>VZRW01005938.1:132822-151405 GCA_013398125.1 Aegotheles bennettii
CGGCGGGGGGGCGGGAGCTGGGGGTCTGCTGGTGCCCCCGCGGTGGGAGCTGGGGGACTGTCCACCCCCAGGGTGGGCAATGGGGCGTCTGCACCTGCCACTGCGGTGGGGGCGGGGGTGTCTGTGTCTGCCCCCAGAGTGGGCAGTGGTGGGTCTGTGCCTTCCTCCGGGCTGGGACATGGGGGGGTCTGTGTCTGCCTCTGGGGTGGGCAGTGAGGGATCTGCACCTGCCCACCCCTCTTCCCTGGAAGAGACGAGGGATCTGTGCCTGCCCCCTCCTTCAAGGTGGGGATGGGGGTCTGTGCTAGACTGCTCACTCTTCAGGGTGGGAGATGGGCACACTACATGCCCGCAGGGCAGTTGGGGGTTCCAGCACCAACACACTCTTCACACTCATCTCCCCTCCTGTCACCCAGTGCCTGGATGGGATTGACTATGACGACTTCAATTTTGGCCCCCACATGATGGAGCAGAAGGAGCCCCTGATGGAGACGGGTAAGGGCCCCTCTGGCTGTGCCCTCCCAGGGGTCATCGGCTGCAGTGGGGTTTCCCAGCAGGCTGACTCAGGCCTCGTAGTTCCCAGCAGCACCATGGGCTGTGTCCCTGCTGGCCCCACTGTGGGCTGTCTGGGAATCCCTGCCCCATGCCACCAGGATGGGGACTGTTCGGTCTCGCCCTGCTGCTCAGTGTATCAAGGGACCTGAGGTTGGGCTGGTCTGGGTCCTCAGGGGCTCCCTTGCTCCCTAAGTACCAGAGCACTCTCCCTGCCACTTGGACTGCTGCTCCCGCCTGGGCACTGACAGCACAGGGGCCGGGGACCTTGAGCACCCTTATGGAACAGGCAGGGGTCACCTCACCTTCAGCACCATCCCCGTAATCCCAGCATCCTTACTGGGAGCACACACTTTGGTTATCCTGTGTTTCTTACCACTGCGTTGGTTATCCCGTGTTTCTCTCTTCCTTGTCCTCCAGTGGAAGGTCCCTACCTTGTCATCATTGAGCAGCCAAAGCAGGTAAGGACATCACCCGGGTAAGGGCAGGTGTAGCTGTTACCCCCTGCTCTCATGGTGTTAGGTTTGGGCCACCCTTGGCTGACCCTCCCCTTGCCTTTGCAGCGGGGGTTCCGGTTCCGGTACGGCTGCGAGGGCCCTTCGCACGGTGGGCTGCCGGGAGCGTCCAGTGAGAAGGGGCGCAAGACCTATCCCACTGTCAAGGTGAGCACTGCCCTCAGGAGGGGACGGGGCAGCCTCTTCAGCCGGGGTGCACGGGCACTTAGGAGGATGCCTTGAAGGAAGGATGTGACCTGTATATTAAGCTCTGCGAGTCTCCCGGCACTGGAGGGATGGGAAGGCTGCAGCAGGAGCAGTGGTGGCCGTGGGGAGGGATAGCAGGGATTTGTGGAGAGTCCTGCAGTCTCCTGGGGTATTGTACCTGACTCCCATCTCCTTTCTCCCTGCAGATCTGCAACTACACTGGGATGGCCCGGATCGAGGTGGACCTGGTGACACACAGCGACCCTCCCCGCGTGCACGCCCACAGCCTGGTGGGCAAGCAGTGCAACGAGGCTGGCAACTGCGTCGCGATCGTGGGACCCAAGGACATGACAGCTCAGTACGTGCAGGGGAGACCTGGGGTGGCTTCTTGCCTACATGGAGTGGCTGGGGGGCTGGCTGCAGCTTACAGTCTGGGAAGAAGAGGGGGGGTTAGTGCATCCAGGAGTGGGGTTTGCTGGGTGGAGCCAGGAGTGGCTTTAGACAAGGTCATCAGTACTGCTCTGTCCCCCTAGCATTTTTTCCAGCTCTGGGTCTAGCATGATGAGCCTGTTTTGGGCTTCTGTCCTTGGGGCTGCAGCTCCCCAGCTCTGCAGATGACTTCTGTAGCAAGCCTGAGTTGTAGGGTAATTTGGTAAGCACTGGCAGGTGGCTCCTTGCACACACAGCTGCTGAGGCAGGAGCAGGCAGGCTCCTCCAGGCTGCTTGGGTGCACATGTGCCCTGACACTGCTGGCCTAGCAGCCCCATTTGGAGAAGAGTGTTTTCCCTGGGTCTTCTGCTGGAGCAGGACAGGAGGGGCCAGACCTGCATGCACTTTACTGCTGCAGTTGCCCTTACAAATCCAGCCCTGGCTGCTGGCTCAGTTTGGTCCCGTTTGCATCTCTCTGGCCTCCAGCCTTCCTGGTCCTCCCCTTTGGTCTTGTCACCTGTGGGAGCTCAGAGTTTTCCAGCCACTGCTTTTCTGGCTTCCCTTCCTTTCCTCTGTGCTTTGCTCAGCTCCTTCCTGGCCGTGACAGCCCCTGTGTCCCCCGGAGCAGCTGCTTCCAGCCCTGGGGCTCCCAGGTCCCAGTGGGATCCCTGTTCTCCTCCAGGTTCAGCAACCTGGGTGTGCTCCATGTCACAAAGAAGAACATGATGGAGATCATGAAGGAAAAGCTGAAGCAGCAGAAGATGCGCAACAGGAGCCATCCGCTGACAGGTGAGGGCAGCTTGGAGCTTTGATGGGACTCAGTGCCCCAGAAGGAGCAGGGACCCACTGTGGATGGATGGCCAGGGGTGCTGGGGTTAGCATGCAGCTGGGGGTGACAGGGAGGGGGACCTGGAGCCTTGTTCCCTTGCCTAGCCTGATGGCATCTCCCCCTGCCCTGGCAGAAGTGGAGCTACGTGAGACTGAGCTGGAGGCGAAGGAGCTGAAGAAGGTGATGGACCTGAGCATCGTGCGGTTGCGTTTCACCGCCTACCTCCGTGACAGCAGTGGGAACTTCACACTAGCCCTCCGGCCCGTCATCTCGGACCCCATCCATGACAGCAGTGAGTGTGGGATCGGGCTGGGGAGGGGACAGGGTGGGGTAGGGTAAGGAGGTGAGGGATACTCTGTCTGCCACGGCAGCTCCCAACGCCTCCTCGGTCTGCAGAGTCCCCAGGAGCTTCCAACCTGAAGATCTCACGGATGGATAAGACAGCAGGCTCTGTGCGGGGAGGGGATGAGGTCTACTTGCTGTGTGATAAAGTTCAGAAAGGTAAAAGCCATTCCCTCCAGTCAAAAACTTCTAGAGGGGCTGTGGCAGGAGAGATCCAGGGCCCCTGGGTGTCCAGGAGTCTGTGTCCCTGGAGCCTGGGCAGGGTGGGGAGACAGTGGTGCCAAGTGTCCTTTTTCTCTCCAGATGACATCGAGGTGCGTTTCTATGAGGATGATGAGAACGGCTGGCAGGCCTTCGGGGACTTCTCCCCCACCGATGTGCACAAGCAGGTACAGGGGAGGTGGGAGGGTGTCCTGCCATGCCCCAAGGCAGGTGGGTGCCCTGTGGGGTGGGGAAGCCCCGTCCCTGGCTCCAGGGAGGAGCAGGACCCCATGTCCATCTGTCCTGCCCACAGTACGCCATCGTCTTCCGCACACCCCCCTACCACAAGCCCAAGATCGACCGTCCTGTCACAGTCTTCCTCCAGCTGAAGCGGAAGCGGGGGGGCGACGTGAGCGACTCCAAGCAGTTCACCTACTACCCTGTGGTGGAAGGTGAGCATCGCCCAGGCAGGCTGGTGTGCCCCCCGCCACCGGGGCTGCCCCTCACCCTGCTGCCCCTCTCTCCCCACAGATAAGGAAGAAGTGGAGAGGAAGCGCAAGAAAGTCCTGCCTCAGTTTCCCCAGCACTTCGGTGGGGGCTCGCACATGGGAGGTGCTGGCGGGGCCGGGGGCTTTGGCTCTGGAGGAGGTGAGTGGGGACACCTCTTCCCACTCCCCGCTCAGGCAGCCAGAGGCATGGGGGCTCCCTGCTCCCCTCCAGCCTCACGCATCCCCTGTTGCTCTGCAGGTGGGAACCTCAGCTTCCCCTACTCCCCTGGGCTGGCCTACAACAGCATCTACTCGCCCGGTCCCAACCCCATGGGGAGCTACCAGGGGGGCGTGCAGATGAAGGGCCCCGAGGCGGAGGGGGCTGGGAGCGACAGGCAGGCACCCGCAGAGAGCACACAGGGCAAGGAGCTGCAGCAGCACGGTAGGCTGGGCTGGAGCGGGGGCCAAGGGACACCCCTCAGGGGAGGGGGCTGGGTTGGGCACCTCTGGGAACTGGGTACTGCTCTCCTCAGCACCCAGGGGGGATGCAGAAGGGTGGATGGGTCTGTCACTCCCAGAGGTGATGTCCTGCTTTGCCCCTCAGCCCAGCTGTGCCAGATGTGGATGCTGGCGCTGGCCCGTCGCAATGCCCATGCCCTGCTCGACTACTCGGTCACTGCTGACCCCCGCATGCTGCTGGCAGTACAGAGGCATCTGGCCGCATCGCAGGACGAGAACGGAGACACGTGAGCGCACGAGTGGTTCGGGGAGGGGGGGAGAGTGAGGAAGACTTGTTGGCCATCAGAGCCATTATGGGGACACTGGGGGGTGGGAGGTGACAGGGTGAACCCAGAGAGGCGTGGAGCTGAGCCAGAGGCCATCCCTGCTCTTCCTGCAGGCCTTTGCATCTCGCCATTATCCATGAGCAGACGGCTGTGATCAAGCAGCTGATCGAGGTCATCGTTAGCATCCCCAGCCAGCAGATCATCAACATCTCCAACAACCTGCAGCAGGTACCCTACCCGGTTTTCCTACCTGGGAATCTGTTAGGGTTCTCCAACCTGGTGGCTGCTCCGGTTTCCTGACCCCAGGGGCTCCCATTGCTGCTCCCGCTGCGGGGAGGCTGCAGAGCTGAGCAGTGTGGCCACACTGGCGAGGACAGTGGTGCAGGACTCGGCTCCTCCTGCGAGCGCTGCTGAGGGGGTGCTGCTGTCCCGCAGACGCCACTGCATCTGGCAGTCATCACCAAGCAGCCACAAGTGGTCCAGCTCCTGCTGCAAGCCCGCGCTGACCCCACCTTGCTGGACCTCTACGGCAATTCCCTGCTGCACCTGGCACTCCAGGCTGGTGATGAAGAGATGCTGAGGACGCTGCTGGCCCACCTGGGCTCGGCTGCCCCTTACCTGCTCCACCTGCCCAATTTCCATGGTGAGTTGGGCTGGGAGACAACAGGCAGGAACCCAATGGTGCAGTCGTGGGCTCAGCCAGAGGGCTGCTGAACCTCTCTCCCTGTTTCAGGCCTCCTGCCTGTGCACTTGGCCGTGAAGGCGAAGAGTCTGGCCTGCCTGGACCTGCTGGTCAGGAAGGGAGCAGACGTGAAGATGGTGGAGAGGCAGGGTGGGAGGACCCCGCTGCACCTAGCTGTGGAGATGGAAAACCTGAACATGGCCACCCACCTGGTGAAGAAGGTATGAGGGGAAGGTGGGTTGGTATCTGGGATGGAGCACAGCCTCCTCCATGGCCCCGGGGGAGGTAGGGGTCCCCTGTGGACAGGGAGGGGAGCAGCGCCCAGGCAGCCCATCCTCATGGCCTCGTGCCTTTTTCCATAGCTGGGAGCAGATGTCAACAGCCGGACCTTCGCTGGGAACACCCCCCTGCACCTGGCTGCCGGCCTGGGCTCCCCCACCCTCACCAAACTGCTCCTCAAAGCTGGTAAGGCCCTGCCCTCCTTCCTCTCCCTGCAGCCCCAGGTGCCTGTGCTGGGGAGTGCCCAGGCACAGAGCAGACCCCAGCACCCTGGGCCCACCTGCCCTTGCGGGGGCTCAGATCACCCTTCCCTGGCAGGGGCAGATGTGCTGTGTGAGAACGATGAGCCTGTGAGCCCATCCTCATCGGAGGCCAGCAGCGACACAGACACTGACCCTGAGGAGCAGGAGCAGGCCATGGAGCTGGGGGAGCCGGCCCCGGCTGTGGAGCACAGCAGCAACCTGGAGCCCCCCGTGCTGGGGCATGGACAGGCAGGGCACAGGCAGCGCCGCTGCCACACTCCCCTGGACCTGACTCGGAGCCAGAAGGTATGCAGGGGGGTCCAACCCCTGGGAGTGTTTCTGCAGGGGCCGTGGCAGGGATGGGACAGAGCTCCAGGAGATGCTCCCGTGAGGATGCCTGTGTCCTTCTGTGTCCAGGGGGAGCTGTGGCCTGGGGGGGTGGGGTGGGTTGGCTGGTGTTATGTGGGATGCTGATGTCTGTGCATCTGTCCGCAGGTGCGGGAGATCCTGCTGCAGGCCGCCCAGCAGGGGCCCGAGGCAGAGCTGCCCACTGCCCCCGAGCCAGGTGAGCAGCCCCTCTCCCCAAAAAGCGCCGTGCCCAAGCAGGGCAGACCCTTATGGCAGCAGGGACAGGCAGCACATGATGGAGGCACCTCTTCCGCGCAGGGAAGGTCTTGTCACTGGACAGTGAGGCACTGCAGGGGCTGGAGCAGCTTCTGAACCAGGACTGCAGTGGGTCAGACTGGATCGAGCTGGCCAAGCGCCTAGGGCTCTGCAGCCTCGTGGAGACCTACAAGGACACCCCCTCGCCCAGCGTCAGCCTCCTGCGTAGTTACGAGGTCAGTGCCCTGCTGGGGTGGCCCTGTTCCCCCTGCCCATCTGGCCACCGGCCTCACTCCATGCCCTCTCTCCACAGCTGGCGGGAGGCAGTCTGGAGGGGCTCCTGGAGGCGCTGGACTCCATGGGACTCCACAAGGCCGTCAGGATCCTCCACAAAACCGAGGCGCTGGAGAAGCTGCAAAACACAGGTACAGGGAGCGAGGGGCAGGGGGCGGGTGGGGGTTGTCCCTGCTCCCCCCCAGTCTCCCCATTGCTGACAGCACCCGGGGCTTGATTTGCAGAGCTGAAGGAAGACAGTGCCTACGGCAGCGAGTCGGTGGAGGAGGAGCAGGCGCCTGCACTGGCCCTGAAGCCGGGGCCGGGGGGTGAGCTGCCCCACAGCCAGCAGCCACAGGTGCACTGAGGGGCTGGCAGCCCCTGCACCCACCTGGGGGGTCTGTATTGCCCCCACCCTGCCTTGCCCACGCAAGTGCCTTCCGGACTTGGGGCCGGCTGCCTGGACTCAGGGGGACAGGATGCAGCCGGCTCCTGCCCCTCTCTGCTCTTATTTAATGGTCCCTCTTCTGAATAAAGGGACAGTTTCCATTAGCCTTTGCACCCCTCTCTCCAGCCCAGCCCTGAGCTGGAGGGCACTCACTCCCGAGCCCTGCACGGGGCTGTGAGTCTGGCACCAAGGAGGCAGCTGCCTCCTTAGCATCCCATGTGGGACAAACCACAGCGCACAGAAGAAGTGAAGAGCAAGTTTTACTTCAGTAACCCAGAGCCAAAGCTGTACAAATGTTTTTCCTCCCCCCCCCGAGCCGCCTGGGGCAAGGGTGGATTTTTTTCTTTTTTTTTTTTTCTTTTTTTTTCCTTTTATTTTTTTGCAAGACTCAAAAGAGCAGAATAAAAAGTTTGACACATTCGCAAAGTCAGTGCTGAAACCAGCCAAGTCCCAGGCGGCTGAGACAAGCGTGTGACAGCCCCTGCCTGCAGCCCTTCTGCTGTCCCCAGACCCCTCTGTGGGCACACCTGCAGCCATGCTCCACCACTGGCACCTGGCTCTGGACGAGCAGCCTCCAGCCCACCCTGGGATGGTGGGGGCTGCCTCAGCCTGGCCCTCACCTTGGCAAGGAGGGAGCCCATGGTGGAAGAAGGGGCTGCACCACTGCTGCTGCAGCCTGAGGACCTCACAGTGCTGCAGATCAGGCTTTGCTGGCAGCCTCCGTGGAGGCCACGCATTGGCGAAGCAGCATGAGAAGGAAAGCTGGCTCCAGCCCATGCCAGCCCCACAGGCAGTAGGGAGCTGCACATCAACCCTGACTTCAGCTGTCGCCTCCCCACGGAGAGTACTTGGACACTGCTGCCCAACACGCACCGCGTACAGTGCTCGCACCCAGGCGCTACAAACAGGGCTGGTCCCACCTGCTGGGGAGGTCATGAAGCACTGGCCCAGCACCCCCACNCCCACCCCCACCCCATGCAGCCACAGGTGCAGCAGTGGGTGCTGCCGTCCCAAGGCTGCCTCCTTGAGGCTGTCTCTCTGCAAAGGGTTACTGCTGCCAGAGCAGGACTGAGGATCAGGCCAGCAGCACACACAGGAGCCTGTCCTCAGATTGCTGGGGAGGTGGGGGGNACAAACCTCCTCCCCCAGAGCACAGCGCCTACAGGACATGGCTGGGTTTGTGGTTTTTTTGTTAGTTTGATGTTTTGTATTTTTTTTTTAAACAGTTCCAAAAAAGCATCAAAAGTAGCCCCAGAAAAACCCTCCCTGGTGATCAGCTCGAGCTGGTACTAAAAAGTGCAAAACTGTATCACAAAAACTGTTCAAAAGTTGTAAGAAAGCGGGGAGGCTGCAGAGGTGGCTGGGGTGGCAGGGAGAGGGCTCCCCTGGCCCCCAGCCCCAGGACAGGAGACAAGCTAGGGCTGTCCTCTCCTGTGTGTCGCCCCCAACCCCCCCCCATGGCACAAGAGAGCTGGAGGAGAAGCGGCTGCTGGCTTTGTTTTGCTGCGGTTTTTGTCTCTTTTTTTTTTTCTCTTTTTTTTTTTTTAACCACTGAAGAATTGCACTCAGTGGGTGGGTTTCAGTTGTTCCCCCTTCCTGGGGTGGGGGAACTGGGTCCTGCAGCCAAGCACAGGACAAGGAGGGGCAGGAACGAGTCTGATGGGGTTGACACTGTGGGCAGCTGCCACAGGCAAGGACCAGGAGGGACGGTCCTGCTCTGTCCCTGTCTCCAACGGAGGGGCTGCAGCCCTGCCTGGTTGGTGCCAGCAGCTGGGGAAGGCCTGTCACCCCCCCAGCTCGTGCCTCAGACGGATGGACTCATGCAGGGTCTCGGTGGGCATGTGGCCTCCATCCCGGTGCTGGGGGACAGGAACGGAGCTGCAGCTCAGGCAGCTGATGCCCCTCGCTTATGACTTCTGGAGGTGGCCAGTGGGCTGGCGGCCAGTGCGCTCCGAGATGTTGCGCTTCACCTTGGTGGCCGTGCTGGAGGGCTCTGCATTGAGCGAGGGGCTGGAGTGGGATTTTTTCAGGCCATCGTCCTCCCCACCCACTGTGTCGAAGAGGGTGGACTCAAATGCTGCCAGGTCCTCCGTGCCGGCCTTCAGCTTGGCCCGCAGCAGCATGGCATAGGTGCCATAGCGGGATTTCTGCGGGGCACAGTACAGCAGAGAGAGGGGTCAACGAGCTGGGCACAGCCCCTCAGCCAGCACCCTGGGTGGGGGGCATGCTCACGGGCTCGGAGAACAGCAGTGTCAATTCAGCTGACAGGGACAGGGGGTGGGGGTGGGGATCCTATGACTCAGGATGGTCAAGTGGGCGGTGGGGGTGTGTCTCCCTGCTCACCTCAAACTCCAGGTACTCCTCCTTTTGCTTCAGCTCCTCGTACTCCTTGCCCTTCACCTTCTTCTCAGGCAGTGAGGAGCGATGCTCCAGCAGCTCTGCTGACATCGTCTTGAACTTGGTCTCATGGCTCTTTGCTTGCTCCTCCTGGGGAAGGATGGCACCATGTCAGTGCCCTGTTCTGCCCTCTGCTCTGCCCCAGCTGTGTGAGCTGGCCAGGGCCAGAACAGGATTTTCCCCTCCTAGGTCCAGCCAGGATTGCAGCTTCTGCTCCTGGGTTTGTTGGTTGGTTGGGTTTTATTTTTGAATATCAGGCAAAAGCACAAGCACTTGGGGGCAATGTGCTCCTGCCTCACAGGGGTCTGGTTGCAATCTTATAGCAGAAGAATTTAATCCCCTCTAAAACTAGGCTGGTGGGGGTTTTTTTAATCCTTTCACTCTATGAATAACTGCCCTGGCACGCGCAAGCGCCAGCTAATCCCCCTGACCGGTCACCTTTCAAGGTCCTGGCCTTGGCAGGACCCTGCAAGCTGTGGTGTGGGAACATGCTCTCCTCCACGGGCTGACTCCATTGCCTGTCTCCCATCCCCACTGTCAGGAACAAGACCTTGCTGCCCGCCCCCAGTCTCAGTGCTCCCTTGCTCTGTGTCTCTCCAGCCATGCTCCCTCAGCCCTGGATCTCACTGGGAGGCAGCTGGGCATGTGGCTTCCACATGGGTACCTCCACAGGGGACAGTGCCACCAGCAGACCCAGTGGCTTTGTCCCCACTCCCAGCTGCCCCCACACCATGGCCCACCTGGGACAGCCTGGTGCTGGAGCTGGGCAGCAGAGGACGGCTGAACTTCTTCTGGGAGCCAATGGCTGCGGGGAAAGGGGGCGCAGAGAACATGGCTGCCACCACATTGATGCGCGTGATCCACGAGTGCATCTGTTCAGGGTTCCTGGGGAGAAAGGACAAACCACATATAGGCTCTAAGTGGCCCTATCCAAGGCACAGGAAGAGCAATCTGCCCTGCAGATGAGATCCAGGTCCCCCAGGCCTGGCCCTGGACAGCCATGGCACGTGAGGCTGTGCCCCCAGCAACTTGGACCATCAAGAGCCCATTGGGGTGGGAAGAAGAGGAACTGGGCAAGCACAGTGCTGGCACCAGGTCTCTTTCCTTCTAGAAAGGGCCAAGACAGGAGAGAGCAATGTGGCCCTAAGCCCCATCCCACCCTCCACCCTAGTTGGACAAGCCCTTGTGTCCCAGGTGATCCTGGAAGACTCACTGTGCTTGGAAGAGGAAGACCCTCCAGTCAGCTGTCCTGAGGTAGAAGACATTGGGCCGCTTGCTGTAGTCAGATGCCCGTGTGGCAAGCGAATGGTGGATGCTAATAGCATTCTTCAGCTCCTCTTCTGCCAGCGCCTTCCCTGGCTTATACTCCTCCTGTGAATCACGGGGTGTTTCAGAGCCAGCTTAGGGATGCACCCCACCATGAGTCAGCTCTACGAGGCCATGGGGACTGCAGGCAAGTTGCTTGCAGTGGTGGGGCTTGGACACCCCCTCCACCAGGCTGCTGCAGTCTCTACCTCCAGCTCATGCTGTACCCATGGGAAGAGGCTGCTCAAAGCAGGTGCGTGGGCTTGGCAACAGCACAGTGGCTGTTCCTCACTGCCCCACAGCTGGACACCATGTGTGCCTGCAGGAGACTGGATTTGCAGCCTAAACACCACCCTCAGGACAAAGGCCCTGGTGCCTCCTCTCTCCCAAACCCACACACACAGGGCCCTCAGTTGGCAGCCACTTTCACCACCCAGTTCGAGCCCAGGTACACCAGGAACAGAGATGCCAGCAGGTCCCCAGGCAATGGCTCAAGCAGGCATGGTTCCAAGTCTGGTTAGGAATAGCTTTGGGATGCCATGAACTGGAGCCCCTCTCACTGACGTGGGGACTGCCTTGATCTCCCTCCCCAGGTCGGGAATGATCCCTCTCCCTGTCACAGATGTGAGCGGCCTCACTGCTGCCTACCTTCTGGAGGTAGAGAATCATCCCTTTCAGGATGGCATGGAAGGGCTTCCAGCTGCGCTTCCCTCGGGGCGCTGCCAGGGAGGAGAGAGCAGCCCAGACATCAGCCCCAGCACCGAGTGGGGGAAAGGCATCCCCCCCCTCACCCCCCTCCAGCCAGCCCTGCCACGCTGCACGTCACCCCACCCCGGGGACGGGCGGCACGCCAGGACTGTCCCCACGCACCTGAGCCCGTGCCGGCCGCGTGGCTGGCAGATGGTGCTGCTGGCAGGGGGGGCCGCCCGCCGCCTCCCGGGGCCAGCGCCGCTGCGCTCCCCGCATCGCTGCCCGTGCTCCGCCTCACCTCTGCCTCCCCGCCCGGGGACAGGGACGAGGTGCTGCTGCCCGCCAGGTAATGCTGGCTTTGGAGGGCGGCTGCATCTAATCAGATCACGGCAGCATTAGATGGCCAGGGCTTAGAGGGGATTTAATGGTGGAAATGGTGAGCGTGCCTGGCAGCGCCCAACCAGCGGCAGCCTGCTGTGCGGCTTCTTTGCCGCACCACAGGACACCTTCCTTTGTCCCTGCCACCCTGTGGCAAGGCTGCATCCCCTGGGGAGCCCACCCCACCTCCCTGCCTGCCCCTTTCCCAGGGCCACAGGCAGGGGCTGCGCTGCCTGCTGCCATCTCACCCTCTGCCTAGCCCTGATGGTGGGGGTGGATGGGCAGGGAGAGGCTTCCAGGCTCCCCAGGCTGAGGGCTGAATTGGCACAGCCAGCCAGGGCACAGGGGGCTGATGCTAGAGGCTGGCGTGATGCTACAGTCAGACATCATGTAGTGACTCCTACTGCTCCCCACTGGGTTTCTGGAGCTCACTGACGCCCTCTTGCCCCGAGTCCTTCCCATGGGCTCCCCAGACACGTACTTTTCTTGCAGTCGGGATCAGCGTGAATCTTGCGCACTAACAGTCCATGCTTGTAGGTGGCAATGCTGGAGTCTTGGGAGAAGTCCAGAAAGGGGTTACTGCAGCTGCTGATGCGCTTGATGGACTTCGGGTTGGGGTCTGCCAGCTCCGAGAGGGACTTTCTCAGCTCCTCCTCATCTCTGCCAGGCACAGATTTGGATGGGAAAAGGGTTTGTTACCTTGCTGAGGACAGCAAAGACCAAGCCTCCCACTTGCTGGTGCCACTTTTAGGCCTGGCTTCTGAAAGGGAGGCCAGGAGCAGAAGACCAGGCTGAGCAGTCTCCCATCGCCACTGGAGAGCATCCAAACCCAGCCATGCCTATGTGCCCCTGCCTCTATAGGCAGCTGGGTACTGCCTGGCCCCTTGAAAGAGAAAGCATAGGAGTGTCTACTGCCAGCTGAGGGTGGGGTCCCTGCCTGTCCCCGGGAGCAAGGAGCTATTTTGGACAGGGCTGGGACTCATGCTGGCCAGGCTGATGAGCCAGGGGCCATGGAAGAGCAGCACCCTGGGGCTTGGCACTACCACAGCCCCACGGCCCACAGTATATGGGCTCACAGGTCCTCAGCTGGCAGGAAGAGGAAACTCCCAAAAGAGCGACCCAGGCTGTAGTCCTCACACCTTTGAGGCAGCAGCCCTGGGCTCAGAGCCACCAGCAAGGGGGATGAGGAGCCTGTGGTGGGGAGGCCTCAGGCAGCCCCAGCCCTAGCAGGAGCATGTGTGGGCAGGATGTAGGCAGCCCCAGCAGCAGGAGGGGGCAGGCCCCCACTCCCACTCTCCCTCCAGGTCATGGCCCCTCGTGCTGCACCAGTGCCACTCCCCCTGCCCAGCAGGAAGATGTGGGAGCCCAGAGTTGCTGCCTCCCCCCTCCCTCAGACCCGCTCGCTCGTTGCTAATTAAACCCCTCAGCATCTGCCGGCGTCTCCATGGCAGCAGCCCAAGCGCAATGGCTCAGCGCTGGCGGTACCGCCGGGCTGATTAATCCCTGCAGCGCGGGCGCTGCCTCTCCTGCTGCTGGAGATGGCAGCTGTGGGCGAGGGTGCAGGCACCCTGCGGGGCCCCAGCACAGCCACATCGCCCCCGGAGCCTGCCTGTCCCCACCCCTAGCGTGGCCACTGAGGCACAAAGCCACCCCAAAGCAGCAGGGAGCTGGCTTCAGGCAGCCTTCCCCCAACGGCAGGGAAAGGGTGCACACTGAGGTGCTGAGGACTGCCAGGGGTATGTCCTCCAGGCACCCCCACCCCATCCCACATCCTCACAGGCCTGCAGCACCACACCTGATGAGGCCTCTGGGGCAGGGTGATGCTCTCGGGGGGGAGGCAGTGGGGCGAGGAAGCCCCCCATGCTGGCAAGGTGGCCGCACCGCCCACCCCGTGCCAGGCAGCAGCATCCCCTGGGAGGGATACACACTCACATGGCCCACTGCAGCTTCTCATTCTTGATGGAGCCGTACAGTGCCTGTGGAGAGAAGAGCAAAGGGTCAGCTAGAGAGTGCTGCAAGGTCAGGGAAGCTGCTCTGGGGAACAGAGGGGGCACACGGGGCCAGCTTAGGGGCACTAGCTAGATGCTTACGTCACTCCAGGTCAGTTCATCCTGGTCCAGTCCCATTCTGGCTGGGTCAGCCAGCTGACCTTGATTCAGGGCTACAGGCACCTCCTGGGCACCAAGGGACCTGCAACCCCATGCACACCCAGGGCCCAGTGCCAGGGAGGGTCCTGTGTGTCTCACCTCTCCTCCTCTCCCTATCTGCTTGTGACAGGGGCACCGCGCTAGCAGCATGATGGCAAGGCGCACTAAACATTTCCAAGTCCTTGGGAGAGTTGCTTCTCCCCAGCACAGGGCGTCCCAGGCTGGCCAAAGGGATGGCCTCCAGGAGGCCTGAGCCCCAGGAGGGCAAGGTTTCAGGCTGCATGGTGATGGTGCATGCCTGCACCCTGCTCAGTGGTACTTCAGCCTGCCCCAGTGCTTCCAGTAGCTCTATGCCACAACACACCACAGCCAGTGGTACCCCACTGTCGGCTGCCTGTCCTGGGCTGGCAGAGGCAAGTTTGTGGCAGCACCCAAAGCTCCTCAACAATGTGATGCTCCCATGGGAGGCTGCCCAGGAGCATGCTTAGGCTTCAGGAAAATACTTCAGCAGGGTGCTAGCTCTGGGTTTGCAAAGACACCATCACACCATTGTTTATGAGGCCCTCAAAGGACCTTGTGGCTGGTCAAGGCAGGATGAGTGTTTTCCTGCTGCTGAGCTGCTGCTGCTTGGGGTGGCAGTTGCTAGCACCCAGTGTTCCCTGCTGGCCCCAACACTGCTGAGTTGAACAAGGCAGGACCCGCTGCCTGCATCTCAGCACAGGGACAAGCTAAGCCTGCCTGCAGCAAGATGCTCCAGGGCCCCGCTCCCAAGCGTTTGTCTCGTCCGAGCTGGGTGCAAGCCAGAGGCACTCGGCACGGCTCTGCAGCCAGGGAGGCTCTGGAGAGGCTTTCAACACAGAGGGCTTTGGAGCAAGATCTGGAAGGCATCATCCTCGGAGGAAAATAGTCTAGTCTTGCACAGGCTGTTCAGGCAGCTGTCAACATCCATCACTGGGCTGGAGACTGCTTGCTGGTGGCTTACAAAGTACAACTGGAGGCGTGCAGGGGCCTGGGAAAGCCAGCCAGCAGCCAGGCCCCAGCGGTGTCTGGGGAAGGGACACCCATCACTCCCCTGAGAGGCGCAGCAGCCAGGATGGGGCAGGGACCTGGCTCCCCTCACACTTCCCTGTCAGGGAAACACCGGCACGGCACCAGCTTCTTTCTCAGAGGAGGAAAGGGATGGCCCTGATCTAGCAGGCAGAAAGCAGGGTTCACCTGTCTCCTGGGAAGACAGGAGGCTCATGGAAGGGATATGGCCTTGGCGCCCAGAGATCAGACCCCAGCACCAGAGGAGCAGGATGCTCAAGTGTGAACACTGGGTACCTGATGGCAGTGAGGTTGCCAGAGGAACACAAGCTGCAAAGAGACCTAGGGAAGATCCTGGGGGAAAAAAACAACCCAAAGTCCTGCAGAATATAATCTGGGAGCAAAGCAGGGGGAGAAGGATGCGTCTCAAAGCAATGTGTACAATAAGAAATCACCATGAGAAATAGAAGGGAAGGGATCTTACTCACTGCCAGGGACGGAGCTGAGAGGTGCCAAGAACCAACAAAAATGAGACTGGAAAATGGGCAGAGAGAGGTGGGGACTGGGAATTGCGGAGAAGCTCCTCGGAAAGAGCAGGCAGAATGGGACACATGGCTTGGCTCCCACCCAGCTTGGTGGCAATACAGGGAGGGGTGGGGTCTGAGCCCCAAGGAAGGGAGACACCAGCCAGCTAGGTGGGAATTTTGGAGGACAGGGCAAGGCGCCGCAGGAGAGGACTGCATCCCCCAGGCTCCCAGCTCTGCACAGGGCTTGCAAGAGGATTGCTGCTAAGCACCGAGTGAATGAACGGACGTCAGAAGATGCTTGGGCAGTAATTCTGGACAGCCCGGCAGGCACCGTGCTACAGAAACCTGGGCTCTGGGACTGTCAGCAAACACTTCAAAGGCTGAACTGCCTCACAGCTTCAAAAGGCTCCAGCTGCCCCACTACAGACCCTGACAGCACCCCACAGCCTGCTGCAGGTAGGAGCTGCCAAGTACCCCCACCTCAGAAACAGGGAGCAGGGGCTGCTCAGCACTCCCGTGCAAGGGGACAGTGAGAGGCAAACAGGGGGCTGGGGGGATTGAGAAGGCAGTGCGAAGTTTTATGTCTACACTTAAATCCTGCCAAGACTCTGCTTGGCTAAACGCCACCCCCAGCTGACACCGGTCTCAGGAACAGAGCTGGTGGACTCAGCCCAAGTCCTAGCTGAGACGGTGCACCCCAGCCACAAAACCCATCCTGCTTTTCTGGTCCCATGGCAGTGCCACTGCCCATCAGTCCACCAAACCCCAGGCTTTTTGGTGCATGGACCTATTCTGCTGGGGAAGCATAAGCAATGCAGGCTCCTGAAGCCTAACTCATAACCACGTCAGCAGAGACCAGAGACACTGATCTCATCACTCCTCTCCAGGCTGCCTTTGCTCCATGGATTCATTCTTCCTGGGCCAAAAGGATGGTACCTCTTGGCAGCTCTGAACTTACAAGCCCTGCCCAAGAGAAAGCAGGGTGCTGACCCCATGCCATCGGGGCTAACCCCGAGCGCGGTTTGGGTATTTTGTCATCACCAGGTTATGAGCTCACTGCTGCAGCACGCCGGGCCAGCCAGCCAGCTCTGCCCTAGACATGCGCAACGCTGAAGAGACCTCGGAATATACTGTCCCAGTGGGATTTCTAACCGAATCAACATCTTTCTTTGGTGCTGTCCCTCCCAAAAACAGCAGGCTGAGAGGACAGCCCTGAGTCCTACTCTGGCAAATGTCTCCAGGAGCGGTGGGGAGCTGCACTAGGCAAGAGGCAGGTGGCTCTGATGCTCCAGCCCAGCCCTAGTGCCAGCCCCACTGGGGACAGCCCTATGCAAGCAAGGCAGGGAGAAGAAATCTCCCTTCAGCTCTCCAGCTCAAAGCAGGCCAGAGAGGAAACCCAGTACTGGTTTGGGGAGCCAAACTAGCCTGGACACAGCTTTGGCACAGATGTCAGTAACAGAGGAGGGTTAAGGCAAGAATTTAAGCATCCCACAGAGGGTTTTAACCCTTTCTGTGATGCCTCTTTTATGGATCATAACTCTTAACAGACATATCCCCTTTCCAGTGTGCTGGTTCCTGTGCTAAGCAACACAGTGCTTAGCTCTCGGCGCTGCAAGATGCCCTGAGCAGGTCAAGGCTCCCCTTCCTCCTGCTGGCCCTGTGGCCAGCCACAGTTGTGTGACATTGGGCAAGACAGACTTCCCAGCCACCAAGCACCCTCCCTGCAGTCATTCTCCCTCTCTCCATGCCTGGCAGCATTTCAATACAAGAGCTCAATTGCTGTCTTTCCCCAACTTTTCCTTAGCAAAATATCTTTCTCTACACACAGCCACAAAGCTCTGTCAGGTCCCCCAAGCACTCAGCCCCCCAGCTACGTGGATACGACAGCACCGTCAGATCAGGGATGTGTATCAGTGGGAACTGTACCTACGTCAGGTCCTTATTCACCTTCACAGCCCCCCCCGCCCCTGCTGCCTGCCCAGCACACACAACCCATGCTCAAGAACAACTCATCACCTGGCACGCACCAGCCCTGCTGCGCACACCCCATGTCCCCTCCTCCCCTCCACTGCAGAGGGGTTCCTGCACGGACACAGAGCAGAGTGACATGAGGACAGACTTTTTTCCCCATTGGGTGGGCTGCCATGGGGACAGTGTCCTGTGCGTCACCTGCCACCCTGCTTCAGGCAGCAATAGCAGGCAGCGGGGGATGGCTACCCATCCCTGCCCCACGTCTTCAACTCAGCAACATCAAAAGCTCCACCAACATCTTTTAAAACAATCCTTACTCAGCTGACTACCCGCCCCCAGGACAGCAGGGCAGACCCCCTCCCAGCACAGCCCCACAGCGCGGGAAGCAGCGACGGAGCATCTCCCTTCCAACTGCGTGTTTCCATCCGAGTGCGTCACAACTTAATGCTGCCCCCAGACCGTACTGCGCTATGACAGCATCGCTGCCTGGCACAGCCCTCATGTCCCCACTGGGCTGGTTTTGACCACAGGGCAACCCAGGCGGCTCTGGGGTACCCTGCCTGCTTTGCCCCAGCCTGCCTGCAACGCAGGGGCCGGTGAGGACTTTCCTCTTGCTGCTACGCCGGAGGCAGGCACCCGCCCGAGGTAGGACACACTCAGACTCTGCCTGTTTGCTTCTCCCCACACAGGACCGATGCACACCAAGCGTAACACCTCCAAAGAAGATGCTGGCTCACAGCGAGCGAGCTCTTGGCAGTAAAAAGCCCTTTTTTATCCAGGCAGCCACTCCTTCCTCTCCAGCTCCACTCTGCTGGGAGCCGGGGCTGCGGCGCTGCCCCTCCATGCTGCCTTGCCACCTTCCCTGCCACCCCAGCTGGGTGCCAGTCTGCCCTGGCCGGGCTGGCACGGCTCAGCGCAGCCCTTGGCAGGGAGCCTGCAGAGCTTGTCCCTTGTGCTAAGCTGGAGGGCTGGTCCCAGCGGTACCGCTCTGTCCTGGATTCTTCTTGCAGTGATGTTTTCAAGCAAACGTTGCTGTCAAGCCACCGCAAGCGGCACAATGTCACCCAGATCTTGCCGTGATCCCGCTACCCCCCGCGCTCGGGGTGGGACGGGAGGAGGATGTCGGGGCTGAAGATGGGGACCCTCGGGCGCAGGGGGGCTGATGGGGACCCGTCTCCGCAGAAATCGGTCTGGGGAGGGAGATGGGGCTGGCTGCTCGCCACCTCCATGCCGGGGCCGAGGCTCTCGCAGCGGGCGGGCCGGCGGCTGTCCGTGCCCGCCTGTCCGT
>VZRW01005938.1:151852-163479 GCA_013398125.1 Aegotheles bennettii
CCCGGCCGAGCCGAGCGGGGCCGAACCGGGCCGGGCCGGGCCGGGCCGAGCCGAGCCGCGGAGGGGGCCTGCGGAGGCAGCGGCGAGCGCCCGCCCGGTGGGACATCATCCCTAGTGCCGGTGCCATACGAGCTGCCGGAGCTTGCCCCCCAGGCCGCCTTTCCGCCCCAGCAGGGAGAGCGGGAGGCTGGACCCTCATAGGGCTGCGAGGCAGGGGTGGTGGCATCTCAGGGGCTTCCCGAGTCCATCGAGAAGGCAGCTCCTGCAATCTGGACCGGCTGTGCAGGCTTCAGAGCTGCTGCTGCAGCCCAGCCTGCACCAGGGACCCCCAGAGGGATGAGCTGGTAGGAGATCTCTGACTTCTCATCCTCAGTGCCCACCCCACACTTAACCCTCCTGCCCGTTCCTTCGAGGTCAGGCCAGAAAAATCAGTAGCTGGAGCCGTCCAGATGGTTAAGGGCAGGACATAGATGCTCCAGGCAGCTGTTCCCATGAAGAAGCAAAGGGCTGGACATCCTTGCAGAAGGCATGGGGACTGCTGCGTAATTTAGATAGGCTTGACTGAATATGAGATGCAGCCAGTGGAGAAGGGGAAATTTTCCACTCTGTCCTAACTGCCTGGCAGAGTGATTGTTGGGCAAAACTTGTGAGGAAGGGGGCATGGGTGTGCAGCCCATCAGCAGTGTGGGGCTCCCCCGAGGCCGAGGCGGGTGCACGGGAGACAGGGGCAGGGCAGTGCATTGCTCCCAGGGGCAACAGGCACAAAAAACATATCCCGGGGGGATTAGACTGAGCAAGCATTGCGAGATTATAGCTCAGAAGTGGGAGCCCGGGCTTTCTTCCCACGTTGCTAATCACTTACCCAGCACTCTGAGCGTCTGAGCCCTGCCATTGTGCCTCCAAGCTGGAAGGTGGGGGCCCATCCTACCTTCCTCCCCCGGGGACCCGACTGCATTGTTAGGCTTAATTCATTAACATCTGTGAAGTGCTCCGGCTCCTAGGCTGGAAGGCAGCATAGATTTGGCTCACTAAGCAGCAGAAATGGGGTCTAATTTGGCCCTTCTGTGTTGCTGCCCGCCAGCAAAGCACAAGGTTAAGTGAAAAGAGTGAGGAAGACGGGGAAGAGCTAAGGCTCTGCAAAGTGATCAGTCACATAAAGGTCAAATCCACATCTGAAATACAACAGACAGACAGCAACAGTGAGTAAAATCCCAGGGAGCCTGGGCTAAAAATCACACTGACAAGGGAAGAGCAACATCTCAAGCACTAGCCAAAACACCAGCAGCTCCAGGACATCCTGCCTCCTTCTTGGTGGGGTGGGCAGCTGCCTTAATTTGGCCACAGGATTCTGGGTCCAAGCCTGCAGGTGTGGGCACCCTTGGGCATGGCATTGTATGGGTTCTTATGTCCCAGCACGGCTCCCTGCACTGGTGAGGAGGACACCTGAGTGGGAGAGCTGGGCAGCCCTGCCTGTGGAGTACAATTCTGCAGGGGGCTCTCAGAGTCAGAGGAAAGGGTTTCCCGCAGCAGCAGCCGAGTGCTGGTTAAGCATTGCTGCCTTAGCTCCTGCAGCAGTGCTGTGCAGGGCATGGCGAGGCACTGCCAGTGAGGGGGACGTGGTGCTCAGCTGTGAAAGCACAAGCTTTCGAGTGTTTTCATTTCTTCTGCATAAAACTGGGATTGTTTACATGTATTATCTAGTAGCAGATAAAGTTCTTGTCTGACTCAAGCTGCCACCCGCTCTCAGGCATCATGCTGTGTTTGCCCTGGGACTCCCTGCAGCCAGGGATGAGGGGAGTGCCCAGGCTTCCTGCGGGCACTGTGGGCATCCCTATTCCTGATGCCGTCCCCAGAGTCACAGGGGATGGTGGCCTTGTGTCCCTTGCAGCCCTCTATGTCCTGCCCTGCTCTTCCCATTTCCCTGGCAGTGACTGCTGTGGGTGGGGGCCACCACAAATTCTCCAGTTCTGAAGCCTGTGGGGCAGCTTGGAAGATCCCCCGGGATCCTTCTTCTGTGCTGTTGGAGCTGCCCAAGACCCAGCCCTGAGCTTTGGGAAGCTCCTCTGAAGCCTGCCAGCCCTTCTTCTCCCCTGCTGCCCTTAGGAAATGCATGTGCTCCTGGAGGGCTAAAATTAGCCAGCCAGCCGTGCGGCACGCTTGCACACGAGCCTCAGTCCCCAGGCACGGCCCGCCAGCCAGCTCTGCCGAGGAGGCAGCATCCTACCCAGAGTAACGGGGCTAGCGGAGCTGCCACAGGGAGGGCAGCGGGAGAGGCTTTCTGCATTTCTCTGCCCCCTGAGCCTGCACGGGGACCCAAGCACCAAGCAGCCGATAACCGCGGGCAGAAGGGAAAGGGCATCTTCTCCAGCTGAGCCTGGCAAAGGCTGCCCAGGAGAGGCACAACCCTTCCAGGCACCTTTCCTTGCCAAGCCCCTCTCCAGTGCAGGCTGACAGCTTCCCCACCTCAGCACCCAGGACCCCATTCCCCCTTGCACAGGCAGGGGCTCCCTGAGGCGGAGCGATGCCTCGGGTGAGGAGCTGCAGCCTGCCCCACACGTGGTTCCTTGCACTGCCTTTCACTCCCGCTGCCCAGCATGGCTCCCATCCAGAGGTGGCTGAGAAGTGACGGTGGGAAGCGCCACAGCTGCAGAGGGAACAGGCCGTTGTTAGCAGAGCAGCCTCCCCACTGCTGGGCTGCGGGAAGAGCTGTGTGGGGCTGCGCTGCAGCACTGCAGCCTCCCCCTGCTGCCTTACACCTGGCAAAGGTCTTGGCCCCTACCCATGACAGAAAGCCTATAGTTCTGTGGCACTTGCTCACTGCCCTACTTCCCACTGGCCAGGATCTGATGGGATAACTTGATCTTGCGTGTTTAACCGGCTGGTACTTTTGGGGGTGAAGTTTATCAAGGATGCGGCAGTGCCTCAAGTGGGGGTACCCAACTGTGGGGCATGCCAAGGAGCCTGTGGAGCTCAGATGTTCCAGGGCACAGCAGCACTGGAGGGCAGGGGTTTAGGGTCCCCATTTTGGGTGTTTCTATTCCATTTCAGGTTCTTAAAGCCTTTTCTGGAGCTGGGTTTAAAATTAGAGGAGAATTTTTCCTGTGTAACTCCTTTTACTGTCGAAGCGTGGGCTGAGAGGGAGGACAGCCCTATTGAGAGCTGCTGGTAACCCCTTAATGATGGGGTGAGCGACACAGCCAGGAATAGAGGCTGAAAAGGGAGCTCAGCTTTTCACCCTCCATTGCTTTTTTTCACCAACCATCTTCTCCTGTCATGGCTCTAGGATCCCACTGTGTGGGAACCCACCTTCCACATCATGAGTATTTGCCAGCTGCAGTACTTCACCAAGAGCAATGGTTTCTGTCCAGCAGGTCCCATGGGAGCTAATCCTATTCCCAGGGCCTGAGACAAGGAGATGGCAGCTCAGAAAACCTTCCCGAGAACAGGTGATGCTGGAGAAGCTCAGCAGTCTGAGGCCAGAGGTGTTTGCTGAACGCTGCCCTCCCTGACCAAGCCCCACCAGGAGGCAGGCAGAAGGCAGAAGTTCCCCCCGTCACACCAGTGTGGTGAGTTCCCAGCTCTGGGACTTTAACCACCAGTTCACCCTCCCCATCGCCATGCCTTGCCTATGTCACCAGAAATGCTCCACCACCAGACATGGCTCCAGTCCCAGGGCCTGGCCATAGCTTTGGACTCCAGGGAGCTCCAAGGAGCCAGGAAGGGCTGAGTACCACTGAAGTCAATGCCGCAAAGCCTCTGGCTGTAGCTGGGCAAACCAAACCCAGTAAACTGACCCCGCATGTGCCCCCTTGCCTGCAATGCAGGCAGAGCAAGAGCAGTGAGAGCATCAGGACCCCAGCCAGAGCTCCAGTGTCCTCCTTGGGGAACGGGGCAGCCCATGTTCCCCTCAGCAAGGCAGAAGGAAAGCTGCGGGCCAAGGGACCACCACTGTTCCTGCATGAGGATGGACACATTCATTGCATCCCACATAGTCATCCACGTCATCCTGCCCAAAGGTCTCGCTTTTGCTCCTGCTCCTTGGCTGGCCAGGGAGAGCAACCAAATTTACCTTGAGCAGCTCCTTGGGAAAGTCAGTGCCTCCGTTGAGCCCCTCCAAGTTGCCAATGAAGTCAGAGCAGGACATTCTCTTCCCAATGTTCTGGGGGAGCCAGGGGGAGAGAAACATGGAGGGTTACCTTCAGGCCAAGGGACCGGTGCTGGCTGGAGCTGGTCCCACAGCCCAGGAAGAGACCCCCAGCCTCTGCAGTGGGGTAAGGAATCAGCCAGGTCTCAGGGGGGCTGCTTGAAGGTGTGGGGATGCTCCTGGGTTTGCCTAGACTCCGGGAGTCTCAAATAGCCTCCTTTTTCTAAGTTGGGTGCTACCTGCCCCCAAGGCAGCTAGTTCTGGAGTCTCACTCTCACCCTCTCTCCTTGTCCACTTTCCTCTTGTGTCCTCATCCCACCTCTGCATCTTCCAGCTCTGCATGTCTCCTCCAAAGCCCCACTCTTTCCTTCACCAGCTCCCTCCCTCATTCAGCCTTGATCCTTTCTCCACCCCAGACACATTAGGGGTGACCAGCCCTCACGGGTCCAGGGTCCCGTACCTGTGGGTCAGGGCAGTGGGGACAGACAGTGCAGGGACAGATGGGGTTGACGGCAGTGGGAACTTACGTGTCCATGTAGGTCTGTGTTTAACAGCATCAGGGCACAGGTGAGGGTGTGGGCTCCATCTGCAGACAAGCACAGGACAGGAATTAGAGCCCCTGGCTCAACCTCACAGCTGGCGCTCCACCCCCTCAGCATCTCAGGCAGGGCACACGGGCTCTGAGCCCCCAGGACAGCCCCGAGCATGAGGGGCACACAGCAGTCAGCATGGTGCTGGCAGCATGCAGGCAAGTAGGTAGGAGGCCATTGAATTAAAGCTGGTCCCAAACCTGGGCGTACAAACTCCTTTCCAAGCCTGCAGCCCCTTCAGCCAGGCAGCGACGCTGCAGCTAATCCTGCAGAGCTCCTAGCATGGCCAAGTGGGACCGACACAGCCCTCTGCCAGCCAAGCAGCCCAAACCTCACCTACCCAGAGCCAACCCGGCACGTGAACACACACAGGAGAGGCGCAAAGACATGAAACAGTACAAAGTGGTGTCTGTGCTGCCCCGAGTGCTGGGCACCTGAGTTTTCTCACCTGGCTATTCCCTGAGCCGAGAGTCTGAGAGCTGGGGTCTATTTGGTGAGGAGAGCCTTCTTTTGCCTCTTGTGCTAGTCTGCTCAAGGTCAGAATTAAGGATGAGTTGAGCCCTAATTATACAACCAGAGCAGGTTTTTTTTAAAACAAAAAATCTAAAGCACCTGTCATTTGAGGGAAATGACATCTCCATAACTGAGTCTGTCTCCTAAGGCATCAGCACAGGCTCTCGGCCTGCTCTCTGGTTTCAGTTTTAGCACCTTCACCTATTTGACAAACACATGGGCTCGCTTGCAAAACGCACACATGAACACACACAGCTTCTTACCCTCCGAAGAGATGGCGTTGGGATTGCACTCATAATAGCGCTGGGAAAAATGAGCCAGCACTCGCTCTCGCTCTTGTGTCTCTCCCATCAAGGCCAGCTCCTTTAGAAAGGACCTGAAGAAGCAGCAGCAGCATTGGTCACACTTGAAGCCCACCAGCAGCTCTCCAACCAACCACCCCCGCACAGGAGTGGAGCTGTGCTTTGTGGTCTGGAGACCTCTCTGTGTGCCGGACAAAGCCCTGCCATTGCACATCCCTCCCAACCCACTGCAGGACTCCCCTCTGAGCCCACAGCATCATACCCTGCCAGCACATCCACAGAGACCTACAGCCAGTCTCAGGCACTACACTGGGGAAGGAGGTGGGGGTGACACCAAGAGGCTCTGGGCTCAAGGCCTGGAAAGCCAGTCTGACTGTCACCCAACTGCACTGACTGGTGAGGAATGCTCTTTTGCAGTTGTGTGGCTGAGAGACCACTTTGGGACTCAAGCCTCTCCATGTAAGAGGGAAGGGGATCTCCAGGGGGGAGCTGTGGGGTCTACTTGCTCCTGCAGATCCCTGTGCAGGTGCAGAGCTGCAGAGAGCATTATATTCTAGGACCCCACTTGGGTGGCCACCAGACATGCACGTATGTACACACACTCAGCTCTGACCTGAGAGCCTGGTCCAGGGTCATCCCTGTGAACACGAAGAACTTCAGATATTCCCCTGCCACCATCTTGCTGAACTCATTGCTGAAATAGAAAAGGGGGGAGTGAGAGTGGGATCAACCAGACCATGGTGAAAGCAAAAGGTACACAGGGTTGTGGTGGATTCCAGGAGGCTGGGAGGTCCCCAGGGCTGTGATAAGCATGCTTGGGGACAGAGACACTCCACACTCCCATGAAACTCAGAGGAACCACTCACAGATCCAACGGGAATACTGGGCACATAAGAGAAACTGGAAAAGCTAGAGTTGGAAGGGCTAGCCATGCCCCTGCCCTGACAGCTACTGAAGCATCCAAGATGCAGTCATGGTAGGAAGGTACCAAAACCTGGATGTCTCTTAGATTTTAACACCTTTAGAGGGAATATCTGGTACCTCTGTACCAGGTGCATCAGTCATGGGGAGCAAGCTCTGGGGCCCTGCCAGCTATTTCCTGTCAGCTGGGTGCCCTGCAAGGACGGCAGCTGTGGGTACACCGTGAGTGCAGGTGGGGCCCTTGCAGAACAGGACATTCCTTGTGAATACCCACACGTACTTCTTCCCTAAGTGACGGGCCACATCTGCTTTTTTAAAGCCATCCAGGTTGTAGAGCCTCTTGGCCAGGCGTTTGGCGGCCTCCAGGTCAGCCTTGTGCCCGTTGGAGAGGGTGTCTGTGCTGCCTAGGGCCAGCTGCTCCACGCTGTCCATCTCCGAGTCCGACTCCGAAACCAGCTGGCTCAGGGGGTGGTCGCTGCAATGGGAAGGGACACTCCGCGTTAGCCTGCCCACAGATCCTCTCCTTGTTTGGCTTCTTGGGAAATGCAGGTTTCTCACCCTGCTTTGGGGGTCAGCTGCTCACTGCTGGGACCTGGGATGAACAACACTGATTAAACACACTCCAAGGTCAGGTCTGGGGGCTAAGGGAAGTTTTGGTGATGAGGCTGGAGGAAAGGTGGGGGAACAGGAGAGCTCCAATGACTGATGACAGGACCAAGGCACTCAAAACCACATCCAAACTGGATACGAAGAGACAGTACAACTGCTCCAAAGTCTCCCACCCTGAGCCTGTGAAACTGCATGTGTGGGCTCAGGCTCCGCCAAGCTCAGCCATAGTGGAGACTTGGAGCAGAAACATGTGCATGTCGCATGCTGTCCTATAGATCCGCACTCATTTTTTAACCTGGACAAATTCCTCATGCTGCTCTCGAGTGCTGTTTCTACCCAAGACAAGACGACTATAATTGCTTTGCTTGACTCTTCCCACGCACTGACTTCAAAGCACTTCACAGAAGGGATAACTGAGACAGAGAGGGTGAAGCTGAAGGAACACCCCCCGTCCCAGTCTCCCAGCTCACAGCAGGATGTACTGTCTTCTTCAGGCTGCCCAGGAGCTCTCAGCCCACCATGCCTTACATGGCCACGTTAGGAGACGCTCTTGGCTTGGTCCCTGAAGCAGTCTGACTCAGCAGCACAGAAGTTATCCCAACCAAAAAGCTGGTTGAATCTAATCAACAACAAACGTTAAACAACTCTGACCTTGCCCAAATTTTCTGGCAGCCCCTGCAATGTTCCAGTCTGAATTTATTTTTAAAAGTCTCTAATTGACTTTTAAGAGGCCTGCTCTCCTAAGCCAATTACCGAGGCCGATCTCCTTGAGGCTCTGCTTCTCCCACGAAGGAGGAGCCTCCGTGCTGCTCAGCACTGCCCATCCCAGGGGAGCCCTGCACAGCACTGACAGGCCTCGGGGGCACTTTCCTCCCGGCATCCCAGCATCCCAGCCAGCGCGCAGTGCTCTGTGCTCAAACCCGTGGGCCAGGCACTTCCACTGTGAAAGTGGCTCCGACACCCTGCGAGCGCCAAGGGCGATGCACTTGGCTCGGGCTACCACTGGGCTTGGCAGTGCAAGGCAGTGATTGTCGTAAGACCTGGACAGGTGGCCCAGGGCAGATCCATGCCCATTTACCCCCAGGTCTCCCCAAGAAGCCTGTCTGTCACTGTAAGTGACCCTGAATTTTTTGTTAAAACTTTATCTGCTATCACAGGGGCACAGACCCCATCCCCTTCCCAGCACAGCAGCTCCAAGGCTGCTTTTCCAGCCACAGGCTGAGCCACAAAACTCAAAGCCACCTCTCTACCCCTCCTCATGCTCCAACTGCACCTCCAGAGCAAGCAGCTGTTCAGTCACCCTCTGAAGACTTCTTCATTCTTCTCAACCACCATCGCTAAAAACTCCCGATACGCTTCTGAGCCTTACCTGTCCTGCCTGAGATGTTGTCCTCCCTCATATGGCCAGTTCCCAGAGCCTCTGGAGGCAAACCTAGAGCTCCGAGTCTCCCCGCTGTGACCTCTCTTCCCAATCTGTGCTACTCAGCTTTCCTACCTTGTGCTTAGCAATCAGGCATGGGGCCATTTACAAAACCTCTGTTGTTCTTCAGCATCTGTATCTTCCTGCAGGATCCCAACCCATGGCTGCAATTCTTGCCTCGCTTCTTGCAATGGGCATGCAGCCTGGGCCTCAAAGCACCTCTACCAGTGCGATCTACTGTCCCCTCCCTCACCAAGTCCCCATACTGGTTTGGAGTTTTACACCAGCAAAGCATAACCTTGCTCTCAGGATGAGGCACTACCCAGCCATGCCATGAAATGGGTTTTCTTCCAACACTCAAGCCACATTCATCCTCTTAAATATGGACCATCAGCCTCAATATGGGGCAGTGCCTGATTTGTGGCACCTGTCTGTCACCATTCAAAGCCCCAGCCTGGCTTGGAGAATGTGCAGCTTAAAGAGACAAAACCAAGAGCCCAATTCTCAAGCAAATGAAGAACAGAGCAAAGATGTCCATGTCTGAGGCAACCGAGGTGATGCTAATTTTCTTGCCAATGAGCTAATGTCTCAGAGTGGTTTTTTTTAGTGTACTTTCTAAAGTGACATTTCAGTTTGGCTTGAAGAAACACAGATAATATTTTTTTACATTAGAAACATTTTCAACCCGAGAACTGGCCCACACTTAAAGAATAAAGAACAAATTTGGTTTTGTGTGAGTATCCTCAGCATGCCTGAAATGAGTCATCCCCGAGCGGACCCAGTGCTAGCTCATCCCTCTGCTGCCCGCCTAGGGCAGCCACTGCTGCCCCCATGTCACCGGCAGCACAGGTGCTCCTGCCACCTTGGAGGTGTTCTCTAGAGAGCCTGGATCCCCAGAGCCTCTACTGGCAGCAGCAAAGCACTTCTGGAGGTCTCTGTGAAGAAGGCACGTGATCCAGCTCAGGGCTTACCTTGGGACAGAGGCTCTTCACCGACCGCCTCTCACTGCAGCTCAGCACGAGGACTGTGTTGTGCTCCCAGCTCTGGGGAGCTGTTGCAGGGCCACTGCAACACAGACACTCCATCTCCAGGGACAGATGCTTCTCTGGGACCCAAATGTTCCTTCTTGGGGCCAAATGCTCCCTTCCTGGAGCCAGATCCTCATCTCACCCCAACATTTTTTCTCTGGCCAACTGCCCAGAGCCCAGCAGGAGAGACTGCAGCACCCTCCCTGGCTGTAATGCAGCATGTCACTGCAGGAGACCTGACATCTTCTCCACCCTGCCACCACAAACCAGGCTCACTCAGCACCGTGTTTTCTCCATAGCTATCAGCAACCAGGAGCAAATCTTCACTCCTGAATATGGGGCAGCAATAAGGAACTAGCTCAGCAAAGCCTGCCCCAGAGGGCTGAACCCCAGCTCCTGGCTGCCAGCAGGAATGTATCTGCATGGTGGGACCCTTCCTGCACTAACACCCTGCTCCTGGGGAGATGGGAGAGAAGGAGAGATATCCCTGGGGACAGGCTGGGCTGGGTGGCCACTGGTTTCAGCTGGGGATGCTTAGCTGAGCTGGGTTGGTCAGGTTCTGCCTGACACATTTCCAGGTGAGATACCCGGTGTAGGAAACTTAAAACCTCCAACCACAATCCAAATGTCACTTGCTCCCCATGGGTGGCTGGTTTGCATCCTGCACCATGAAGGGACCAGGGCAGGGAGCCTGGCCGGAGTCCATAAGGGACACGTGCATGGGCCAGAGCAACACTGCCCTCGATTCCTGATACCCCACATGCATGGCTAGATGCCTGATGCCTCTGCCAAGTGAGCCCAGCCTGCCTAATATTGCTGCTAAGAATGTACCAGACCGGATCTTTGGCTGAGCTAAATAAACGCAGCTCCCTCCATCGGTCTCAGCGGAGTGACTTTGATTTATGACAGCCAAGATCTAGGCTGGTTCATTCCTCACAGAATTGAAGTTAGGGCTGGGAGGACACTTGAAGGTCAGCCAGGCCAGCCTCCAACCACAGGCGGGGCTGGTCTTGCTTTCTGGCAGTCCAACCTGGTCCTCAAACCACCCAGCCACAGCAGTACCCACCAGCGTTACTGCTGCCAGATCCAGATAGGACCAAACCTTGGGTGGCTGTAGCCCTCTTCAGTTCTGTTTCTCTGCAGACTTCCAGAGCCTCCCTTGCAGCACCAGCCCTCTCCAGAGATGCCTGCCTGTCTTTCATTGCCCCTCTTGTTGGGGCACAACTGCTCCAGCAGAGGACAGAGGCTGACTCTGCAATCCCACCAAACAATTTCCGGACCCAGCTGAGAGCCTTAAAATGCAACTACTCACCTGCTGGGTGGAGGGTTGTCTTCTCCTTCAGAGACACAGATGCCATGGGTTCGGCGCAGGGAAACCTGATGTCTCAGACCCTTGAACAAAGCTCAGCCTAAGGGCTCTGGATCAGATGCGGGGGCTGGAATTAACACCTGAGATGAGCAGCTGCATCCCATGGGGATGTGCCACTGTCCATGCCTTTGTAGGCAGCCCTGCCAGCCCTGGGACCCTCCTGCTTCCCCCATCCTCCATGCCGTGGAGCACCTGCCCCAGCCTCCAGCATTGCCACCCCATCCTGTGCCCCAGATTCTGCTGCCCTTCATGGCTTGACATGGAAATGCTTGGGGGAAAATCCCCCGCAGGGTTGTGCTCAATTTCTTGTCACGCCAATGCTTGTGGGGAGACCTCTTCACCCTGTGCCCCAGCCTTGTTCCCCATCTGTGCTCTCACACCACACCTCTCTTCTCCTATCTCCATCCTTTCCTTGCTACACTCCTTCCTCTGCTCTCCCTCCCCGCTGCCCACCCTCCTGCATCACCCCCGAATCCACCCCACGGGGCCCCAGACTGGGCACAGCCCTCAGGGTATCACCTCACCAGTTTGCCCAGCGCCAGCTGGGAGCTCAGACCAGCTGACAGACCTGCGCCGGCCTCGGGAAGGGGGGGGGGCACCGGCCCACCGACTGCCGCAGTGACAAAAGGGACCTTATAAAGCCGCACAGCCGAGGCGCCGGCAGGGCCCCGCCGGGCCGGCAGGGAGGGAGCTCCGGCTCCCGGCGCAGCCCCCGCCCGGCTCCGCGCCCC
>VZRW01005938.1:163667-178272 GCA_013398125.1 Aegotheles bennettii
CCTCGCCAGCCCGCCGCGGGGGTGGCACGGGGGGAGCTCACAGCCCCTCCCGGCACTCCTCGGGGACCGGCAGGGCCGTGCCTGGGGCCAGGGCTGGCTCCGGAGGAAGCGGGCGGCTGGATCTCAGGGGTCCGCACCGCCGGAGAGATGCGATTTGCCCGTTTCCATCCCGCCCTGCCCGCGGGNCTCCGGGCGCCCCCCGCGGCACGGCGAAGCCCGGGGACTCGGATCCGCAGCTGCGGGAGCCCGGCTGCCACCGCAGGAACTGCCTCTCTGCGGTCCCCAGGGCTGCCCCAGCTCCCGACCGCCTTCTCGCCAGCACCGCATCTGTCCCCAGCGAGCCCCGCCAGCCCCAGAGGGACCCCCCCAGCCCTGGGGGGGCTCTGCCTTCCCCCATGCTCCGCAGGGCACCATCCCAGTCCCAGGGACAGGCTGCTTTCACTGCAGCCCTCTGCCCAGCCAGAGCCGGGGACCTGCACACCTCTCCTCCCCCCAGACGGGGCGATCACCTGCTCACACACTGGGGGTGCCACCGCGCCGTGTCCCACTGTGGAGGGGTGGGGAAGAGGGGTCCCGGTGTGGGACCACTGTTCAGCCACTGCTCCCTCCCTTTTAGCCAAGGCCATTGAAGGAGGCAGAGGCATCCCAGCACCCGGGGAGGCCTCGCCAGGTCTGCACTAATGCACACTGCCCATGCACAAGGTCAAGATAAAAGCATGGTCTTGGGCTATCACATGCCAAGGGACACCAGAGCCTTGGCATAAGCCACAAGGCTGTGTGAACCAAGGCCACCAGCTGTGGGGGACACTGCATCTCCCCAGCAATGCAGGGGGCATCACTACCTTGGCTGCTCCTGACACCCAGATGAAAAGTCATGGGCTGCATCCAGACCCCAGCCATTGCAACAAGTGACATCAAAGGTTTCAGGGGCAACAGACCACACAGGTCTGGTGTTCATCACCGGTCACCCATTGCACCAAAGCCCTGCAGCCCAAGGTCACCTCTGCCCAACCCTGAGGCCGACAGCCAGTGCAAAGCACAGCTCCCACTGCAGAGCTCAGGGTCCCCAGTCCTAGGGGGTGGCAAATCCCCTGCTCTGGCCCTGCTGGCGTGGGTGATGTTGCATTACCATGGCTGCAGAGGTTTCCGAGCTCCTTACCCCAGCAATTTCCATTAAAGACTCTTTAATGGGAGCGCCACAAGGATTCTCCCTGCTTGAGCAGATCAGCCCTTCCAGAAGCCACCGACTCCCGCTCATGGGAACCTTTGAGCAACCAGCCCAGACATTTGTTCAACCTACTTGGGAAGCTTCAGCTTCACGGTCAGCTCCACTTAGAGCCTAAAAAGTTGGTAGCACCTGTGCTGGGGAAAGAGGAAAGTTACTGTATCTCTTCCTTGTCAGAAAGCCCTGCTGCCTGAAGACTGGCCTTGCAGATGCCCGGCTGCCCCAGCCACTGGTACCCCACACCTTCCCTGCTTCCCAGTCTAGCTCAGTCACAATCTCCACTCCTCTCCACCACACAAGACACCAGATCCCAACCACACCTGCCTCCCTGTCCACCACCACCCACCGGGGCTGCAAGGGGAGGCTTGCTCCATGCCAGGGAGCAGAAAGCTGCTGTCTGCCAGGGGCCTGTGGCAGGGCAGCACGGCAGGTCTGAACATCTCCCACAGCCCAGGAGATGGGCAAGAAACAGGGCCTGAATGGGACTGCGAGAAGAGCTGTGCAGGGAACTACCAATAACCAAGGGAATCATTACTGAACAGGGAAAGCAGTTGCTTAGGACTCTGTGTGTCTGCAACAGAAGGCGAGGTTGGTGCTTATGGTGCTACGGAAAGCCCAAGCCTTGGGGTTCCAGGGAGTGCAGTCAGAGCTGCAGCTGGCTTCCCCCCATGCTCCTCGGCCACCAAAGCAGGGATGCTCCTGCTTGTGAGGGCTGGAGGAAGAGGAAGAGGCTCAGCAAAGGTGGGCTCAGCAAAGATCCTGGGCAGTTTAGGGGGACACACAACACCCTTCCATGGCCTGTGCCACAGCCCAGCACTGCTCTGAAACCTGAGCTAGGAGGGGAGCACAGTGTCACAGCACCCTGGGCACCGCTGGCACACTCTGTGCCCCACTGACTATAACGTGGTGAGGAAAAACCTCTGTTAAGCCACGCTATTGCTGTTCCTGCTGCTAGCTGTGTCTCTGCCCCCTCACGCTTCCCCGTGCCCCTGCAGCACTGTTGCTGTGGTATGATGGCACCCTGTGGATGGTAAATCAAACATGGTCCTCTCAGTTTCTCCAGGGTGCTCTTGCCTTGGTAGAGGAATAGAAAGCCAATTCTTCCTGCATTTCCACTGCTCATGGCTGGATACTACCACCCTTCGCTGGCTTGTGCCTCTCGGACACCACCAGTTTTACTGTGCAAGCCTTGCCTGGACTCTGTGTCACAATGTCCCTGAAAGACAGTGCCCCAAAGAAAAGGAAGGCCTAAACCAGTGCCTCTTCCCCAAAATGCCCTTGGAGTGATGCAGGGACCACAGAGCAGATACCTCACTCTCCTCTCTTGACTGCAGGCACCACAGAAGACACAGAGCTCAGAACCCCACCTGGCCACCCCCAGCTGAGCCTACAATGATGGCGCAGGTTGTGACCAGAAGTGACATAGGTTTGTTCTGAAAAAGATCAAACCCAAAACAGTTTGGTGTGGGAAAGACCAAAGCCTAGAAATCGAGTGAGGGATTCAGCAGGCTCTGGCGTTGCACAGAAGGTCACTGGGCAGAGACACCTTTCAGGGAGGCAATGCAAACAGGAAGGTCAGCACTAGCATGACTGAGACACCAGGTTCTCCAAGAGCCATCAGCTTTGCAGCTGAATGACTGGACCAGAACTGGACAACCAGACCAGACCTGACCACACTCCAGACAAGCATACCCTGAAAAAGGGAAAAGATGCAGCCCGCCAACCTGCCACATCACAAGTGCCTCAGCCCAAGAACTTGCTGTACAGGGCTGGAGTGCAGGAAGGTAGTGTCTCAGCCTGGACATGGTCTCACACGGGGACAGGTTGGAAGTGATGGTGCTGAGCTCCTCCAGCCTGCTGCACCAGAGCTTTCCCCAGGCATGGGGCAGCCATCCTGAGCCTGGGTACAGGCAGTCTTGGAGCAATGTATAGGGAGGCTCTGGTGGGCTGTGCGCATCTCTGCCCTCCATCTCCCCACATACACAAGGCTGAGGAGGTTCAGCAGTCTAGGTCAACAGATACAAGACCATAGGACTCCTGCCCTCAAGAAAGATGAGGCTGCTACTTGGATGATGAGGGATGCAGCAGTAACAGGAAGTCTTGGACTCCAGGAGGGAAAGAAAAGCTGTTGAATTTCTGCTGCAACAGGGACCAACACACCATGCCTTGGCAGCCCAGCTGGACAGTAAGCAGCTCTGGTCACTCACCTCATGTTGGAGGTCAAGGGAGTACCACAGCTGTCCTCTGAGTGGCAAGGGCTGTGCCGAGCACCCTTCCTTCGTCTCCCTCGCTCATCCTCCCTCTCCGTCCAGGGGGCGTCTGTGGCCGAACTGGTCCCAGAGTCTGGCTCCAAGTGAGCCAGAGGAGCAAAGTTCACCTCAATCAGCTTGGCGCTGTCTCGGATCTGTCCTTGTATTTCTGGGGTGAGGGTTGGAAGGTCAAAAGTAAAAAAGGTCCCATGGGTGCGGGCTGGGGAGGAGAGGATGTCAATGGAGTCCAGGCTGGTATAAGATGTGCCTTTGGCTCGATGGGACTCCATGATGCTCTCAAAATGCTTGCTGAAAGAGTCCATGCCATCCTTGGAAAGGCTGTGCCCTAAGAGGAAGGGCACTGGAGACTTGAGCATACTCTGTGTGTCTTGGTCCATGATCCTAGAGGGAAAGAAAGTGAGAACAACTGGTCATTGAGGAGGAAGGGATCAAAGCCCTGAAACAATGTCCATGCGCTGCTCCAGAAAGAAACTGGGGAGGGCAGAAATCTCTTCTGAACATCTGTAGACCTCCAGGGAAACACCTTGACTGCCCAAGACATCATGGGAAGAGGGACTGAGCTGGCCTCCCTCCAGACATATGCTTCTTCTTTAAAACACCACAGAATTTTGTTCCTTTAGTGGCTCGTCCTCATAAGAAGCTTACGAGATGGCTACTGCTCCCAGTCACTTGACTTGAGCTTAGATCCAATAAAGGGCTCAAGCATCAGAAGCAGGATGTGGTTCAGCTCCACTTCCAACCAAATCTGGAAGTGCCTGAATTTTCCACAAGACTTCAGAGCTCCCAGCCTCCAAAAGGCTTCTCAGGACAGCGCAACACCTTCCTCCATGAACGCAGCACTGTGGTCACAGAGCACCACCCTCAGAGCATGACCAACACCCACCTGCAAGGTCTGCTGGCTGGTCTCAGGACACACCTGGGACCCAGCAAAAGGCCGTGTTGAGCCCCAGGTGACAACGGGGACCAAGCATAAGGTGATGCTGAGCCCCAGGAGACATTGGGAACCAAGAATAAGGTGATGCTGAGCCCCAGGTTTCCCCAAGCAGTATGGATGGAGCCTCACACCCATCTCTGGTCTCAGGGACCTGAGCTGGCCTATGTCCTAGAGGGCAGGCTTGGTCCTGGCTCATCATTTTGTCACAGAATCACAGAATCACAGAATCCTAGGGGTTGGAAGGGACCTTGAAAGATCATCTAGTCCAACCCCCCTGCCACAGCAGGGTCACCTAGAGTACATCACACAGGAACGCATCCAGGCGGGGTTTGAATGTCTCCAGGGAAGGAGACTCCACAACCCCTCTGAGCAGCCTGTTCCAGTGCTCTGTCACTCACACAGTGAAAAAGTTTTTCCTGATATTTACATGGAACCTCCTATGCTCCAGTTTACAACCATTTGCCCCTTGTCCTATCATTGGTCATTACTGACAAAAGCTTGGCTCCATCATCCTGATGCTCACCCTTTACATATTTGTAAACATGGATGAGGTCACCCCTCAGTCTCCTTTTCTCCAAGCTAAAGAGACCCAGCTGCCTCAGCCTTTCCTCATCAGCCCTGTCTCAAATGCAGGTCTGGATCCAGTTAGACACAGGAGTTTCTAAACCCTGAAGCACTGAGTGCTTTGACCTGTAAATGCGGTGAAGTGCAGCCTGCTCATCCGTCTGAGCACGTGACAGATGGGACATTTCCAACCCAGGGAACATCAATGCTTCAGCCGTACAAGCATAAACACAGTCCTAAAAGCCTACTTTACTCATAAGCCGCTACCATTTTATTAAAGCAGCAGAAAAGCACTTGTCATGCTACTTTCTCCTCTGATAAAAGGAGAGGAACTGCTCAAGCTTGTCATAACATTTGTTATGAACAAACAGCTTTGTATAGAGGGCTCAGAAGATGCATTGCTGTTACGAGCACCAAATGATTTTCATTCATTAGCCTTCCCATACCACTCAAAAAATCTCACCCTTATTAATTCAGCAGGACAAGACCTGTCAGCTTGACTCCCCCAGAGTGCTGGCTGACTTCAAGGGGAGCACAGTGAAGCCAGACACAGGTAAGCAAGGCAGGATGGAGGCTGCTCTCACCCATCCACCAGCAGTTCCCTGGCTGTGCAGCACCGCTCAGCACTCTGACCATTCCTGTAGGAGCCCTAGGAGCAAACACCTCTGGGGTGGCTTTCTGGTGAGTACAAGGCAGAATAGACCACTTTAACATCTGCAGATGAGCTTTACAGATGCAAATGTGCATTCACTGTCCTTACCACCCAGCTGTGTGCTACTAAACTGAGCTAATGCCACTGACTTCATTTTGCACCTCGAATCCACAAGGAGGTCAATGGGCTGTGCAAGGGAGGACAACGCTAGCGGATGGAAGGGACCTTGTTCCCGGGAGAGCTGGGCTCATCCTTGTGATCAAGTATATTGCCACAAAGCCACAGAAAAATGACAGCTGGTTTTGTCCACAGCACCCGGGCTCTGGAAGCAATCTCTCCACCCTGAAATACCAAGCGCAAAGCTGTTCAGCTCCGGAAGGATCCAGCTGCAGCAGCACGGGTACAATGCTGCTGGCACACACCACTCCTGCTCAGACCTAGATCCTTCACCAGCCCCCGCTGTGCTGCCCAGCCCAGCCCTCCCTGGCTGCCACCCTCCCGCACCCCACTCCAGCTCCCTGGAAGGGTCACCACACTGTCACCAAGCCAGACAAATGCAGCTGGGAGGAGCAGCAGAGGGGGGAGACACAGAGGCTGTAATCGAGCATCTGGGCAAGGGGGGCAGGCAGCGGGAAAGCAAATAGGTTTCCAGCCTTGAGCTGGGGTGGGAGAGGCAGCGAGCCTTCCCTGGGAGAGGGCCAGGTGAGTATGGAGGGAAGTGGATCCTGGGAACCGACGGCCATGCTGCACTGCACATCAGTGCCAAAGCTAGCTGCACTTCAGGAGAGGGTCTGCCCATGGGCACTGCGGGGGTCTGAGCAACTGGGATCCAGCAGCTGTGTCTGATGGCTGGTGGAAGGGAAGGGGCTCTCCCCAGTCTCTCTGCCTGGTGCTGCAGAGCTGCACCATCCCCAGCTGGGGGGAGAAGAGGGGAAAATCTCTCCCCATGAAGCCCTCTGTGTTTTTTCTCTCTGCCAAATGCTCTGGTGTCCCTCCAGGCCCCTGACTGCACCCTGCCATGCCTCGCTCCTGCTGCCTGCACAGACATGACAGGCACTGTGTAGGGATCCCAGCTCAGCCCAAAGAAGGTGAGGCTGTACAGCACCATCCAGCAGCCCCTCGCTTTATTTCTCTCTGAACAAAGTTGTACAGACCAGCCCCAGCAGCTCCTTGCACTCCCCTCAGGCTCCACACACCTCTTCCAGCCTGGCAGCTGGCTGCTCTTAGGGCTTAGTGTCCAACTCCAACCCGTGCTCAGCCACTGGTGCTGACCATGGGCACTGTGATACCCCACCGACTGCTCACACTCCCCTGCCACATCCATGCCGTCACGCTGGGGTCACACTGCCCCCAGCCCTCCCCCACGAGCTGCAGGCACCTTCCCCTGCTCATCAGCAGGTGCTTGCTGGTGTCACCCCAAGTGTCCCCTCTGCAACTCCACCAGTGGGAGCTTGCGGGATGCAGGAGCATCACCACAAGCTGTGGCTCTGTGGACATCTCAGGCTTTGTCTGAGCCTCAGCACAACACACCAGAGGCTTGTGGCTACTGAGGCAGGCTAAGCCTGTGCTTAGGTGTTTCAGAAACCAGGGCTGTAACCAGTTTTTAATTCCCAACAAGGCTTGCCCTGCAGCTGTTTTTCTTTCAGTTAGCACAAAAGCTCTGGGAAGCCTCCCCAGGTAGCAAATCCAAGGGCTCTCACAGGCGAGGCTCCTCTGCTCGCAGGGAGAAAAGGCACCTCTGCCTCGCATCAGCCCTCCGTGCTCCTGGGGGAGTGGGGCACCCTGCAGCAAAGCCTATTCTCTCTTCTCAGCCCAAGGCACCAGTGCTGTGGGCCAAGCCCAGCCCTGCACCCAGCTTGGCCAGCATGCCTGCGGATGCTCGGGGAGGAAGGGAATTGAGCCCACTCTTGATGACAAGTTGTGGCTCTCTGGGACTAATGGGAATAAAGACAGTAAGGGCTCAGACTAGTCATTAGAGTCAGTAGATCAGACTCTAGATATATTCAGGGACCAGATATGCTGGAAGAAGACACCATTTCTTCCATCACTTTCCATCTCTCATTTGATTTGGTGTTGGTGTGTGTTTTTAGCCCAATGTCTGGCCAGCAGTTAACATGCTCTTTTATTTTGGGAGGGTAGATCACCAAGGAAGGTGCCCTTTGGCCACAATATGAAGGACAACAAGATAGCACCAAGCCAAACTCCCCCTTACAGAGGGTGCTAAATCTTTAAGTCTAGATTTTCAAAGGGATCTACACATCTAAGTGCTGCAAATCAGCATCCAAAGATGCTTCAGTAATTTTGTAGGGCTGGTCCTTCCCAGGTACTGGGCCAGGCCTGGGGTCCAGCAGCCCCAGCAGCAGCAGAATGGTGCTGGCTCTGAGAAGCCTGGAGGGCTTCTTAATCACCCCAGCATCACCCCTCCTGTGAGCAGGCAAAGCAGAAAGCTGGAAGTAGAAAACATCAATACTGGTGACTGGTAAACAGGGAAAACAGGGAGGAGGACTGCAGCTGCAGAGCTCAGAAACCGTGCGTAAGCAAAAACCCAGGGCTGTGATGCAGGGACTAAACAAGCTCGTGGTTTGAGGCTTGTGTTTTTCAAGACACTGCCCACAGGAAAACCAAAAGAACCACTGGTCTACAAAGAAACCAGGTAGAATGAACATGACACCCCTATTTACACATAGGTAATTATACTGGGAGTACCATCCTGAGGGACAACAATCCAAGGGCACATCCAAACTTTCCAGAGCTGTCTGGAGAGCTGCAGTAAGGTGTCTCAGAGGGCAAAACGCAAGTTTAGGCTTACAGCTCGTAACACTTGCAGTGGCCTAGCATCTATTTGGAAATAAAATACCACTATGTAAGATAATTGTTACAGTAATGTGAAGAACTTGCTTGCAGTGATGATAATTTTACACCTTACTCAAAACTTCCGTCATCATTCATTTGGGAAAAGAAAAAAAAAGGTTTATTTTCAGGTTTTCTCTAGGACCCAAAGTCTTTGAGGACAGGTGGGTGGCAGGGAGGGATGTATCTGTCCCCTCCAATAGAGACGCAAGGGCTGGACAAAGTGGCAGGAACCCAGCTACCCCCTGGACACACACCTTCCGTTCCCATCAGCCCAGCACCTTTGTGCTCCTTCCCAGTGCAGGGGCACCACTGGGGTTTGTATTTTCATTAACTTTCCCCAATGATGACATCAAAACCTCCCTTTTCCTTTTCTTCCAGCTAAATGTTCCCCACCTGCCTCTTGCACAGCTAGGTGAGTGCGTGCTGCCACATGGCATCCTAGGCTTTGCGCCTCCCAGGTGAGACCTGTCCCCACTCCTGCGAAACACTTGCTGGTGACACTGAGCCCCCCTCATGTCACCCAAGATGCTTTGCCGATACACGTCAGGAGATGCCCCTGGCTGCTGCTGCCTGCACAGGTACCTTCTGCTCCCTGCCAGGGCCTTTCCCCTCCTTTCCCCTGTCCTGCACTGTGCTGTGGAGCTCCTTCCCCTCCTGATGCCTCCTGGAGTAGGTAGATGATGCCCGTCACTAATTGCCAGGGGGCAGCGCAGGGCAGACGGAAGGTCGGATGGCATTAGCTGCCCACAGGTGGGCAACTGAATGATAACCTTGGTGTTACCCACTCCATCAGTCTCCCAGCACAGCACGTTTTGTCACACAAGTGAAAAATAACACAAAAGACAAAACCAGGCTTTTTTCAGCCCAATGTATCCCCCACTCTTTCTCAAACACGGCAAGTACCTACTGAGGTCAAGCAGAAGGGACCACTCCTGCTGCCAAAGCACAGCCACCTGCGGAGAGGAGGGCAGCCCAGCCAGTGCCTGACAGCACACAGCAGCTCCAGGACACTGCCTCGGCTCAGGTGCCCTGACACCATCACCTCAATGCCTGGCAGCACTGGGGGAAGATGCCATTAACCTGGAGGGACCCACACCAGGAAGCCTCAGCTCAACCAGGTGAGCCGAGCTGCAGGGCTCAGCCCAGGGGAGCGAGGCCCACAGTGCAGTGCCCAGGGCTGGGTCACCTGTGCTGCCCTACTCTTTTCATAGGGTGGTGAGGCCCCCTCCCAGCAGCAACGGGGCAATCCAGGACCCCATCTGACCCCCATGCACAGCTCGCATGGAGCTACTGGGATTTTTGGCTCAGACACTCTTTCAGCAGAGCCCATTTTGCCATGCAGGGGACAATAAGGAGGGTGAGAGCAGCTTTTTGCCCTCATGCACAGAGCCTCACCTTTCTCTGTTTTCCTTCCTTGTCGCCTCAAACACCTCGTTGTCCTCATCCGCACCCCCATCCTGCAGCCCATCCTTCGGGAAGCTGGTGCCCAGGGCAGGGGGCTCCTCCGGTGTGCTGCTCCTCCTGCCCGGGGTGCCCCCAAAGCTTGGGTTGCTCTCGGTGTCCTTCTGGCTCTCAATTGCTGAATCTACCTCCTCCTTCTCGGCCAGGATATCATCAATGTTGGTTTCACGATAGCACCTCAGTGGCACGGTGTCCAGGTCTGTCTCAGAGTACTTCACTGTCCTCCTTATAATCCCAGTCTCGCAGGAGCTGGGCTTCTGGCTGCCCGGAGGAGACATTTCTACCTCCACCTCCACGTGGCTCAGGCTGTGCTCAGGCACTGGCCTCGGTGGCTCAGCAGGCAGCAGGCAGACGGGCTTCTGGGGAGGTTCGGCCAGGGGAGCGGCATCAGGGGCAGAGGAGCCTGCAAGGGATCCACGAGCACTCAGAGCCATGTGGAGCTGTGCCAGGGAGGAGCTCCTGCAGCATCACACACACCAAGAGTGGGGCCATGCCGGTGACAGGCACCGGCAAATGGAGAGAGGGAGCAGGAAGGAAAAAGGGTGGGGAGAGGCACAGAGGGGAAGAAGCGGGGTGCTGCCGGTGCTAGTGCACCTGCAGCCAGCCCTGAGCCCCCGTCCCAACACCAACCCCCTCCTGCAGACGCAGAGGGGGTCAGGGCTCTGCATCACCCCTGTGCACAACACTGTGCATGGCTGCAGGGCACTCTGTGGGAAGGCTGGTGCATGCAGGATCCGACCCCAGGAGGACATGTCCTGGCTGATCCCGAGGGATCTCATCCGCCCAGTGGGCACTGCCCAGTCCCGAGGAAGGGGCAGCCCCAGAGGCAGTCCTGGCAGAGATTCAGACTTGCAAAGGAGAGACTGGTCTGGCCAAGAGCACCCCTCCAGCTGAGTTCTTACCTGTCTTTGGGGCATCTGAGGAGCCGTAGAAGAATTCCCACTTGGCCCTGGCGATGCGCTGGGCATGGGCCGAGCTCTGCCGGGGGTACAGCCAGGCGCTGCCCTGCAGAGGGGAGAGCAGCGGGTGGGCAACAGACCCCAGGGCAGAGCCCGCGCCTGGAGCAGGGGACCCTGGCACCTACCTGGGGTCGGGGCTCCGGCCTCAGGGGGCTCCTGGCGAAGGCAGGGAAATCCTCTGATAGCCCATTGGCGAGGGAACGGCAGGGGCAGTCGGTGTCGAGGGCGCAGGGCCCCTTCCCACAGGGCCGTGTTCCCCCCAGCATCCTGCCCCCGGCCAGGAGCGGGTCGGACATGGAGGCCTCCAGCTTCAGTGTGCGCAGGAGCCGTTCCTGCGGCAGGGGCAGGGGCCGGGGGGACCCTGCGTCCCCACCGAGCTCCAGGCTGCGGCTGAGGCTGTGGGGGCCGTTGTCCCGGCAGGGCTGGGCGGGCGGGAGGCCGCCCAGGGTCCGCACGCTGGCCTTCTCGATGAAGCGGAAGGTGACGACGGAGCTGTGTCCCTCCGGGACCGCGGCCACCAGCGGGCTGCGGCTGCCCGGGGAAGACAGGGCCGGGCTGGGCCTGCCCCGCTGTGGGGTGCAGGGGGCCGTCAGGCGCCCCGCGCCCGGGCAGCTCCCGTTGCCGAAAGCAACAGCCTCTGCCGGCTTGTGGGCCAAGGAGCCGGTGCTGTTGTAGAGGCCGAGGGGGCTGCGGCGGACATCAGGGGCCAGACCCTTGCGCAGGAGGTGGAGGCGGCCAGCATTGAGGTTGGGGGTGAGGCAGCGCGGGGGGCTGTGCCGCCCGGCCTCGGGGCTGCCCCCCGCCAGCCAGGGCCTCCGGTCCACCCCACGGGCAAATGGTGGGGGCGAGGCGGCACAGCCCTCCTCGGGGTGGAAGCGGACGGGTCCCCCCGCCTGGGCCATCCTGCCAGAGGAGGGCACGGAAGCGTCAGGTCTGGAGCCCAGCAGGGTGGCACAGGGATGGCGAGGTGGGTTCCCAGCACCCCTGAGACGATGGCCAGGTCAAGGGGCAACACATCCTCAGGCAGCCCTGAAACAAGGGCGAGGAGAGCTGGTCAGGGCAGGGAGAACACAAGAAGGTGTCCGGGGCCATGAGGAGGACAGGCAAAAGGTCCCCTGCCCTTACAGCAAAGAGATGCTCTGGGTGAGACCGCCCCCTTCAAATCCCCTCCCGCTGCAAGAAGCAGGCGAGGTTCGTGATGGGCACCACACCAGCAGCACTGCAGGGACACAGGACACCCCTTTGCTCAGTCCCCAGGACCCACGGGGTGTTTGCTCCCTTCCCAGGTACCAGGATGCTCAGGCACCTCCCCCTCAGACCAGTATCCCAGACACCGTGGGAGAGCACACTCTTAAAGCGGGTTTCATTCAACCTGCTGAATATATTTACTACCCATAGCCTAGTAAAATCACTTCAGTAAGGGGAGAGAGGGAATTATATACTGGATCACCAAGACTTCCTTCAATTACACTTTCTCAAGGAATTTAACACAAGCAGCACAGGCAAGAAGCCTCTCTCTTTGGAGGTCAGCCTGGGTTTAAAGTGTGTCACACCAGCACATGCCACAGCCGCTATCGGTGGCACAGACAGAGCTGTCAACACTCACAGATCCAAAAAGCAGCGGTTACGACAATCCCACCCCTGGAGGAACAGAGCAGGCCTGGCCCTGCACGCAGCTCGCCTGCCTGCCTCTGCACAGAGACCATTTATCCAGAGGTGAGACTGGCCACCCCAAAGTGGCGAGTGGGCGGCTGCAGGGGAAGGCAGGACCCTGAGCCCCCATTGGCATTGCTGGCAGGGCTGCTGACAGGTTTCTTTTTCCCATTGGATCTAGAATTTGTCCATATCTTTCCCGGAGTTTCTCCGAATTCCTGGTGTGCAGAGAAGAGACTCCCTTGGCTGCTTTTGCCTTCTGACAGATGCCAAGATACTAAGTCCCTCACTTAGATTTCATCATTTGAAAGTGAGAAACCAAATGCCAGTTGCAAATGGAGGAAAACATGATTTCTTCTCCCTCTTTCCAAGTACAAACCAGACAGGATTAAATACCTGAAGGATGTGGGGCTGGATTTTCAACGGTGTTTAGGCTCCAGAGATGCAGAGACATAACTCTTAATAAAATAGCCCAAATCACCATGTGGGGCAGGCGTCCATCTATCTGCACTATCACACTGCTAAAAAATCCGGCTCCTGTTGAGCAGCAGCAATCTGTAATTCACTCACCACAAAAAAACCACTCTCCTGTTTAATATGTTAGTTAGTGCTTTCACAATCTTTTCCCCCTGTTATGGACATGTTCACATTCAAGGCTGCTGAAGTTAACTGATAAAGATGTGGGGTTTATATATTTCAAATGAAATTTCACTTTTTATCTCAACGCAGACTGAGACACATGCCAAGGAAAAAAGTTATCACTAGAAATAGTTGGCATTCACTGTAACACAACAAATCTATAAAAACCAGCCTATCTCAATACGTGTGAGTTACTGCTAAAATAAATGGGATAAGCACAGCATGTCCTCCTGGTTATCAAAGGAGAATTATCAAATTCAGAGTAAAGGCCATGCCTGCCTGTGAGCCACCAAAGCCGGATGCCTTCACCACCCAGCAGAGAGAGCTTTTCTTTAACAATGGAAGGTAAAAAGCACAAATGCAACAGAGATGAAAAATCAATGACAGAGCTAACATTTCCCACTTGCTGATTTAAATCATGAATCAAATTGATGCTCTTTAAATCACTGGCATGAATGGGTTGGGCTGTAAGGCACCACTGGGCTGGAGGGAGCCTTGCTGGTCCCACTGCCTGAAGGCAGGAGAAGTCCTGCAAAAGGAAAGCCAGAGGGAGGCTGACCAGGCAGCCCAGGACACACATTCAAAGACGAAAACCTCAGGAGCTGCAGATAGCCGGGGGATGCACACCACTGGGGGATTTGATTTCTTCAATAAAACATCTCATACATACAAGAAACCTGTTCCTCCTGGCTGTCCCTTCTTAGTGGTCAAAGGGATGTCCAGGGACCCTTCCCAGCCCTGGCCTTGAGCTCTACCTACCTGCTGCAACAGGAGATGGTTACTCCCCATGCAGGCACTTGCCTGGCTGAGTGGGGTGATGCGGGATGAAGGCAGCAGACAGCAGGAACTGCTTACGGTGCGGGGGAAGAGCACACCCACGCCGGGGATGTGTGGGGACGGCGCTGGGGGAGGATGCAAGGGGAACGGGCAAAGAAGGGGACAGGGATGAGAGGGAAGCAAGAGGTGCAGGGCAGGGGGCTGAATACACACGATGGACCGTATCCTTGTGCCGGACACGGTGCCACTGTCAGCGGTGGTGGCAGGGAATGGGGGAAAACAGACTGTGGGTGCCCTGTCATCTGACAGAGCCGGGGCAGGATGGCTGCCAGCAGGTGCCTCTACACCCTGGAGGGACACGGAGCAGTTTCGGGGCTGCACTGCTGACGGAGGAGGGGTCCCTGGCGGCCCTCGGTCTGTGGGATGAGAAGGAACCCCTTCCCAAGGAGGTATCGGGGGGGGACGTGCCCCCCTCCATATGAGGCTGCGCCTGCCCTTCCCTCTCCGGCCCCCCAGCCCGGCCTCTCGTCTCGGCGAGATCAGCGCTGAGTGGATGTGACATCCATCCGGATGAGCAGGGAGCCCCCCCGGCCAGAGGGCCCGGCGGAGCCGCCCGCC
>VZRW01005938.1:178525-188755 GCA_013398125.1 Aegotheles bennettii
CCGCCGGCACGGCACGGCACGGCACGGCACGGCACGGCACGGCACGGCACGGCCCGTCGGGCGCGGTGCGGCGCGGTACGGTACGGTACGGTACGGTACGGTACGGTACGGTGCCACCGGCCCCAGCCCGCCGCTCCCCACCGCACTAATCCCAGCCCGGGGCTGTCACTCCGCCCCAGTGACAGCGCCGGCAGCCAATGGGAACCCCCCGCCGGGCGCCGCGCCCCGCCCCGCCCCGTGGCACCGGCACACGAGGACCGAGGAGTGGCCGGGCCCCACCGGCCGCGGGGTGCGTGTCCGGGCGTAGCACCGTGTACGGCCCCGTGTCCCAGTGTGCGTGTCCTGGTGTGGCACCGTGCACGTCTGCATGTCCGTCTGTCCTGAAGTGCAGCTCCCGATGTAGCACTGTGCAGGTCCCTGTGTCCCGGTGTAACACCGTGCAGGTCCCTGTGTCCCGGTGTGCCCATCCCCACTCGTCAGTGACCCTGGCCTCACGTGCTGATGGGCACAACCCCATAAGCCGCCGTGCATGTCCCAGCGCAACACCACACACGTCACCCTGTCCCCGTGTGCACATCCCTGTCCACCAGCGTGCACATCACCACGTGTGGTGTGTCCCTGCTTGGCAGCATGCACGCTCCCGTGTGACCGTGGGCACGTCCTCGTGCATGAACATGCATGGCCCTGTGTATTGTGCCCTGTGCTGCAGAGCACAGGCTGCCCCCCACACCCCACCACTGCTTGGGGACTACAAGGATGGGAAGACAAAAGCTGCCATGTCCTGGGACAGCAGCCATCCCCAGCAAGCTGCTGGCCCATCCCCTGGGGAGCAGATCCCATGCTGGGGACTTATCTCTCTGGGGGGGGAAGCAAGGGAGTCTCACCCCAAGCACACCACAGTCACAGGTACCAAGGTGTCCTAAGCCACCAGGGACATGACACCACTGTGTCACCAGCCACCCCAAGGACAGGAAATGCCATCCCAGTCTCAGGAAACCACTTCACACTACAAGGGGACAAAACCCCAGCCATTGCATGCCACCCAGGAGCTCTGCTGGCACCAAAGGCAGGTGTGAGCAGAGCCAGCGTGGGGCAGTCGGGTGCCAAGGCAAAGGGTGCTGTGGCAGGGCCACCATGCTGCCGCCACGCTAGGTCCACACGCAGCAGCTGCCAGGGCTGGCAGCCAGCCCTCCCTGCCCGCCCAGGCTGTCAGATCAATTCGCTATTAAACAGCACTTTATTACCCAGCCCAGCAATCGTTATTAAATGTGTGTGAGAGGAGAGGCCCAGGGGAGCCAGGGCCTCACGTGCATGCTGTGCCTGCAAGAGGAATTTGGGGAGAGCTGCCCCTCCTCGCTGCTTTCCCTGCCTGCAGTGAGCCCAGCTCTCTGCCCTCGCTGTCACCCAGAAAGTGTGTCCCCTTCTCCCCTCCCAGGCACAGGGACGTGGGAAGAAAGCAGCAGGCTCAGCAGGCCCTCCTCATATTTAATGCATTGAAGCACTGCCATTTTCTCCCTCCTTCTCCACGCTCCTGCCTGTGTGGGGCCCCTCTCCCCCACGCCGGGGACCACAGGTCCCCAAGCTGCCTCGCACACAGCCAGCTTTCCTGTCAGACTCTGAAAAGCAGGGCTAATTAGAGGCCTCACTACTGCAGGATCAACGACCTGATTCCTTCAGCAGCTTCTTGATGGCAGGAGCATGGGGAGGAGGAAGGCTTTTCTCTAAGCCGCAGCCAGAGAGACAAATTTAACCAAGTGGAAGAGCTCAGAGCATTCCCGGTGTGTCCGTACCAGGAGAAGGCATGCCTGCACCTTCCCAGCACCTGCAGGCAGCCCTGCTAAGAGCTGCAAGGGGTAAGGGAGAGGTCCTCTCCTGCTGCCCTGGCTGGAGATCCAGGCTATCCATGTAAAACACATGGACTCCCAAACCACGCATGTTTCTCCCACAATAGCTGTTGCTCTCCCTACTGCACTCTGCACCATATCCCCCTCACCTTCCCACAGCCCTACAACTCCTGAAGGATGTGTGCCCACATGCACGGGTTGGGCCAGCACAGATGTAAACCTTGCCGGATCAGGATTTAGCCCTGGCTTCCCCGGGTCCCTCCTGCTGTGAATCCCTCCCCACCTGGTGCAGGGCAGCAGGGAGCAGGGAATCCCTCTGGCAGATGACAGAGGGGGACAGGGAGGATCCCCCCTGCTCTACTCCACAGCCTCAACTCCATGCACTTACCTAGAGTGCCAGGTCTGTACTGCACCAGGAACCCTCTTTACTGTTGCTTGGGCACTTCAGCACCTCCAGTCCCTGCAGGCAGGTACCACATCCTACCTACACAAGAGTCCACCCAGCTCCATGTCATCCATTCTAGATTCCTGGTCTCTGCCAGTTCCTCAAGCTCAGCCACAGGCAGCTTCCAGGAGTTTTCTCTCTAACAGTCATCAGCATTGCTCTTGATCATCTTCATAAACCTGCAGCACACCGCTCCCTCCCAAGATGCCAAGGGTGTGGTGTCACCCCAGGGCAGCACAATGAGGAACTTGCTTGGAGAAGACTAACCTGGGATGTCACGTTGTCCTGGCAGCTGTACAGGTCTGGATGACATTTGGATGGGGAGAGGGCAGGCAAGGGCTCCTATCCCATCTAGCTCCAGGAGAGAGTTGCACACTGCTGAACCTCAGCCTGTCCTGAGGGGCAGAAACTGCTCCTGGTGGTCTCTAGAAAGGCATGTGGCACAGCTGGACCATGCAGGCACCAAGGTTCCCCAAGCCTGGCTCTGTGGTGGGTGACTGCCTGACTTCTTGGCCCTCGCAACGCATTTGCTCTCACAGCAGCAAGTGGATGCAGGACAAGGGCAGTGGCATCCTTGCATTCCCTGTTCCAGCTCTTCCCACTGAGCGGTCCCTGAGTCCCCTTTGCTGCTGGCTCATGCAGACACACAGACACTGATTTCCTGCTCCTGGCCTGACAGATTTTCCTGCAGCTGTGGCTCCAGATGGAGTGGACACCCTGGTGCACCTCTGGGCTGCTACCCTGAGTGCAGGCAGGCTGTCAGAGCCATTTCCTTCAGCACAGCCTGTGCTTAAGGCACTGCAAGGGGCATAAGGGCCATGTGCTGTCTGGGTCACTGCTGCCCAAGTCAGTGGGGCTGTGCTTTGGCCTCAGAGCACAGCATAGTTCTGAAAGTGTGGACAGTCACTTTGTCATCAGGTGGGTGCTCCTCACCCAGCTCACTGGAAGCACCATGGAAATAGCAAGCCCAGTCCCACTGGGTCTCAGTGAGGACGAGTGAGGCTGAACTCCCCTTATCTCCACATTGAGGGCTCTGGTACAACTGATGAGGTTACATGTGCTCCCCCAGGGCCTATACTTAACTACACAGCTCTAATTAATGCCTTCTGCCTCCGGTGCCAAAACCCAGCCACATCCTAGCTGTATATTAAAAAAGCCACTGCAGCATAAGCCAAGTCTTTAATGGGCTGATGCACTTATCTGCTATCCCACCAGGCTGGTGGTTAAGGATAAATGGAGAAAATACCCTTCCTTGAGAGACTGTTACACAAATGATGCTTTATAGCTTACTCAGGGCAAGAAGGCTGTGCTGGAGATCCTGTCTGACCCCCGGCCAAACTCCAGGCTCCTGCCCAGAACTGGATCAGAGGCATCATAGAATCATAGAATGGTTTGGGTTGGAAGGGACCTTAAAGATCATCTTGTTCCAACCCCCCTGCCATGGGCAGGGACACCTCCCACTCGACTAGATTGCTCCAAGACCCATCCACTGCCAGGGAGGAGCAGCCACAACCTCCCTGGGTAACCTGTGCCAGTGTCTCACCACCTGCACAGTAAAGAACTTCTTCCTAATATCCAGTCTAAATCTACCTTCCTTTAGTTTGGACCCATTCCCCCTTGTCCTATTGCTACATGCCTTCGTAAAAAGTCTCTCTCTGTCTCTCCTGTAGGCCACCTTCAGGCACTGGAAGGCCACTATGAGGTCTCCCTGAAGCCTTCTCTTCTCCAGGCAGAACAACCCCAACTTTCTCAGCCTGTCTTCACAGGAGAGGTGCTCCAACCCTCTGATCATCTTCATGGCCCTCCTCCCTTGGAGAGCACACCTGCACCATCCTATGCCTCTTGCAGCTCCTGTGCACAGGGCAGGCACATGGGACCACAGCAGGATTTTTCAAGGTGAAAGGCACTCTGGCACAGACTGCAAAATGTCTTACGAGAGAGAAGAGCCAGTGCAGGCTACAGTCTATGCCAGGGGTAGCTGCTGCCTGCCTGACTGCCAGTACCCTCCCCAACATCCCAGCTCCTACCTGGGGCTGCCCACAGGAGGGACACAGGCTTGGAAGAGCAGAGGACAGCAGGGTGGAGGTAGCAAAACTTGTGTGCTGTGTCTCAGAGTGAGCTGTAACAAAATATTTCTGTAATGCCCCGGGAACATCTGCTGTTACAGAAATCCCCCGAGGCTGTCCCAGCCCTGGGCAGCACCAGCACAGCCAGAGGGCTTCCCCCTGCACCAGCACTGCTCAGTCAGGATGAAGGCAAAAACACCAGCATGGTAAAACCTGTCCTGGGAACGTGGGACGTGTGGTCCCAGCACAGCTTGAGCCATAAATAATCTCCCTACACAGCAGTTAGGGGAACAATTGTGTGGGAGTATCTCTTGGTAAAAAGATGCACAGGGAGGAAGATGGTCTTGAAGGAAAGCAGGAGATTTCTGGCTGGTGGGTTATGCTCTCCACTGAGGACAGAGCTTCCTGGGTGCCAGCAGGTCTTTCAGACCCACCTCACCGTGCTGCATCACTACACCAAAGAGGTTGATTTAGTCTGAAACAACACAAATCACCAGTTCTCTGATGTACCCTCTAAGGACACAGCTTGTGCTGCAGCACAGATCTTTGGAGCTGCTCTTCAGCTGATCTCTGCAACGGTAAGATGTGATCTCTACCCCCCATCTTCAACCTCAAGATTCACATGGGGAAAGGTGAAAGGAAGAGTAAGAGCAATGAATGCAGGGAGTACCTTATGTGGAAAAGAGAGAGCAAGGCCCAGGCACACAGCCTGACCCAGCACAGGGAGTATGTGCTGACATACAGCACTGTATAAAAGGTGTGGAAAACCCTAAAAGGTCAGTTAAGGAGGAGTAATTACAAGCATAGCAAGGAAACTGAGCAAAACCTGACAACATCGAGATGTGTGAGACACATGCAAAAGACATGTTGAAAGCTTGGAAGCAGTGGATTCATGAGGGGGATGCTGCGGAACAGCCCTGCATTTCTGTGTAGCTAGGAGCTCCTCATGCATGTTCCTCTTCCAGCTCTGACTTGCACAGCCTGGCCTTGCTTTACTTCTATTTATTTTTTTGGCCCTGACTGTATCTTCTCAAAAAGAGAAAGGGGAAGGTGACATGTACAGGGAAGAGCTGAAAAGAAAGCATCATGAGTTCCTGTTTCACGAGCTTATGAGTGGCTCCTGGTGGCACTGTACAATCTCAGCAACCGCTGAGAGCAGAGTTTGCCCTGCAAGCTCAACACCTTCTCCCATGAAACCAAGAAGCCCAGTTGTGATCCACACCAACCTTGAGAGCAACGGAGAGTGTCAGACATACTCTGCAGCCAGAGAGAATGTGGAGCTAGATCCTTTGAAAGATCCTGGTGAAAGTCCAAGGAAAAACAGTGCTGAGTGATTTTACCCAATTTATGGGATCCTGCGTTGGATCCATCTCTCGTCTTTAGGAGTGAAGATTGCAGACCTACTAATGTCCTTGAACTGACCTTGCCTCTGGCCCCACTTGAGACTAGCAGAAAACTAAAGGAAGTGTCCCCAAAGTCTTTGCAAGGCTAAAGGTGTTTAGCCAGCAAGGTGCCGACCCACCCCATGTTAGTGCTGGCTCAGCACCATTCCAATGCCTCAAAACTAAGTTGTATCCTCCCACAGCACCAGCTTCTGGGGACTCCAGCAGGCTTGAGGAAACCCAGCCAACCTCTTAATACACCTTTGACATGGAAAAAGCTGTGTTTCCAATGCAAGGGAAAAGTCAAGGGGCATGGATGTGGAAGACTTGCCCAAGAGGAGCCAGCAAATCAGGAGCACCTCTGAGAACCAAAGCCTGGATACCTGGCTCAAGGTCAGCTCTTCTAACCACAAGGGTCTCTCCCTTCAGGCCCCAATTCCTAAACCTCCCCCCTGCTTCCCAAAGGATGAGGTCAAGACCAAACTGCTCCCCTCTGGACACTTCAAACTTATAACTAGGCATCAGCACTGCCTTGCAGCAGTGGCTGAAGACTCTGCTCATTTCAGGGGAGATGAGAATGAAGATCCCAGAAGGATCAGACCCGAGGCCACGCCCTGGCTCTGAGGGCTGCCAGCACCATATGTTTCCAAAGAAGATACAAGAAAGCTGCAGCAGCAGTTGTGAACTAATCTGCTTCCTCCCCTCAGGGCTCAGCTTGGTCTCTTGTCACTACAGATCACCTCAAGGCCTGATGCAGGAGCCCTGCTTTCCTTCACAGGACATCAGTGGCCGTTGAGGTAACAGGAGAGCCATGGGACTGACCAATATTTTCTGCTCGTTGAAGGTACCTGTGCAATATGCTTACCCAGCTGCCCTGCAAGCACTGTGGGTGTCACAGCCCAGCACTGCTTCTGGGAACAGGCAACTTGAGACACACTTTGTCCAAAACAATGTCTTGTGAGGGGACAAAGCAGAAATGATGGACATATACCCATATACATGGTGGGTCATGACAGATGCAGTTCCCCCTTAAAAGGGAAGCACCTCCAAGTTCTGGTCATTGATCTTGCATGGGGCACCCTCTTTAAGCCAGGAGTTGGGGCTATATGAGTGACACCAGGCACACGCTGTGCCATGGAGCTAACAGCACATATGCTGAAGCCAGGCCAGCAGGGTTCACTTAAGTGCTTGTCCACTCCAGTTCCCCATCTCTCATGTCCAGCTTACACCAGAGTTATCACTGAACTCACAGCACTTACAGACACTAGTAGACTTGCATACGAACGGGATTGCAGCCCTTTTTATTTCCTTTTAGATGATAAATTAAGAGAATTGATTGGTCTTACAGGAGCAGTTGTAATAATCTCTTCCACATCCTCTTTAAAATCTAGAAGCTGGCAGTTACTCAAGCTTATAGCAGGAAGTTTTTAGCCCAAGCTCTGCCCTCATCTTACAGCCTGACTGGCAAGATGAATTCCCCTGGTCTTAAGGAACCCCCCTGACAGCAGAGCTGACTCAGAAAGCTGTTTTGGCACACCAGTTTGCAGTATTAGGGCTCAAAGAGAAATGTACATCTAGTTGAAGCTGAAAAAGGAGACTCACAGACACCTCTCAGAAAAAATGCAGACCCACCTTAGGCAAAGCATATGCCACCAGAAAGGCAGAAACTTGCTGCAATTCTTGACTGAGGCAGCAGAGCAGAACAAAGCTCTGGTCTTTTAAGCTTGTCTGCTTTGGGTTGTCCCTTCATTGCTAAGACACAACGGATAACACCACCTAAGCCCTCTACTACAGTGTTGTACAGCCATACTACAACCACTTTGCATGTAGGAAAACTTGACAGTCATGAGCACAAAAAAGGTACTGGTTTGAGACCCTTACCATCGGTGCAGTCCTAGGTTGCTTGCTCCACTGGACATGCTGACACTGCAAAGCTATGCCTCAGCATACACCCCTGCAGTGCAATAACAGGCTCTAGTGTTCTTTATGCATCTTCAAGACACCTGTGGAGAAAAAAGAGAACAGACTGAGCATTTTACAGCTGGAAACTGTCTATGGCTCCTAGTACATAGCACACACACCTCAGTAGCTGTAGCCATAGCCTCAAACCTACCTACCTACTAAGTCTGCCACAAACTAACAAGATTGTCAGGGCCCTGGGGCCACTAATAAACCTCAGTGGGACTAACCAGTCTTATCTGGAGCTTCCACTCCAGATGGAATAGAAATAGAGTCAGGGACTCTATTTAAGCTCAGACCGGGGCTCTTAGTTTGTATGGAGCAATTTTGTAGGAATGTTGGTCTCCAGCTTAGCTTAGCTATCCTCATTCTGGTCTATGGGCTCTGTTGATCTTGACCCTCCCCTGTAGGTTGATGTCAGAGCTGGACTTCAGCTCTCCACCATTATCATGGCCCTGCCTGTTGATCACAGAGCTATGTCTGATCCTGGTCGCACTCACCGGGCACTAGCTGGTGAGACCTCTGCCCTTTGAGGAGCAGCCTCACTGCGCCCTGATAGAGCTGGCACATTTAGCCTCCTCTTCCCCACTTTGCTTGCATTCCCCTAAATGATGAGACAGCAAACTCAGAGCTGCACTGGGCTCAGAGGCTAAAGAGGTGTGTCAGAGCAAGCACCCCACCTCCTGTGGTGTTGTGTTAGAGAACTTGTTTTCAGGCTGCAGGATCTGAAAGCTATTCATTGCTTCCCAGAGCAATGATGATACTGTGAGCTTCAGCTGGAAAAGAGCCAGCACCACCTGAGAGGTTGCAGTGTCCCAGCCCTGGCACAGCAATCACCGCTCTGCAAGTAGGCTGAAGTGAGCTGGATTAGGCATGATTCCTGAATGGTTCCAGCAGCTGCTCAGCAGAGATGGCTTTGTGCTTACCAGCTCTTGAGGCTCTGCCTCAGCACTGGGTATTAGAGGTAGAAGAGTCTTCACCTTCCCACGGACAGGGCCAAGCTTGTGCAGATGCAAGCCAGGAAATAGTTGGGAGGCAACAGAGGCCAAACCAACACAAGCGGGTCTCACTTCTGCCTCTACTGTAACAGTGCCCCCCAACCTCCTTGTGGTACCCAGAATCTGTCTGGGCTGACGCTCAGCTCTCCTCCAAGTCCTTCTACCAGCAAGTCCCCAGGGAAGTGACTCAGCCAGCCCAGCTGCATCAGATGAAATGAAAAACATAAACAGAGGTTGGTGCAGGAGCAGAGCAGGTCCCATTTGCCAGTCCAGCACACATGTTGCTCAGGAAGGATAACAAGCAATCCACGACGCAGCTCTTCTGAGCAAGGACTGGACACAAGCTGGGGACTCCCAGCCAGGTCTGTTTTGGCACAGAAAGCCTTCAGCGAAGGCCAGATGTAATTGAGCGTTGCATTTCCTTGCTCGCTGATGCCCCCTCACCTCCTGTCCAGACCAAGACCACTATATCAAAAAGACTCCTTGCAGCCAACTTCAGTCACAGTCATTCACTTATGGGGGCAGTATTAAGGGACTCCCTGCCAGATGCCACATTTCCATTTCACAGCAGGAATCAAGAGCAGGGTGAGCAAAGGGCTGAAACCTCCTAAGCGCAAAATGAACCTTCCCAGTCTAGAAGCTCTCCCAAAGCTTTCTGTACCTCCACTGCAGGGGAAGGAAGGGCTGGGGGCATTCTGGGTTCCTTTAGAAAGCTGAAAATCCCTGCCTTGCTTGACCTTCTGTAAATGAGAACAGCACTGTGCTGGCTCAGGGAGCCACTGAGACCCTCGAAGGGCAGGTGCTACGTGCCCAGGGGCAGACAGATCGCATGAGCAGCTACCCCCAGAGGACAGACACTGGGGTAAGAAGACCTGTCCCCAAATCAGCCTCCACACTAGGAGGGAACAAGCAGAGCGGGATGCACAGGCAGGTCATTGCTTTCCAGGGAATTTGGAACCAGGGATTTGAGACTGGTGCACTGCACGCAGGCCTTGCTCTTGTGCCAGGTGGCTCTTGTCATGGTGCCTGTTGCCAGCAGTGATCAGCAGCTCGATGCCGCACAAGGTGGCAGGGCTCACGTCCCCGCCCAGGGCCTGCTCTGAGGTGCGGTGCGGGTCAGTAGGAGCGCCGCACCAACGGGGGGCTGCCCCCAAACCGGCAGCGGGGAGCAGAGCAGCGGGGAAACAGCAGCTTCTCTTTCTGCAGGAGCCCCGCCTGGAGTCGTTATGGCAACTGCGCCTCTTCTCCGCGGGGGCTGCTGGCAACGGGACGGACCCCGCTCGCTCCCCGGGGCTACGGGGGCAGGCGGGGCACCGGCGAGGGGGCGGAGCGCGCGGAGCTGCTTGTCGGGATGGGGGATAGGGGCTGGGGGCCGCGGGCGGGCAGGGCTGTCCCGTCCCAGCGCTGGGAGGGCCAGCCCAGTACCGGCGGAGGAGCGGGGCCTGGCGGCTGCCGGTCGCGGGTGCTGTGAGAAGCGTGAGCTCCGGGGGACCGGCCTTTCCCGGGGGTCCCTCCGCTGCTGCGGACGGGGAGGGG
>VZRW01005938.1:190081-206105 GCA_013398125.1 Aegotheles bennettii
TGGCTGTTCCTCCCAGAGGCGCCCGGCAGTAGGGGTGAGGTGGTGCAGCCCGGCTTTCACCATAGCCTGGCTCCCTGGCGTCTGATGATGAGTTTGACCCCCCCCAGGGGATGCCTCCTGGACCTGCCCTGGGAAGACATCTTGGTTCCACATATTCTGTGTCACCTGCCACTGCAGCAGCTCCTGAGCCTGCAGAGGGTCAGCAAGTCGTTCCAGTCTCTCATCCAGCTCTACCTGGCCAACATGCGCTGCTTTGACTCAAGCCAGGTATTGGATGGCTCTGAGGCTGGGGGAGACACAGGTGGCCCTCTGCTCCAGAGCTAACATGGGAGCATCTGACTATGCAGGGAGAAGAAGCCCCTGGCAGGGAGGCTGGTTTCTGCTCAGGAGCTCGGGGTAATGGCCCTGGTGTCAGACTGGACAGATGGGCTCAGGGAGGAGAGGTGGTGATTCAGGGCCCAGCAATGCCAGTGTCTTTAGCAAGAGGCCTTGGGAGGAGTGAGCTTGGAAGCTCCACCCAGGCCTTTATGGGGCACCAGCTGGCAGAAATGAAAGCCAGCTCTGGAGTGGCACAGCCTGTTGGTCCTCACAGAGGTTGTGCAATAGAGTGGGTCTGACAGGAGAGCTCCATGCCTGGTCTTCAGGGAAAGCTTGTGCCTGCCCTGGGAGACACTGCCTGGGACCAGGAGTACCTGCTATTCTGTGAGGACACAGAGTGGTCTAACAAAGAGTTTTTGCAGAACAGAGGTGTGGAGCTCATCACAAATATATAAATGCAGAGGTGGTGATGAGAGATGGCAAAACCAGAGCATCTGCTGTCTTGTGGCAGTATCCTTGGCATGAGGGGAGGAGAGCCTGGTGGCAGGGTTTGCCCTGGGATGAGGCGAGGGGGTGGCTTTGTCACCACTGTCACAGTGGAAGAGAGGAGGGGAGAGCATTTCTGGTGAGGATCAGGCTGATCTGAAACCCTGGGGGATGCCTCATTCTTCCTGGGTTCCCCACGCAGATCGGACCTGCCATCCCTCGAGCTGCTTTCGTTAACCTGCTGAAGGACAATGAAGTACTGCAGCAGCTGGCACTCCAGAACTGCTCCGACTGGCTGACAGACAGGGAGCTGCTCCCGGTCATTGGGCAGAACCACCACCTGCACCAGATCCAGCTGAAGGGCTGTGCTCAGCTCAGCCGCCATGCTCTGGTGGCCATCTCGTTGAGCTGCCCCAACCTGCGCCGGCTCTCCCTGGCTCACTGCGAGTGGGTGGACAGCCTGTCCCTGCGCAGCCTGGCTGACCACTGCAAGGCGCTGGAGGCTGTGGACCTGACGGCCTGTCGCCAGCTGAAGGACGAGGCCATCTCCTACCTGGTGCAGAAGTGCAGCAGGCTCAAGTCTCTGTCGCTGGCTGTCAATGCCAATGTGGGTGACGTGGCGGTCGAGGAGATTGCCAAGTGCTGCCCTGAGCTAGAGCATCTGGACCTCACGGGGTGTCTGCGAGTCAAGAATGACTCCATCAGGTACTGAGCAGTGTGGGGAGCTGTGGTGGGGAGAGGAGGAGAACCAGAGAGAAAAGTCAGATTTCTTCATGCTGAGAGCAATGAGAGCTCAGTCTGGGGGAGAAGCCACTAGCAGGCCCTTCAGGAGAGGCACTGTGTGCTACTAACAGCAAATTTCACAGCATGACACACAGGGTAGGTCTGGGATCCGATAATGTCCCTTGGGTTTCTCTCAGACCCCCAGGGTGCTGCTCCCAAAGGGTAGTGCATGTGTGGCACAGTTGTGAGTGTTGGGCTGCTGGGAGTAGGGAAGAGGGCGAGTGGTGCACTTGGGAGTCCTGGCTTGCAACCTGCACGTGCTCTTTTTCTTGGCAGGGTCCTGGCTGAATACTGTCCCAAGCTGCGCTCGCTGAAGGTAAAGCATTGCCACAACGTGGCCGAGTCCAGCCTGAGCATCCTCCGAAGCCGTGGGGTGGAGCTGGATGTGGAGCCTCCACTGCAGAGGGCTCTCGTTCTCCTGCAGGACATGGTTGGCTTCGCCCCTTTCATCAACCTCCAGATCTAGAACTGTTACTGCCGGGGAGGGGGGGACTGAGGCGATGCTGGGATCCTGGGAGGATGCCGGAACCGGCTGCTGCGGAGAGGTGTGGAGGGAGAGGTCGGTCCTGTTGGCGAGGCTGGCCTGAGTGGGGCTCACTCTTCCCTCTGGGGCTGTTTAGCAGCCACTGGGTGTTCACGAGTGGGCTTCATTGGTGCCTCCAGGGAAAGTAACTCCCTCTGCAGTGGTGTGGAGAGAGCGAGTGACTTGCAGGAACACCATGGTGCTGAACAGGCCTTGGCCAGGCCAGCTAATAGATAGGATTTATTATTTGTTGTATTTTAAATCTCTAAGCGGCAGCTGTCCAGAGAGCAGCAGAGTGTTTGATGAGCACTGTCCCCTGGGGTGGGTGTGCAGGGCATGCCAGCAGAGCTGTGGAACGAAGCAGGCCTGCTGGAGCATAGAGGAGAAAAGCCACCAGCCCTCCTCCTGGGAGAGGGCAGGCCCCTCTGGGCTCTGGGAGGAGCCAGCCCAGCTCCAGCCCACGGCCACTGGCCAGCCTGGCACCAAAGGGCTGGCATGGCCCTGGTGCAGCCAATGTGTCTGCCCAGCCCTAGGGTGCTGGTTTTGGCTGGAGCAAGGCGGGAATTGTTTTCAGGGGGAACACGCTCCTAACTGCAGTTTCACTGACAGGAAAGCACCAAGCGTAGCTGTGCTGTCACTGAAAGCAGTTGGTCATTGCCATTTGTTTCTTCCAGCTTCCGACTTAACATTTCAGTAGTACCCAGGCCTGCTACTATATCCTGCTCTGTGTCATGTTGCTGGAGCTTTGGCACTTAACAGTGGTGAGAAATGGCAGGAGCCCTGGCCGTGCTGTCAGCTGCAGTTTATGGAGTGCTGCAGGTTGTGTTGGCAGGGAGAGCCTCAGCCCTTTGGTTATCCAGTAGGTGGTTAATCAAACAGCAGCCACATCCTGTGGTGAACATGAAGGGAGTAATTACGGGAAGAGAGGATGACCCTGCTCCTATCTTTGGCCCCAGGAGGGACTGGAGGAGATGTTCTTAAAGCATGTGCATGCTCTGGCTGAACTACACACAACTCACATCATCTTTATTAACATGGCACTCAATTAAAAGCAACAGTGCACACAGACTTGTAAAAAGCTTGCTGTAAAAGCACAGATCTAAAAATGTCCCATGCAAGGAATAGCAGAGAGTGCCCAGACCTCAAAGAGCCACTGTGGTGTGCCCCTGGGGGCAGAGGGACAGCTACACAAGAAGGCTCCTCCTTGTCAACCAGGTTAGCTGAGGAAGCTGAAAGCAGTGTGCTGGCTCCCAGGTTAGTTCCAGTTAGTGGCAGGTGGAAGAGTCCCCTCATCCCTAGTGCCATGTGTCCATCCTGCCATGCCTGGCCAGTGAGGTGGAAGCTGAAGAGCAGGAGGACCTGTCTGTTAGTGGAACTTGTATTTCCTGGCTGGTTTGAGGCTGATATAGGTTCTCTTCATCTCCTCGCTCTCAGGCTTCTTGATGTCTTTGTACTTCTCTCCCTTTGTACTCACCACCTGGTTATCGATATAGCGGATCAACTTCTTGGGAGCCTGGAAAGGGAAGACATTAAGTGGATGACGGACAGCCATGCTGCTAGGGAAAGGGAGAGGACAAGCAGAAGCAGAGCTGTGCTCTGGAGGGCAGGTGTAGGAAGACTGGGGTGGGCTGCTTTAGCCATCCTTTGTGTTGAGAATCTTGGCCAAAACTGCAGAAGCTGTCAGATGGGGGGGGAGGGGGCAGGAGCTGTGCTAGTCAGGAATGGTAGGAACCGAGGGGCCCTGCAGCACCTTAGCTGTGTTAATCTTCCCTCTTTGCTGACCAGCGGGTTCTGTGAACGGTCCTGCCTCTGGCCTGCCCCTTTGATTTTTAGACTTGCAGCCTGATTTTAAAACCTTGTAGGCAAAGGACGTTCAAACTACTGGTGAGTTGGGACTGCTGCTCTTACCTCTTTGGGTGGAGCTGGCCGATGTGTTTTCTGATCGTCTGCACTATCCACCATCATGTATCTGGAACATAAGAAACATTTAGTGAACACTATAATAGGCATTGCCCAGGGCTATTCACAGCCTATGTCCTCTTTCCCCTGGCTGGTTTGTGGCTATGCAATGTGTCCTACTTGCCTAGATTGCAGCTAGGAGCACTTAACATTCCCCTCTGGATGAAAAGGGCAAGTGTGTCATCCTGGTGAGAATCCAGCAGGATTCTCCTGGAGTAGCATCCTTGGCCATATGTGAAGGGTATTGAAAACTCAAGCTGTTGAGAATGCCAACAACCCCTGCAGATCTGAGAGAGGTGCCAAGGTCTGGTGTGCTCTGCTGTCAGGGCAGCTTTGCTCTTCCTCAGCCTGAGGGATGGCAGCCAAGGGAGACAGATGTGAGATTACAGGACCAAGATGGCTGATTCTGCCCTGAAAAGATGATGTTCTTTTCACACTCCACCTATTGCTTGACTATGAAACAGATCTGTGCTGGAAGCAACTTCATAAAAGTTGCTCACTCCCTGTGTGACCAAAATATCGGGGCCCAAGCATTTGCTTGCTGTACTGCTGATTTACTAGTCTTGAGACTTTGGTGCTGGTTTAGTAGGTGAACAGCACAGCTGACCATGACTTCTCCCTCCATAGTTAGTATAGTTGCTCCTGTGTATCTTCAGCTATGGTGATCTGCTCTCTGTACCTGTGCTTGAGTGAAGTTTAAAGTACAGGATGTTGCCAAAATGTCATTAAAGTTCCCAGAAACACAACTAGCAGCTGATGCTTTTTTGTTCCCTTGCGTGTTACTCTGAAACCATCCTGCACAGGAGACAGGCAAGGACAGGGATTGCCAATTCTGCCTGGATGCCATTCTGTCTTATGATCCTTAGCCTGCCAGCTGTTTGTTCTATCACTGGGGGGGATGTAAAGTGGTGGAAAAGACCTGGCTGGCTGGATAGACACATGGAATCTGCATGCCTGCAGGAGGACACTCTTGAAAGCTGAGACCTTAAAGCAGATCGATGAAACAGTGTGGGTTCTGTTGAGAATTAAATGCTTTTGGAAATGAATAAAGATAAACCAATCTAAAGCCATTTTCATTCCCAAGAAGTCCATAGGGGGGCTTCAGAGAGGTTTCTTTAAATGCATTGAATTCACACCTTCAGCAGCTGAGATTTAATCTTCCCAGTGTTGCTGTACAGGCAGTCTCTTAAAGATATCTTTAGCCTTGTTTGGATTGTCTTCAAGGATGAAGGTGTGAACGAGCTACTGTTGTTCTACAAGTCACCATGTGTTACATGACCTGCAGCACAATGTTTGTGCCTTGAACCTCTAACTGGGACTTCAGCTGACAGTACTGTGGCTTACACTATACCTGTAGGAGGCTGAAACCTCGCACACAGCCAGTCCTGTGACCCTGCTGGTGCAGGTAACCTGTTTCTGTGCCAGAGCTCTAAAAGGAAGCCAAACCTGTTTTTTTCCCACCTGATAACTGTATTTGTGCTTAGATGTGTTCAGCTGTACCCAAATCAGGTTCATGGCACCCTTTCTAAGCATCGTACACCCCAAGTTCTTTATAGATCACTTTTCTGACCTTGCCCAAACTGCCATCTCTTCCTTTACTGGGAGAAGAATGAAGGGCTCTTTGCTGCTGGGTACTTACTTCTGTAGGATAACTTGTTTTAGTTCCTCATGGTTGGGCGCTCTGCGGGGCCGTGCCAGTTCCTGGGAGGAAACAAGGCATGTGTGTGAGTAGCACAACACATGGGGGGTACAGCTTCCCCCTGCTAGCTCAGCAAGTCCAGCTGCTGGTGCAGTGTTCCAGCCCCTGTGGGAAGGGGGGTGCCAGCCAGAGCAGTGTGGGGGTGCTGGCCTGGCTGTGGGCACAGCCTGTACTCAGCCAAGGGAGGGAGAAGGGGTGTTGCTCTGGGTGATCCCCCTGGCTCATTGCACAGAAAGTTCTTTCAGTTAAAACTTCTGCTTGCAGCAGACAGCTGGGACACCTGTGTGTCCCTGACCTCTGCCCTGCTTCTCGGCCCACTGCCACCCAGCTCGGAGCACAGTACCTTCACACTCGCACCTGCTGGGCCAATTTCCACCTTCTCCTCCACAATTAACTGCACTGCCTCCTCCAAGTTGCCCAAGGCCATGCCAAGAGCCTTCTCTGCCTGGCTCATGGTACAGGCTGGGAACATCTCCAGTAGCAGCTCCACCCCATCCTTCAAGTCATCGCCTTCCTAGTTGGAGCAAGAGACAGAGGTAAGCCTGGGGTGTAGTAAAGAGGGGGCTGTTGAAAAGAGCCTCTCTGGTTTTGCATGAAGTCAGGAAATTCAGCTTGTCCTTGGCTGAAAGCTCACTCTTCTTGCAACTGTGATTAAATCCCAATCCTGAAGTTAGCATGGGATTGTGTCTTTGCAAACACAAAACGTCACTCTCCTTGATCTCCTTCCCCTGTACTTCAACGTTCTTTAAGGTAGCGCTGCTGTGAACTGGCTCATGTGTGGCCATGCTATGTTTCTCCTTAGGAGTGAGCTTTCTGGATGCTGTGGTGCAAATGCTTGAACTCCTGCTCACTTTGTGAAGCTGTATGTGCTTTGATCAGAAAGGGAAGAGACCTCTCAACAGTGACCTGTGCCTACATCAGAAGGAAGCGCAGCAGAAGCATTTGCTAGAAGGCTTGGGACACAGAATGACTGAGATGCAGAGCAGGGAGAGATCAGTACTGGAGCAACAGCAAGCAGAGCGTGGGGCAAGGAGGGAGGGTGGGATCTGCAGGTGCTGCAATGCCTGTAGCATGGGTCATGCTGGATGATGCTGCAGGATCAGGACCGCTGGGCCAATGACTCAGTGCTGTATAGCACATAAGTGCACAGCATGGGTCATTGAGGGTGGGACTGACGTCTTTGGGACTGACGCCCAGACATGACTGCTACCTGTGCAGATACCACGTGATAGCTGGGCAAAGGAATGGTGATGTAGCTCAAACCGCAGTGAGGGCAGGGGAACAGGGTGGAGTGGGCTGGAGCCTGGTGAGTGCTGCAGAGGCATCCCTACGGTGCTGCTGTGGGATCTCTGAGGGCACTGGAACAAGCACTCTCAACCACAGCTCTGGCTCATCCTTTCCAGTAGCTGGAAAGGATGAGCGATGGCTCATACTCTTCTGTCAGCATGTAATTTTCTTTTTCCACTTGCTGACAGTCTTGCTCAGGCCATAAACTGGAGGAGATCACAGACATCAGGGATGCTGTGTCACAGCCCATGCTGTGGTTCCTTCCAAAGCCAGAAAATGCCCTCAGGTGGTGCTGGTAGCTGGTGCTGGGTGACTGTCCCCAATGCTCCTGTTCCTCTTGAGGTGCTCATACCTGGGCCCCAGCTCCGTCTGTTGGAGTGCACAGCCTTTCCCCGTTGCAGGCTTCTGCTCCAGGCTCCTGGACCTTGGTCAGGTCTTCAGAGGGTGCTTCACTCTCGCTTTCCACAGCCTTTTGGCCACATTTTTCTTAAAGACACAGGGATATCTCCTGAGGAACAGCCTCACAAAAACTAGAGCTCTGTGTTTTCTATTGGCATTAGATTGCTAGTGCATGTACCAAAGCAAATCCCTTCTTAAGTGACATGACAGGGAAGCACTACTCTTCCTCTTGCCCTCAGCAGGGACAGCTGCAGCTCTGCTCACACTGACCTGCAGGAAGGCAGTGCTAGTGCATGCTGGAGTGCCTGAGTGCTGCATTTCCAGGCTTGGGCTTGCCTTACCAGGCATGGGCTGCTTGTAAATTCAATTCTAACTGTCAATTCTCGGCCCTCTAGTGCTTTAGCTGTGGATACTTAAATTATTTTTGTTACCTTTCTAAGAATTCCCTGGTGTTTGTTTTCTCTAACTTTCAGTTGACGTGTGGTTTTGATTTGAAATTCAGGACTATACACTGGCAGTTCCCAGGCTGTATGTGATCAGGTTACTCTGATGCATCTCTCGTTTACAGGCTCTTTCTGTGTCCCTGTAAGAAGGATCATTCACCTCTGCTCTGTCCTCTCTAAAACTGGGATGATGCTGTCCTTCCACACTCTGGCTACATCAGGATCCTCAAAGAGTAGGATGCAGGAAGACCAGAGCAGTGGGTTTTGTCAAGCTGAAGAAAGCAGCAAGTCAGATGCAAGACAGGACTGTCTGTTCTACACTGTGTAGCCTTCTGGCGAGACAGCAGTGATGTTGCTAGTTAAGCAAAACCCAGACTGGTGTGTCCTGAAAGGTTAATATCCAGGCGCTTCACCCGTCTGTTCTTTAGTGGGAAGTACCTTTGTGGCTGATTATATAGCAATGCAGCTGGTCTGGGAATGCTGAGGTTAGAAAGGCCCGCTGGGAGAGCGTAGTCTTCTGCAGTCTTGCAGAGTGCAGGCCAGAGCACGTCATTGCTGATTCTGCTTCTGTGCCAGGGTTCACAGGTGAATGGGAAGTAAGCTTTGAGGATGCTCAAAGTCTAGAAGTGACAGACATAATCAGGTGGATTCTCTATTTGATGATGCACCTGACAGGCTGCCTAGCGGTACTGTCTCTTAGGCAGATGGCTATGAGGCAGGCAGAACTCGCCACTTTAAGAAATAACCTACAGTAGAATTTCAACAAGCAGCCCTGTATCTGTTATTTCTTCCTTATTACTCTGACTTTGATCTCAGCAGAGGTATTTGTAGATCTGATCAAGTGTTTTTCCCCCCAGTATTTCTTGAACAGTATTCCACATGACTCAAGCCTCCCATGTGTTGATATCAAAAACCTGACTGAACATTAAAAAAATAAATCGTCAACCAATTCAGTGTACACTCTGAGATCTTAACTGTGGCAAACAAGATTGTATTTTACCCTGTGACACTGCTCAACTCCAAACAGTAAGACTGACAATGTGTGCAGAATATACCTTCTTGTGCTGAAACTATCTGTGTAACTCACCTTTGTTGCGAGCTTCACCAAGCCTTTCTGAGAGGGAGAACATCATTTCACAAACATCCCCACTGCAAGAGACAGAAGCTGTATTATTAGTGTGAGGAATAAAAGCATGTGCCTGTCCTACTTGGCTACCTCTTTAAGGAAAGACAAGGCTTGATGAGAAGCCCAGTGAAATAAACTGGTATTTCAGATCATCAAAGACATACTTGCAAACTATACTGGGATTAGCATTTGAGTCTTCGGGCAAATCCTGACTTAATTATAATGGCACATATTTGGTACATACTCAACTGGGTATAACAAAATAATTTATGGTACTGAGGGGCTTGGGTCTGGGCCACCAGTGCATGGCATGCACATACCAAGCAGTAAGATTCACATACCTGTGGATTTCTGCAAAACCAGGAATATATGCCTCCATCATTTCCACAAAAGTGTCCATGTCAAAGGTCTCCTCAGAGGTCTCTGGTGAACCCAGCTCTTCCAGGACACCCGTGATATACGAGAAGAAAACATCATCCATCCCACTGGAGACAGAGAGAACACAGCACATGGAAACAGGGTCAACAGGCCCATTTTTTTCTCTCTCTTTCTCTCCATCCCCATCTTATGGGCAGATCGCATCAGTAAAGCCAGGTATCAGTGGTGGAGTGGGAAGCATTTATGGAAAAAATACAGTGTGCTGTCCTTCCCGGGCAGCACTGAATGAAGGCCCCAGCTTGTGCCCAGAGTCTGTGCTCCTGTAGGTACTTCAGCCGAGCTTACCAAAATATTCCAAGTGCTCCAACCCCACTTTTCTATGTTGACTGTTGTTTAAGGTGAAGTCATCCCATTCTGTCAAGGTACAATCTCTAGAAGATGCAGCATTCTCTGCTTGCTGCCCTCCACAGTTGTGTCTCTGCTGCCACTGGCTGCAAAACCAGCTGCTGTGTTCCAGCCTCAAGGTGGCTGTATGTCTGCATGCAGGCAGAGTTCAAATTAGGGAGAGTCGTGACAGCGTTATGCTGCTCAGAAGGCCCTCGGGGAGCACTGTGGTATGAAGGGAATCCCATACTCTGATGTGTATTACTGGACAGGAAATTAATCATCTTGGTCGTCAAAGAAATGGCATTGCTAAATGATGGTTGTTTTAAGCATTTACATCAGAGCCTGTGCTAATTACCTGTATCCTGGATCTGGCTTAAGGAACAGCAACACAAAGTATCGGAAAGCTACAGAGTTCAGTATAATGTGTAGAGGAACAATTAATGCAGAGTTCCAGCTAGAACAATGATACTGGATCTTCCTATCTCAACATACCTGAGGTCTGCTGCAGTGATGTGGGACTGGATGAAGCGTGTCAGTGTCTCTCGAATGATTCTTTCAAGCTCCATGACTCTCTGAACCTTTTTCTCTAAAAAACAGGAGAAAAAAGAAAACATGTAATTTCAAAGGCAAGCAAATCAAAATGTCAACAAGATCAAAAGGTAGGCATGGTATAGGCAAGTGTCCTCTTCCCATCAGACCAATCCACAAACTCCCCCAATATGTCTCATTATCCCTAGATAACAGCAGGCAAAGATATCCACAAAAAGCAGCAGTATGAGGATCCACTGGAAATACTAGCCCAAAGCAGCCCAATGTCTTGGGCTTCTCATGCTCGTGTTCATGCTGGCAGTATGCAGCTGTACTGTACATTCAAAATGTCCCCTCCAGGAAGCAAAGCTGGAAATGCAGATGTGTCCAGCTGCAGGATCTCAGAGACACCGTCTGAGCTGGAACACTGCTGTGTGGCAAGGAAGCAGTGGGTAGGGGGTTTGCATGCTCAGTCTGGGAGGGGTGGACCTTCCAGCTTAGAGCATTGGCAGTGATGCTTGGACTTAGGAGCGAGTGGGAGGAAGGCTAATGTCTGCTAAAGAAAGGACAACCTAGAGCGTATTTTGCAGGGAAATACCAAGCAGGGCACAGACAACTAGTCTGCCAGCCAAAATATCAAAGGTCTTCAGGTCAGGAATGGGCTGTCAGTGGAATCCTGCCCAAACAGGAGCCTGTTGTTGTGCTCGGTAAATGAGCCATTCTGCAGTTGATGCAGCTGCAACAAGGGGCGCTTGATAACCCAAAACTTGGGGGAGTTCTAAGAATCACAGAGCTCCTACAGAAGCAATGGCAGAGGGGGGCAGCCCACAGCGCTCCTTCAGCTATCAGTACTGGGCCTGGACTGAATCAGGCAGAGAAAACCCATTCCTTAACAATTCCTCCCCCCTGGGGTCTACAAAGCTGCTGGGTGGACAAACTCCTGGTGTAAGCATCAAGTTCAAAAAAGCTTGGCGTTTCCCAAGACTTCCAAGGCTAGCAGGATATAAACAAAACCACCCCACAGCAGTCAGCACTGCTCTTACAGGACCGAGGGAACCAAAGCCCAGCAGCTGGTTGGCAGGTCCATCTGCAGTCTTGAGACCCATTCAAGCTCTGCACTGTGCTTGGCCACCATTGAGGGTACCAAGAGCACGCATGGACTCCTCTGTTTGTGGCTTGCCAGAGGAGCACACCCTGCCAGCCAGACCTGCTTCTGGCTATGGTCACATTGAAGCTCTAGGGATTTGACTCTCAGTGTTGAGGGGGAAAGCTGTGACATAGACTTATGCAAAAGTGCTGAGCTGGGTATATGGCATTCCACATTGCATCCCCCTGCAGTGATTCCTCATCAAATATTCCCAGTCTGTGCTCTTCTACTCTTCAAGGCTTTGAACGAATAGGGGTTTTGCTGCCCGGAGGACCATCTCTTACTGAATCCCTGTGTCAGTGACATTCCCTTGGGGCAGCAGGGAGACAAATACGGAAAGAACCTCACAGCAGTGGGACACGAACAGTGAGACATACTCATACAGAAGAACTGCCCCAACTTTCACTGTGCTCAAAGCTAAACACAAAAGCTATCTAATCACCTAAACTTTCCTGCAGCTACTAATAGTATCAACCCTCCTACTGATCTAGATTCAGTAAGTAAAAAAGAAAACAAACCTTTGCAGGTACCCCTCACCTGGGGAAAAGAACAATGAGTTAAAAATGCCGTATCACTATATGACCAACACACATGTACTCAAACACAGCACGTGCAGAATAGCCAGAGAAAGGCATCATCAGAAAGGATCACTTGTTTGCTGTTTCTGTCTTGAGCTAAAAATTTTCTTGCCTCTTGTAATTTCAATTAGAAAATTCCCATTTCACAGCATTACAGGAAAACTTTTTCAGGTAGGAGCTCTTCATGCAAACACCTGAAGTGAGCTTCTGAGCTGCTTTTACTTTTCAGCCTCATGAGAATCCTTTGTTTGCATTTTTCTCACTTTTGCAGATGCCATGGTCTGGAAGTGTGGAAGCTGGCTGGAAAAACAACCACATGTAAAAACACCTTCCCACTGCCCATTTGTTGTTTCTGTGTGTTTTGTGTGTTCTCTAGTGTTGTGACATAAACAAGTTTATCTTTCTCATCTTTGCAACATACTCAGAAAAAAATGTGAGCTTTACTGTATCCTTTTCAGACATCAAAAAGCCAATGATAAGATTCTGAATCTCACTGTTGGCAAGAATACTGTCCTAAGCTGTAGCACGTTTCCCCCCCCATTTTAAGCTACATCTGCAAATGTTGGCAACCACCAAGCACCCTGAACTTGCAAGTACAAGAAAAGTAATTTTCTTTTTTACAGAAATCAGGGATGGGAAATCAACACATAGCAGTCAAAATGTTCTTACTACCGTCACTGCTATCGATAAGAATGCTTACTTCCTTCTTGATCAGAATCTTCCTGACAACCTGGGAACTGGAATTCTAAAAGATTTTGTCCATTTCCATGAAACAGGCCAATATTCTATAAGAGATAACTGTATAGTAACCAATAACATTTCCTGACAACCCAATTACCTGAACAACAGAGCACAATTCACCATGTCAAAGGCACTTTTGTGAGGTCCATAAATTAGCTGCTGGTAATTTATTCTGATCAATAGAAAGGCAAAGTCACTCATCTCCTTAATCAAAGGCACTTGCAGGCAAGTGTCAGGCTGGGACAAGAGAAACATGGAAAAAATAATTCAGCAACAGGAATATAGTAGCTATGGCCAGCCACTAAATGGTCTTGAATCCACTCCCCGACCTCTGATGAGACAAGAAATGCTGGTGTGAAGTGTTTGGAAATATTCAGGTATTTTCCTGTGAACTTACCACGCTGCATCTGAACAAAAGGCTATTTTCTTGTGCCTGGGAGAGGAAAGAAGGCAGCAGGTTTTAACCACTGGGTATAAATTCTCCCTGGCATCTCAGGCAAATCCATCCACCAGCACACTTGGATTTAAGGTTTACATTCAGAGAAGGCAAGCCTTCCTTTAGCCTGCCTTTGAAGCAAGGAAACCCTTTAAGTGACAAAAGCACAGCCCCAGACTGCAGGATAGAAACCAGTTAGGTGATTAAGTATTTCTTCAAGGGTCAGCCACAGGCCTTTCACCTGAAAAACCCATCTCTGCTCCTATAAAACCAGAGGCACCAAGAGAGACAAACGCACTTGCATTTGCTTGTTTATTGCCATGGGGGAGAGATTTTTATTCCCTGGTAAACAGTCCTTACAAAACATCTGTGGGATCTGCGGTCCCAGCTGAATGAGGTTTGTGGAAGACAAGTCCTGAAGATCCTCAGGCCTTTCGGATTCGGCAGGTATTTTCTTGAAATAGAGGGAGCTGATTAAAAACCTACATACAAACGTTTTAAAATGGATTATTCAAGGAATAAACTGATGTTGCTGCATTTCATGTTCCAGACAGCCAAGTTTAGAGCTACCTAACTCAGGACACCAAACACCTTATGCATTATATCTTCAAATGCCACATTTATTCTAGTGGTGACCTGAAATAGTTAAGGGGAGATTTACTAGAAGGGCTTAATCTTGTGTGCACAGTCTTGTGGAGGAGTGATTTATAATGCACAGAACAGTCCAACACCCAAAGGCAGGAGAAATCACTCTCCTGAGAGCTCAATTTTACTGGAAAGCTGTTACCATAGTTTTAAACTTACACTCATGATTTCAATGTGGATTTTAAGATCACTTTGGTAGTTGTCAGCTGATTCAAACATATCTATTAAAGTTCTTCTGCATTTCTTATCATTATAATGTGGGCTCTGCTTAACATGTTGCATAGAATCTATTTTTTTAAACATATGGCCAAGAAATGGTATTCCTATTGCTCCGCTCTCAGCCAGAGCCTCACAGTTTTGCACTGCTAGAACAAGAGACCTTCAACCCTTGGGAATCCTTGTCATTTTTCAGGCAGTCTTTGAATACTGGGGTTTATTATTAAAGAGTGACCAGTGGAGCACTGTATGTCATCTCATTAAGACAGGTTTGGTTTGAAATATTAGGAGTGCTTACTTGACCACACAGCATCACATGGCATATGTATTTCCTCGCCTCAGTGGTATCAGTTCTCAAAATGTGAAATTAATTTTCTGTACTAGATAATTTGGCCAGCAGCTCAACAGAGTTTGCCACCCTGCTGTCTGTTTTGAGAACCTAGTAATCTCCATCACCCTTGCATTTTTCTTCCTAATATGTTAATGTCAAATTTGTAAAATGTAAAACAGCTGCGGAAATAATACCCCTCTAAACGTACCATATTATTCTTGTGGTGTCTGAAATATCTACTCAGGTCAAGAAAAGCTGGCTTCTTTTTGTACACTTCATATGCATGTGCCTTCCTTAAAAAAAAAAAAAAAAAAAAAAAAAAGGTTTAAATCTGAAATGTTTGCATACAGCTAGATTATTTCCAAAGGCTCTTTCAACTCCAATTTCAGTAATCACTCTTAAATAGCCAATGTGATGGGATGGGAATGACTGATTGTGCCTTGGACTTTTTATTAACAAGACAGACTTGCGGAGAGCAATTTAGGAAATGTTTCTGAGCTAAGAGAAACTGCCATTCAGATGTATATCAACTTTTATGAGACCATAAATTTGCCTACCAATGAGTCGAGGCTTCTGCAAATGGAAGGAGATGGGTGTTGTACGCCTTGGACGTTTCTCAGGACAAGTTAAAGAAAGTTTAGGTAAATGTGATCTGGCTGAGGGACTGACTAAAACACCCTGAGAAGGTTCCTTCAACTCCAGTTTCAGTAATTAAGTGAGTAAGCAATGGGACAGGAGTGGTTCACAGTGCTCTTTCTGAAAGCTTGATATGAGAAAGCACAGGGCATGTCTCGCACAGGTCTGTGTGTGCCTGTGTTCAAGGACTCGCAGGTCCCTGGGATGTAAGGAGCTCAGTGCAGCCTGTGACACACAGCCTCAGAGGAGATCTCTCAAAAGCCAGACCCGCAGGGCAGAGCGAGCCATGGCTGCGTTCCAGTCAGCTACTTTACCTCCCGAAACTTTGATAAAACTTCCCAGGCTGAGTAACACCTCACAGACGTAAGTTCAGTGCTTCCATTTTCTGATGTGCTTGCTAAAGAAGTCCCTGAGAGGACTTTCACGGTGTGGTTGCTATGGGAAAGCAGGCTGAGGTCATTGTGCACGTTAACACAATTAACTGCTTGATGCCACAGCATTCAAATAAGGCTTTTGTTAGTAACTTCGTCCCACTGAATGACAGTAATAGAAGACAGCAGTGCCAGTGCCCAGATCTTTCCCTCCCCAAAAGCCAGCAGTGGCACTTGCTGGTGCTCCGGTGGCACAGAGCCCTTACCTGGGCAGAGGTACGGCCCGTGCCAGGACCTGGGCTGGCGGTCGGTGCTTGCGGGTCACTCAGTGCCTGCAGAGGAGGCCACGGCCCATCCTACGGCTGCTCGGCCCCAGCCAGGGACGGGGGAGCCCTTCACGGGAAGGGAAAGCGGCATTAGTGGGGCCGGGAGCACGGCAGCACCGTGCCCGGGGCGTGTGTCACGGTGCCCCCCCTAAGGCCAGGGGCACGGCGGTGCCCCCCGCGCACAGCTGCGGTGCGAGGCTACCGGGACGCGACCCCCCCGCTGCCACCTCCGAGCCGCCCCCGCGCCGGCGGCTCCCGCAGCGAGGCCTGCAGCGGGCTCC
>VZRW01005938.1:206691-319142 GCA_013398125.1 Aegotheles bennettii
CCCTGGGGGGGCGGAGGGCGCCGGTGTGTCCCGGGGAGCCGGGCCCGGGGTCAGCGAGGTGCGGGGGCGAAGGCAGGGGGGAAAGAAAAGGCGGCAGAGGGCGGCCGGTGCCCGCACGCTCGGGCCTCGGCAGCACAGGTGTCCCTGTGGGGCCGCCCTGGGGAAGGCCGAGCAAACCCCGCCCGCCCGCCGAGCGCGGGAGCTGCGGCCCCGCTGGAAGCAGCGCGGTGCCCGAGTGTTGGGGCACGGCTGGCCCGCTCTGGGCTGGCAGGGCTGGGGGCTGCACAGGGACTCTCCTGGATCCGGTTCCCCTTCTGCTCACACGGCCCTGCTCTGCCTCCCCCTGGGCCGCCCGCTGCTCGTTCCTGTATCCTGGCCATTCCGAGGACTGCCCTGCCTGGGGCGGCCCCCGGCTCCCAGGGCCATGGCAGCAGGGCCGCAGGGCAGGACACGGGGCTGCCATGGCTCCTGCCCCGCTCGCTGGCTGCAGTCGGTCCCCCTGTGCCAGGGCGGAGCAGCCCGTCAGTTCGCTTGGCTCTGACAAGGACAGTGGGTGCTTCCTGGAGCAGCTCCGGGGAAGTAATTCTGGGATGCCACGTGCTTCTCCATACAAATCCTAAAGCAGCGAGGCATAGCTATTGTCCGACTCACGCTCCGCAGCAACGTGTTGCTAAATACCAAAGAAGTGAGCCTGATGCTGCCTTGGGCACTACCAGGAATAAACCACAGTAATGCCAGCTGGGTAAGCAACATCACATTCACTCCAGTGGCATTAAGAGCAGAGTCAGTTTCCATTCTCTTATTTCCGTTTAAACATACAAACATTCCTCCCCTGACACTGTAAGAACCTATTGCATTGTAGGAGCATTCACTGTCTTTGAATTCTGCTTTTAACTGTTTTTTGCTTCACTTACCCATACATTAACTAAAACTAAACAGCTATGCTGTATTATCTGTCCTCTGATCTGTGGGTTAGCTTGAGTTTGGGAAATAGTTTGAAAATCCCCCGATAAGCCTGCGATTCCCAGGATGGGTTTCAGCTTGTGTGACCCCACTATATAAAGGACATGCTGACAATGCAGCTGCTTCTGGGGCAGGTACACGGTAGAAATCAGATTACATCACAGTGAAGTGAAAGGGGAATTTCTGAAGAAAATTAAGCAGCACACGTAAAGCCCCTAGAAATTAACAATCTTTAGAACTAAGAGAAACAATTGCAGTTACCTTGTCTGACCTAACATCCCTCGTCAATTTCTGACTGAACTAGAGCAGAACTTTCTGAACTAATTTACCTTATGAGAGTATGTGAGGTTCTACCAGCTTTTTCCACGGGTGGTTCATGGCACCCTGTTCATCAGCTGAATTTAAGAATTTATTTGTTTTACCTCAGTCTGCTTTGCAGTTTCCTGCATTTGCTTGGAAACCTTGAAGCCCATGAGAAATTTTGAGAGTTCTCAGATGCCATCAGTTCAGACAATTTGTAAATCCTTACAAATTCTATGATTTATAAATCACAGGTTTAAGAACAACAACAAACAGGAGCTCTGTTTGTGTGGGGTTTTTTTACTACAAATACTTTGAAGCTGATCATCAGCCTGGGTGATGATTAGGGCAGTCTGTCCTGGGTGTAACGAACAGAGGAGAAAACCACACTGGGGTTCGAAGCAGAGGTGTGAAAAAATCTAAGTTAGAATGCCACTGAAATTCTCCTGTAACTACTTAGACTTTTCTCTTTTGGTGTACTTTGCTGCAATTTGATATTTCACCTTCCCACCTTGCTCTAATCCAAAATGATGTCAGAGGCCAGTTCCTTTTATTATTTTTTTCATTTACACTAATGGAAGATGACCAGTATTGTAGTACTGGTAACAGATACCGGAACAAGTATGGCATCTAACAGTCCCCCAATTTAAAGTTACATTCAGAGGGTTTTGACCTAAAACTCAACAAAAACTCCACAGGGATTCCCTGTACAAACACACAGCACACACCCTTCACCGAGGGTCCAGGCGGAAGGGAGCGACAGTGCAGGAGTTGTTCTTGGAGAGCCCTCCTGCACGTCAGTCACAGGCTGCTGCAAACCAGGGAGGGTAACACACCACCTAATTGTTTGATGGGATTCATATTCATTCACAAAAGTGATGAATAATGCAAGTGTGCTGAACCAAGCCATAGGAAAATTGTTCCTTCTCCAGCTTATTATTAACTCCTTGTTGTATAATGTACTTGAAATAAGTTTGTTCTGTTGCATTTTAATGTGGGGGTGGATGTTATTTGTATGTGAGTAATTTTAACTGTTACACACGCTTCTCTTTTTATATCCAGATTGAAATTAGAGAACAAAAAGTATCCTTTCTGCCTGGTTTTGCCCCCTGCTTTATGCAGGGATGTTCCCTACAGTGGGTATTCTGCACTTTTTGTCTACTCTAGCTTTGAAAGGCTGCAGTGATGGGGCTTAATCTGAAGCTCGTTACTGGGTTGTGTTTTTTGATATTCTGGGTTTATTGCCCATTTTTTGGTTAATCCTATCACATGTTCATACATGTCCTTGAAACTGTTCAAAATACTTAATTTTTCCTGTTGTTAAGCCTAGAGTATTGGCTTTAATTTTTGCCCACTGCTTTTATTCTGACTAAACCAAACTGCATTTTATTTGTGATTTATCTTCAGTCCTCTGCAGAGACCCATTTTTACAATTTAGAATAAATGTCTTTTGAGTCCTTTCTGCACACCCTTTTGAAAGTGCATACTGCTCCCAGATTTTCTGCTCCAACCGAAGGAGACTCCAGCTCTCCCAATTCAATTTTGCAGGAACTTTGGAGGATTGCGTCTTCCAGGACATCGAGGGAGCCTGGGGTGCTGGAGCCCTCTGCTGGGTGTTACAGAAGGCAGACAGCGGAAAGCGTACGTCCTTCGACCCTGAAAATGCTGTTGCCATGCTCTCGTGTTTCTTTCACAGTTGATTAGATACGTACTTAATACGAAATCCAAAAGGTATTTCTTTCCGTTACTCCTGGGAAAACTCTTGTTACGATTTCAGAGTCTTACAGGTAAATTAATCTTCACCTCGAAGTTACAATTAGATTTATTAGAGCCTTTTTGTCTTTACCTTGGTAACAGGAAAGTTCTATGAGAATATTTCCTTGCTTCTTTTTGTCAGTCTTTGCCTCCTCTTATTTACTGCTACATCTTACCACAGTTACAAAGGTCTCGTAGTCAAATAACAGAAAATTCTGAGGTTGTCTGTGGCAAACAAATCTGTTTCACTCCTGTATTGTGACTTATTTCGTTTAGTTTATTTAGCTTTCTGGTGTTCATGGGTATAAAACCTTTCTTTTTTTGGTGGCAAAGGAATGAGCAATTTGTCTAAAAATAAATAGTGAAGTACATGAATAATAAGCAAATGAATAATTTGTCATCTTTCTGTCAAGGAACTCACTGTGTTTTACATTTGTGCCTTACCACTTTATATACAGTAGGCTGGAGCACAAAAAGATGACATATATTTCCAGAAGTCTCAGAATGAGTGTGACAGAGCCAGAAAAAGGAATCAGAAGTTTGTGTTCCCTGACTCATCCCACAGTTAGAAGTGTGTTACTTAGGAGTATTTTTCAGGATGTGAAAAAACAAAATTATTGAGGAACCAGGGTTTTTTTCAGTCTTGGATTACAACACATTGAGACCAGCCAGTCTGTAAGGGGCCAGGGTATCTGGAGCTGCTCCTTTGGTTTGTCCAACTGTAAAAGGAGCAGTAAGAAGATGGTACTGAAGAGACCTGAAGAGGCTTTTGTTCTGCAAAAGGCCCTTGATGCTGTTATATAGGATGGTGATGTACTTAAGCCGGTGGAAAAAGTAATTCTAAAGTTGGTGATGTTACAGCAGAAAGAACTTCCCAGCTGGCGATGTCAGGTGATCCCATGGCTAGGAGGAGCTTTTAGACCACTCAGTATGTGGACATGGTGTCCTCGGTGCAGATCTTGTAAGCTCTGTGTGTTCTATGTTGGACAGCTTTTCAGAGCATCTTGTAGGTGTAGCTGGTTGGAGTTCAGTAACAAGCTGGGTCTTAGTCACTGCCTGTGACGCTCACAGTGCTTGCTTTTTGTGTTCTTTTGGCAGGTGTGATACAGGGCTTTCTCAGTACTATTTCTAGCCTTGGACAACAGCCTGCTACCAGTGGATGCTGTGTTGTTGTGAAGCAACTGATATTTGCAGCATCAGTACTGTTGTGATTTCTTGCATTTACCCATGAAAGGGGCCCTACTGCCAGGAAGAACTTTCTGACTCTAGAGTGCTTCTCAGCCATGCACCAAGAAAGATACTGGACAGTTCGCCAGGCCAAGGCCAAACTGTTTTAAATTTAATTTGGCAGAAGCTGATAGTTTGTCATGTATATTACACATAAAATATTGTCAGGATCTGTTCCTCTGTTGCATTCATATGTGAAAGTCTTTTTTGTCTTCTATTTTTTGTAGCAGCTAACTCAGCCAGAATTCAAGTGTGAAAGCTTTCCCTGATTTAGAGGAATTTTAAGAACTGGAAAATTATGCTACGTATCTAGCTATATTTGAACATGCCTCTGAATTTACATAATAAATGCCTGACTTTTGCAGTTGGTAGAACTAAAATATGGAGAGGATCAGAACATGATTTAAGCACTCTGTCTTACTGCTATCTCTAATTTCTTTTGTTTGATGTATTTCTTTTGTTTGGATGTAATGGGAAAAATGTAACTATTTCTGTACTGGAAAGAGCTCAAGGACACTCAGTTTCTGATCCTCACCTCCCTCTGTCTTTAGGTAGTATCCTCATTTCGCAGATGGACAAAGTAAGGCAAGCAAAATTTGACCTTTTTTTTCCTTAAAACACTTTGAGATCTGCTGCTGAAAAGTGTTTTAAAAAGCTTCACACTTCTTATATAAATATGTAGCTTTTCTTTAACATATCCAGCCACTTCATGTCAGGCAGACTGAAAAGAGGAAACATGCTCAGCTGGGGTAATATACCTGCCTGCAGAGCATTCTGATTAAATTATACACCATAAAATTATACTTGAGTAAATCATGTAATAAAGCAATAATAACAAAAAAAGAAAAAAAAAAGATGCTGCATTCAGGAGTTCCCTCAAGAGCTCCAGGCAATTTGTGTCTTCTGGATTCTGATGGCTGTTATTTCTGGTATCTGGATAATATTCCCTGGATGTGCATTCAGTTCCTTGTCTTCTTTTGATGCCCTGCTCTTGGAGGATTCTGCTTTTTAGATTTGACTGGCACGTAGAAGAAGGAAAATGAGTTTGAAGAATCAGAGTTAGGAGGCAAATTCATCCTGAGCAGCAGTGAACCAAAGTTGCAGTGTCTGAGGACAGGCATAGGCTTAAGGGAAATGCTCAGTAAATTCAGTCAGGTTTCCATAGGTACATACTGGTGAAGCCACTGTAGCACATGTGCAGTGGAGGTGAATGTTGTTAGACAGAACTTGCCGTCTTCTGCTTTGGGCTGCGCAGAACTATCCTCTTCACACAGCACAGCCTGGCTAACCAGAAGGGTGGGTTTACTCCCTTGTTAATGTTACCATACTACTGATCGCTTCCCGTGGAATCCGTTCATCCCTCAGTTTATGAGAAGACCGAGCCCTTGACCCTGGTTTTCGGGTAACAGGTGGACTAATCCGCGTGGGAGCAGTGGCAGAGCAGAGGAGCTGCTGAGGAGCAGAGCAACATCTCAGCACTAGGTGCCACTCTGAGGCCGCGGTAGGAGCTTTGCAGCTCTGCAGCATCCCGGGAAGGCGAGGAGCCTCAGCTCCCGGGGAGCCCCCTGCTCCTGCGCCCAGTGAGGCTAACAGAACAAACATGGAAAAAGGTGAACCAGGGGCCACCGGCAGTGGATTCAGCCCCCACGTGAGGCAGGGCCAACAGCAGGTGCTTCGGGTGGGGACTGCATCTCCAGAGTTAGCAAATAATCCCCTGGCTTCAATGGCCTTGTGCACAGGTGTCCTCACTTCTGACCCATTAGCCAGATGGGCTCGGAAGGAAGGAGGAAGAGCAAGGTGAAAGGGCAGTTAGAGCTGGCTGGCTGGGATTTCATGAGAGTTTAAGGATGATCTGGAGACCTGTGGCTCTTAGAGCATTTCTGCTGGTACAGTCCCTCTGCAGGTAGGTCTATAAAAGTCTGTGATCAATAGAAATGCAGTTAACAATCCCCTCCACCATTCCTGTACGTGTCCTAAACATTGCAGCGTTGTACTGAGAACCAGACATCCAAACTGCCTATTATCTGACTAAACTAATAGTGGGCATGAGTCACAAACCTCAGCATGGGTTTTGTGTAGCTCAGAAAATGCAGGAGTATTTGAAAAAAGGTTTGGCTTGTTGTCAAGATAGAGGCTGGTTGTGGAGTTTGGGTTCAGATCAAGGCTGAAATGTGCACTGAAGTTTTGATGGGGCAGCATCTTTTCTGTGAAGAGAGTCTGCTTTACTGAACAGTTTGAAAGTGAACAATTTCTGTGAGTGACCCAGACTATGCATCTTTTAAATAATACTCTGTTCATACAATGTGATGTTAGCAACATGAACATGTTGCTTCAAAGTGCTGAAGGAGCTTCCTGAAGAGCCATAGTGAAAGCAGAGAAAGATGTATGTATTTATATATGTCTATATATATGTCTCTTATTATATGGAAGGATTTACCAATGCAACATCAGAGTTTTGAGTTAACTGTGTGTGGCTTGTAGTCCTCAGCCTTGAAGATGAATACATGTCAGTCTGAAGAAACAGGAGGGATAAATCCTAGTAAAAATCCTAGTCATTGATGCATATTATTTCTCTTCAATTACTCGGTATTCCTGCATAATGAGGAATAGTGTTCAATGCATTGCTAAGCAAGTTGTGTTGCTCTCAGATAGCAGGCTTACAGAGAAAATAAGATCTTTGCTGCTACTTGCTACAGGAGTTTTTTAGGCAGGAATGGTGGACATGCATGTCTCACAGCTGAGTTTTTTGGGGTGCTAACTTGCTGGGGACACCAGCATTGTTTTGTTGGCCTGTGGGCTTGTGAAACCCTCCCAGGTGAACTGTGATTGGATCCAACCTTGTTATGGTAGAGGGGCAGGGGGGGAAATTTGACCTATAACAAAGTTAAGTACTCAAAAATAATTGCTCTTGGCAAAGTGCAAGTGTAATGCCTTATCTAGCTGTTTTATTCTTTGTACAGTTGGTCTGTGCAAAGAACAAATATCTGTTATGGTGAATATCTGTTTGAGTTCGTTCCAATGGCAGAGGATGGCATTTTTGGTGCTGAAGCTCCTGTACTTGCTCCTTGCTGACCAGTTTAAACATCTGTTACGTGGGGCCATAAACCTTACTAGGGAAACACAGCCATCATGGGCTAGAAATTTTGTGGCACTTCAGCAGCCTGGAAAAATGGTTTTTAGTAAAAAGTAACAGAAAGAGATATTCTGTCTCTCCTGCCACTGCCTGCCCTCTGGAAAAATTACCTTCTAGCAGAGTGGTTGTTCAGTAACGTGTAGGAAGTTCATACGTATTTTTCTGTGTATCTATGAGTACATGAAGGTGTATTGTCCTGTGGCTGTCTAACTGCACTAAGTAATCCCTCTGGGGTCCCCTAGGTGTGTGAACTAAAGCCCTCGCACTTGTCTAGGACAGGGTGTTGGGTCAGTTTCTGTTTTCCCTAACAAATTTAAATGCAGAAGTGACTACTTTAAAGCAGAGCATTCTCAGGTATTAAAGGAGGAGTTTGGGTTTTGTATTTAAATTACACTGCCCTTGTGCACACACTCTTATCCATGAAGCCACCCAAGTCCTAACCTGGAATTTCAAGGTTTTCTGTCGGCAACATCCATCTTCTGTGGCCCTCCTCATATTAGCATTGATCTACAGAGGAAACAGAGAACACGGCTGTGCTATTATATACCCGGCTGCAATTTCTGTTCTGGTGATTGAGTGTACATACAGAATTTTTGAAACATGGCCATTCTAACTTATTTTGTCTTCCTGTCAATAGCATGGCACTTGTCCAAATTATGGATCGATATCAGCTGATCTTTTTATGTTAAACTGTAATGAAGTTGCCTCTCTTATTGGAGATGTGATCTTGCTTCAGGCAATGCTTTTAACTGAGAACTTTTGGAATGGAAATGGGGGAGAGGGGAAACAGGAGTGCAGAAAAGACATGGGGAGGAATGAGCAAAAGCCAGGCAGGAGAATAGCAGCAGAAAAAGAAAGAGGTAGGAACAAAGGAAGAGGGACTGGAATATGAAGAGAACTGGCTTGTTAGGACTTGTACTAGCATGGATAAGAACTGTTGGCCTCGACTCTCTTGTTGGAAGTACTGTCAAAAAGCCAGTGGTAGACACTGGGAGTGAAAGCCTGGCTCTCTTGCAGTCTCAGGCAACATTACCTTTAAATTCTATTTGTGTTTGCCTCACTGTTTCATACGGTTTGTTAAATTAAATAATTTGAAGAATGGAAAAGAAATAGGATGAGGCAAGGAGTGGAGAATGAGGTGGTTTAAAAGGGGTATTAGATCAGCCATTCTTTCCCTTGGAGGGAAGCAGAACAGGACCATCTCTACAGTGACTTCTCCAGGTCTTTATCCAGCTCTGAAGAGTTGCAGGGTATCAGCATCATGCCATAGCTGTACCGCAGAGCAGGTGAATGCCCATCATTTCATAGTGCTGCCCCTGCTTTTGCTTTAATCTTATTTCACTTTCTTGGACAAAATGTAGAGGGGAACTTTTGTAATCCCATCAGTAGGGAAAAGGTTTGTGGAAGAAAGAGATGGTGTGTCGGGCTTTTACAAGAAGAGTCTGTGGGGGACTATACTGATTTTCTTCTGTTACAAAAAAACAGCGAAGAGGGGAACTTAGTGTGTATGGAACTGGTATTCAGTGGCTGAAGTTAATACATGCTGTCTTTTCTAGGAGTAAAGTGATGCTGATATTTTGGTCTTTTTCATGAGACTTTAAGTTGGTTTCTTTTGTGGTTTTTCCCACAACTGTCTCTGAGCCACTCACTCTCTGTTGCATCTCAGTTTTGGTTGCTATGGAGATGTGCAAGCTGGAGAACCCAGAAATGCTTCAGAGTCAAAATGTGTCTGTGTCTTTGTCCCATATGGGAAGGGAGGGGTGAGGCCTGAGCGTACACGGGTTCATACACCAGTTCCCCCTAGTTCCTCTGTGGAGGCAGGTAGGCACACCAATAGGGAGGGAGCTGTGGGACACACTGCCTGGCCCCTGAGCTGGCTGACAGGAGGATGGGGAGCCTGGGGGCCATTGCAGCAAGGTCCTCTTGCTCAGAGAAAATGCTGTCAGTCTTGCATTCTAGCTCTCCTCTACGGAGTACGTGGAGTTCCCTGGGGGTATCCTTCCACTGAATCTCCCTTGGTGTGTAATCCCCACCAGCACAGCTCTACTTTTATATAATTGCTTGTAAAAGATTGATAGTTTTGCTCTGTAGCTTCTACTTTCTCTTCTTCTTGTCTTGATCTCTTCTAGCCCTACAAAACAGGGTAGGAAAAATAGCAAAACACATCCATGCAGATATATATTGCTTTTTACCTACAAGGGTCTCCTCTAATACCTTTTCCTTTCATTATCTCACCCTGATAAGGATATTTCGCTGCTGTTTTGTCTTGGGACTTCCACAATTTGCTTGGTGAACTGTATGAAAGTACTATTAGAAGAAAAATTCTGAACTATCTTACCCCACAGTGCATGCATGTGAAGAGTGTACAGTAAAAAGGGAGGGAATCCTTTTATGAAAGTAATTCTCAAACTGGAGTTATCCAAGAGCTCTGCTTAATTAAGGGTATTTTGTAGGAGGCCTGAGCTTTTTTACTCCTATATGGTACTCACATTCAGCCCATTCTTTATTCTCATCCTCTTTTTTTTTCATATTACATTTTATCACAGTTTCTGCTCTCTTTCTTTTTTCTTTTCTCCCCACCAGACTGTCCCAGTTTATAGCTCTTCCTGGGTCAGGAAGCTATGTATGTACATCTTTCTGAATGTTGTTATTACTCTTACATACTTTATGGTAGCATCTAGAATGACTCATATGAGCCCAGAGTGCTGGGTTTGAGAAGCATACGGCAAGATATTCATAAGACTTGAAAATGTTTGGGTAGGGCAGATAGGAAAACTGAGATAAGTAAGGGATATTGAGGAACAAACCATTTGCTTTGTTCCATGGTCCAGCAGCTGTTAGCAGAGTTTGGAAATTAATTTATGTTGCACAGTCTCATATGGATACCTTTAATCCCAAGGATATTCTTTCCTTCTCGGGGCCTTAAGCAAAGAATAATTAAACAAGACTGTATCTAAATATCTCAAGAAACTTTCCTGTTTTTTAGGGCTGTGGTAAGTGAGGGCAGTGTTATTATTCCAGCTTTGCAGGTGAAGTACTAAGGCACAAAGACAAGAATGATATTTATGGGGTGATACAACAAAACTGTGGTAGATCTGGATGAGAAACACCTTTCTTGTTCTATGGAAAAACTAAATTCTCAGAAATCATTCCTTCTTGGGCAAGTATGAGAAATTAAAATTGTGAGCGCTTCTTATGAACCACAGTGAGAGAAAACATCAAATGTTGGTTTGGGTGTGTGAAGAGAATTTAAGACTTTTATGATCTTAAACTGTCAGATGGGAATGAAGAGCTTTATTTTTTTTTTTAAAAAAAGCTTAGTATTGGGAATCATTTTGAATGTGAAAACTGGAATTTTTCGTACAAATGTAAAAATACTTTTCATACTTTTTTTAAAATTAGTATAGTTTGTCAAAATTGGTTGTGCTCTGAAAAAGGTTTTGTTGTGCTGAATCTACATTTTCAGCATGGAAAACATGTAAAAAAATCCAAGAATATAGTTCCTGGCAAAGGAAGGTATGGGGAAGCCACAGCTTTTGCAACTAAGTCTTTGCGGCCTCTGTAACTGCTCTAATCATTTTAGTAATGTAGGGAAAAAGATTAAGACTCGTACCTAGTTTTTCAGAGTGCGATAATCTGTGGGTGTAAATGAGCATCCCTGCACTGAGGTCAGCGAGGTCTGGCTGACAATCTGCTCATAACTGTGCCACCAACCTGCTTGGTTTTTTTTTTATTTCCTAAAACATGAAGAACACAGAAAATCAGGTGTAAGTTAATACATTGTACTGACAGGAGACAGTATTTTTCTCAAACCTGGGAATGAAGGTGGAAGAGGCAAGAAGCAAAGCTGGAAGATGTGCCAAAAAAAAATAAATCCCCACCAAACCCACCCCATATCCAACAAAGAAATAACTCACCCTCACCACTAGAATCTTGTTTTAGGAGACCCAGCATCAGTCACGAAGCAGATGTTGGCAATGCTCCTGCTCAGCAGGAGACTTTAAACACATGTCCAGAGTCCCACACTTTATGTGACTATTTACACAAGCACAAAGTAAATGGAAGTGGTTATCCTTGTTAACTGGTACTTATTGGTACGCAGGCTCCCTCAGCTTTGCTTTCGTGTCAGGGGCAGCAGAGTAGGAGTGAGTGAAGCTTAGAAAATTCAGCCCAAGGAAAACCAGACACATTATTTGATGTAGGACATTTCCAATGACTGATAATGTTGGTTTGCTTGCCGCACCAAAAAAGCAGAGGATATGAAGCAAGGGGGAGGAGAATTCTTTTAGTTTAAAACAAGCATTTTTTTTTCTGTGGCCTGAAATGTTTACACTTTAGTGTCATTTAAAGAGAAAATGTAAAATTGAACTAAGTTTTAAGAAAGCATTACAGCTTTGAATTTAAAGGGGGATATATTTCATATTTAAAATATCAAATAGAATAATTTGGTTTTTTCAGAAAACTAATTCTTCTAGGTTGAAATAGACACTTTTGAAAGAAATATGCAGTCAATGTAAATCTGCACTTTAAGCACTTGCTCAGTCAGTCCATCTTAGACAAAAAATTCTTTGTTCTACATCTTGTATGTTTTATTTCTGAACTGTTTCTTATACAGAATACTTGTCAGCTTGGATGGTTATGTGCAGGCTGTTGAATAAAGACAGATTGTGAAACTGGAAAGGGGTAAACTTGGTTGTAGTCTAACTTTACTGGTAGTAAAAGAGTTATACCACCAATGAATCTGCCCTACTGCTTTGGAAATTAGAAGTCAGACTTAATAGCAGGTGTAAAAAGAAGAGTGGCAGCCATGGCTGTGGGAGCATTGTATGGGACAATTGTGTGCATTACAAGGGAACAAAAATGATAGAATTGTAGTTTGGGGTCTTGTCTGTCTTCTGTTAGCAAACAGATTACCATGGTTTAAACCCATCCCTAGTAAAATTAAATTGATTCCAGCTGATTTACACCAGGGATGTGTTTATTCTTCAGCTCTCATAGTTTCTAAGCTCAGAATTTGCTTGTATACTGTGGCCTGCTGCATGCCACAGGCTGTAGAATTTCACCCAGTTATTCAGAATCAAAACTAGTAATTGCTATGTTTTGAAACAAGGCATCTTTCTGCACTGAAAAGTCTCAAGAAATGGAGGAAACGCTGTTGGACGCTTGCTCCACTGATCAATCGTCGTTCTTCTTGAACGAGGCTGAGACTTTGGTTCTGTTCCTAATTCTGTGGCAGTCAAAATTCCTCTCTGTGCCTCAGTTTCCCTCCCCGTAGCTTGGAGATAGGATATTTACTCTCACCTGGAAGTAGATTTAAAATCCACAGCAGAAGACGGACAAATGTGAATAAAATACCACTCTGATTGTAGTCAGCTCTCTGCTCTATCCTTTTCGTTCTTTCACGTTTCTCATTTTGTTTTTCCCATCTGTAGCTCTCATATTTTCGCTGAAGGCAGTAAATGATGTGCTGACCTTCTACTGTCTTCGGATTGTATCTACTAAAATTTTATCTACATTTTCTTAAAGAAAAATACAAATGAAAACAATTTTAGAGGAATTCCCTTACATTCGAACAGAGAAAATATGAAGTTAGCCTTTCACTTGTTCGTAATGCAGTACTTCAAGATCATGTTTTGCTGCTGTTATTTATGTAGCTGTGTAATGAGATGGGAGGTTCACAAGGTTCCATGTTACATTTCAGCTTTCTTTTGGTAATTACTATAGCAAATCTGTCTGCTGAGGATCTCATAGCTGTGTCACTTCAACTTTTGGAATGATCACAGCAATGCTGAAGTTGAAATTCAGATTTTGTGTCTCAAAAAACGGTTTCAAGTGCCCAGAGTGATGTATAGGGCTTGTGTTATGTTTCTACCCAGGAGAGCCTGTGGCCTGCAGCCCAGGGACTCTGTTCTGGATTCTCTCCTGTTTCAAGTCAGGCATTTGTAGCTCTCGGTGCCAGTATGAAAAAGAACTGACTGGTGTTTTCCTTGTTGATAAGTTTTAGGGATAGGGACTGACAGCTGCAGGCTCTGTAAAGAAAGGACCCGTAACCAAATGGACCCGTGGGATATAGGCACTTCATTAGAGTTCAATATTATAGTGACAGGTACCTCAGAAGTGAGATCTAAAGATTAGATTATATGGCAAATGGAAGCCCCAGTTTCCAAGTGTGATTTGCTGTCAATAATGGTGTTGTGGGCATGAATCTCTTGAACAATATATACATCACTGACAGGAAAGTCTCAGGAAGAGAGAGCAACCTCTCTGTGTCTTATCTTGGCTTGGTATTTTATTAGATGCTAGGATCAGTTTAGTCCCTATTGTTTCCACAAACAATTGAGGCTCTTGCCTGCAGACTGCTTTGCTAAGGGTTAACCCCTCTCAAGCCCTACCAACAAGGGCTCTGTAGTTGCTCTTGCTCCTCTGTTGTTTGCCAACCAAGAGATACCACAAGATCACTGTCACCTTTGCCTCTGTAGCTCTTAGAGATTGGTAATGCTACAGGTAATCCCCTGTATCTTCCTGGTCCTTTCCTGTTCCCTCTTCAGCTGATACTCCTATATCCCTCTCTCCTGCTCTTGATGGTTTGGAAGGCTTGGTCCTGGGGGCTCATCCTGCCTCTCCAGCATCCCCCTGGCCTGGCGCTGCCCTGTTGCAGCCTTAGTCCCCAGGGGCTTGTGTGTCCTGCCCCTCCAGCGTTTGCCTTGCCCAGTGCAGCATTCAAGCGACACCTTAATAAAAAGCTTTCCTCTCTTATCTCCTCTCTGCTGCTGTGTCACTGGGCTGGGGATCGGGTTCCCATCTCTTTCACACGCACACCTGGTCATAAAACACTGGGTTTGTTTTTAACCTCAAACCAGGGAGCTTTAATTAAAGAGACAGTGACCTCTTTTATGAGTTTGCTCGCATAGGGTTTCAGGGCTATTGTCACATACAGCTCACATAACAGAGCACCATTGCACAAAGCTCCATTTACACATCCTTTCCCGGCTTTTTTCCTCTCCTCTTTTTGTTTTCCAAACGCAGAAGGAGGTTGTTTTCTTGTTTACCCCTAGGCGAAGTTGTCTCTCATGTTAGTAGCCTATGGCTAACAGTCTCTTTGAAGAGAACCCACCTTTCTTACTAGCAACACATAGATGTCATTAGACTCAGAGAAATGTTATTCTTTAATCTATGCAGGAAATCATCTTCTTCTCCCTAAATTTGCTGGATGTGAATGACTAATTAAAATGGATCTTGCCCTCTGCTCCATTTTCCTTAGCCAGTTCTCATACTTGTATAATAGAATCTGTGTATTTCTTATGACAAATACTTCTCAGTATTCATTGTTCTATTTACCTGTATTCATTAATTTTCAGGTGTAATAAGTAGTCATTAGCAGCAAATAGAATTTTTTATATATACTCAGGAATGATAAGCGCAGGGACAGGCAGCAGAACTTGTCCACAGTTTTACACAGAAGAGTTTGCATGTAATTTACAGAAAAGTGTTCACAAATACAGACACATGTATTCCCATGCACATCTATTCAAAGAGACAGAAATGGAAAGACACGCAGGAGCACGCATGCAGACCAGCACTTATTTTGGGGTATGCAGGCTTCTAGAAAAGGCACTCATGCACAGAAGTGACACAGCTGGGACACAGAGACAAGCAATCACATAACTGGTGGAATACAGAAATACACATGGAGGATACACACAGAGAGAAGAAGAAAAATATGTGTGGAAGAGTGTGGGTACCCCCAGAGAATGCCCTGTACACAGAGGCAGGTACAAGAATGAGTCTGCAGGAAAACATACATATAGAAACTTACATACGCCCAGTAACTGTAAAAGTCTGCAAGTCATATAGAAGTTCCTGTGGGCACATACAGCATGTTCAGGTGCTGGAACTTTCACTGAATTGTGCAAGGTCTTTGCTTTCAATGGCATTGCTTTCAGTAAAAACTCACTAATATGAAAAAAAAATTGCATGGTTTAGCTGCAAAGATTGTAGATATGAGAACACATGCCCTTACATATACAGATATGTATATAAATATTGAGGCAAATACACATATATTATTTTTTTACTTAATATTAATATGGATTTGCCTAGACACAAATATACCACACACAAAGACCCTTAGACACACACAGATAAACCCACGTCTATGTTCATTGAGAGAGACTCACTCAATATCTGTGTATGTGTGTGTTGGGAGAGGGTCATAACCTCCTCCATTCTTCTCCTGAAGGGGTTTGGATAATGAAGGGAAAAGAAATGAGGCCTGGGGCTAATTTGTAGTGGCATTTCCTGGCCTCTCTTCTGCCAATGAAGCTCCGTTTCATCTTTAGCCTTATCAATTCTGCAGTCATGTGGCTTTCCGCTTGGACGCCTCTGTCTCTTCACCCTCCTCCCCAATCTCCGATGCTAATGGAAACTTCGTTAATGCCATTAATCTGCTGACCGGGACAAGTCAAAAACATATCCACACAATCTGAGCAAGGGCTGCAAGTGTCCTGGGGCTGCCAAACAGAGGCATCCCCTCTGTTCATTGCATTCCTGAAAGAACTTCATATTTCTTTCTTTATTTCTTTCTTTCCTTCTCTGCTTTCTTCCTTGGCAATGTTGCATCCTTCAGAACAAGCACCAAGTAGATGGCCTTTTCGTCCTGATCACTCATAATGGTATTTCTGTAAGAATTTTCTCCCTACCCTTCCCCTCGTTGCAGTGCTAGTGGTTTCTTTTAGTGCCCCCTCAAGGCAGCCTCTTCTTTTTCTTTTTTTTTTCCTTGTGCTGTCTTTGGTGTCAGACTTGCTACTGGTATTTTTTCCTCTTGCCTAGTAGAATTTCATAACTAACCAAACGTTGTGAGAACCTGCCTGAGCTGGACTAAAATAAAAAGCATCCCACACCACCTTGATATTAGCTGATGGGATATGGACAAATGTTTCATTATCTAACCACTGTTGTTTATTGATTGTGCAGGTCCCACAGTTCTGTACTTGAAGGGCTGTGCTGTTGGGATGCCCTGTCCTCTGATATGTTCTGAGCTCCCCTAAAACGCTTTTGAGGAGTGAGGAAATACCATTGCTTTGTGTTTTACTAGTATGCTGGGTTTTGTAATGCTTCGTCACTGCCTTCTATCATAATTGTCACTTTTGGTAATGTGCCGTTCTCTTAGCTATGACTTCAACTTTCTCTGCCGCTGCAGAACACCTGCAGAAACTCACGGCCCTGAGTGGTGACTCATCGTTTCCTTATGCCATAGTATTGTCTAGTGGCTGAGCATGTGGAACTTCCACATATCAGGATTATGCTGGCTGAGGCCTCAATGAGAAGAGAAAATAGACTCTGTGATACTTGTTTTAGGAGAAATTTTCCGTGATAATCAGAGTACATAGCCAGCTCTTGAGAATGTCAGGATGTTGAGTGATCTGTATTTGATCTAGGAATCTTTGTATACATAAATGAAATAGTGACAGTGGAGGAGGAAAAGACAGCTGGGAAAGGCATGCCGTCAGAGTTGTGACATATGGATATGTTTAGAAAAAAAGCATCAAATTGATGAAAACAAGGAGAGAAGTTGGCAGTTCAGCATGAGCTTTGATGATGTCAGGCTAAATCGGGAATGATACGGGCCATGACAGAAGTCTGAGCTTTAGTTGCCACCTTCACACAGACATCACAGTAAAAAGGGATTGTTTTACAAGGAGAGAAGACAAAGAAGTTTCAAGTTCTCCAGTCCCGGCAGCGGTTGCAGTCAGAAGTTCATCCTAATGTAGTTTTGGGTACAGAGAATGTGTGTCACTTCCCACCAGCTAGGAGATGCTCCACTGAACAGAGCATCTTCCTCCTCCAGCCAGTTTTGGGATGAAACATACATTTTCATCTTCAAGGAAGATGAATGCATTGAACTGTCTGATATAGAAGGATTCATGTTGATTGGTACCATGCTGGTTTTTTGGGCATCACTGAATGAGAGGGGAGGGAAGGGGGAAAGGAAGAAAATATATTACATCTTGGTATAAAAGAAAAAGGCAGCTGGGATACTCAGTGCCCCAAAATTCTTAGATGAGTGGGACAGTACCTGTAAACCTAAGACTAGTACCTGCTGGGGCACATTCAGAGCCCCAGTGAAAGCAGAGAACTAAAGTCAAATACTTGTAGACTTAGCAAGTGTCAGGGCAGTTAACAGCTTATACAAGAACACTCATTTTGGTTCAGCTATTAAGCCTGCTTTCCCTTTTGCTTATTCTGTGACTGGGGATTTGAAGTGGAAAAGAGCTTGGGGGAAAACAATAAAGTGCTCTTAGCGAAGAGTAGTGCCCTGGGAAATGCTGGTAGGGATTTTTAGTGTCTTTTTTACTGAGCATGCCTTAAGGAAGCTACCAGTACCCAAGTGAATTTCTTACCTGGCAAAGCACTGCAATAATAAACAGCCTGTGATGCTGCAGTGGTTATCGTGTGCTAATCCTGGAGACTGTGCCATGTACATGGAGGGAGTGATTGTGCCACACCATCCTGTAGTAGATACATTATCAGGAAAAAGATCTTTAAGGGAGTGAGTAGTTTGTGTGCACCAAGCTGCTCTGTTTCAGGGGGCATCTTAACATAGAAGCAGAAGCACCAGGCAACTAAGCCCTATCCTAGATATAACATTATCCTGCCCAGTGGCCTCAGCAAGTCATTTCACCTCTTTGCTTGTCTAGACTTTTCCTGTTTAGACCACTCATATCACAAACTTCTTGAGTAAGAAGTATTTCTTCCTATGTGTGCATCCAGCAAGGGAGATGGTCCTTGTCTTGGCTGAAGGCTCTCAATGCTACAGTGTCCTGGTGCTCTCAAACCAGGACGTACAGCAATATAACAGCCTATGCCTGCATATGACAGGAATTGTGCATTAGACTAGAGAAGTAAAAGGTGCTTTGGGTTTCTGACTGGTGCCAAGAAATAAATCAATTCAGCAAAGCCTGCATTAGCTGCCTTGGGTACTGGGAGCATCCCAGCTGTGGCAGCACACAACCTATCGAGGTTAAATTTGGATCATTTAATGATGCAGCCTTCATGCTGGGAAAGCAGTTTAAAATGTCAGTGCTGTATGTCTTTAGACAATTCCTATTTGAATGCCACTGCTATGCACAAAACTTCTGCTGCCCACTGGTTGGTATGCTCTGACCCATCTTTTGCTCAGTCTTTTCTAACTGCTAGCCTCATAGGAGCTGTCATACTGCTCTGCAGATTCTGCCCAGATTCCATTTTACCATGGAAAATATTCCAAAAGAGGTGGTGAATGCAGTTTTTCAGTGAAACAGTATTTTTTTGCAGTCATGATGCTCTAAAGATATGGAATAGATAAAGTTTGTATGTTGAAATAATGTCAATCTATCCCTTGGTCTAGAAAGCAGGGGGGTTTCTCCTTTGTCCTGTTTTCTTTATTACAAGATTTTTTAAAAAATTATCTTTTTTTTTTAATAAAATCTATGGAGTGGTAGTCAGGCAATGCAGCTTTTGTTTCTGGTTCTTTTACAAATGTGCATTTTGACCATGAGAAGACATACTCTGTGTTACCCAAATGTGAAGTGAGGAAAACAATGATCCTTTCTCTTTTCTGTCTTGTCTAACGTAGGCTTGCCCAGTGCAGTGTCCCTTTCTAGTCAGTGAGCCACAGCCTGGGTTGGTGAGCTGCTCTTGTCCCGGTTAGGCTTTTTTGTGCAGGCTGCATGGGCTTCTGGGTTTAGATCCAAAGGCTGGAAGCCCACCCATATTCAAACATCTCTTTAGCTTACCTTTTAATTGCCTGTGTGTAGTACCTGGAGCACTGTGGTGTTGATATACTTCTGTTTCAGAGGGACAAGAAAAATGTAGTATTGTAGCGTGCTCTCCTTTCTATCTACCTTTATAGTACTACTACCTTTGCTTTCTTCTTATCAGTAAAATGAAATCAAATTTATAATAAGTGTCCTGTGAGTAACCCTTAAGCTTTCATGAGGGGGGTAAATATTTTGATGAGTACAGCTGTTTCTGGTGGTTACTGCAGCAAAGAGTTGAAGGCTTTGTTGCTTTGAATTCAGCAGTGGTAGAACAAAGTCTGGGAAGTGGCCTTGCCTGGAAACATTTAGGTATACCAGTTCATGGCAAGTGAAAATTGATGTAACTCATCACAAACTGTAGTGCATTTTTTGTCGCAGAGGGCACAAAATTATAAATTCCCACAAACACAAATGAATCTGTGTTTTAAGATCCTTGATATGAGCAAGGGAAGAAACTTTGCTTTAGTGAAAGCACAATAAAAAGTAATAGTTGCAGAGTTTATTTAATTCAGAGATGCCAGGCTCATTAGACAACTGATGATAGAACATGATTCTGCCTCTGGTTAGTATGTAAGAATCACGTTTACTACTTTTGAAATAGTCGCTTCTAGGATGGGATGTTGGAGATGTTTAACTTAAGAAATCCCCAGAAACCATGGAAGGCAAATTAGGACTGGAAAAATAGAAGAGAAGGGATACACAGAGAGAAAGAGTCATCATCCTTACAACCCTTGCTGAAAGAAAGCCCAGTCTTGTAAAGTCTTGCAACAAAGATGTTGCAGGAATCTCTGGTCTACAGTCTTATTGGCAAGTCTTGCAGCATTGAGCCTCCTAGCACAAACTGAAGGCTGCTTCAGCAGCATTGCTGTACACAGCACAGCTCTTCGGGGGACTACGAAGCACTGAGCCAGCCAGTCTTGCTTTCCTTATGAGAACTGACATGATCACCGTGCAAGTGAATCCAAAACTCTCTGCTCGCCCTGTAGGTGTTTAAATTGGGGCAAAACTGTGCCATCTGTTTCCCTGAAAGGTAATAGGGGAATGCCATTGACTTGAATGGTAGCAGGTTTATGCCCTGTTTTTGCAGTGGGTGCAAGGGAGTGATGGTCCTTGTTTCTAAGAACTTGCAAAAGCTGTTCAGTTTCATGTAAGAAAGCTGGCCAAATCAGCCACTGAGTGCTTAAAACTGCAGTAGAAATCTTTACCCTGAGAAGCCTGTGGTCCAGACTCGAGTCTGAATCTGATTCATGAAGCCGTGGTAGGTGGTCTGCACTTATTCCATCATACTCCCTTCAACTGCAATATTCACCAACTCACCAGTTCTTGTGTCTGTGCTGGAATGTAAGAATAAAGTTTGAGAGCTATCAGTCCATTTAAACAGGCAAAGGAGGTGTTGTTAAATGTGTTTTACAGGGAGTATAAATGTCCTGGTTAGATCGCAATTCATGCCTGATTTTTCTGCCTCACACATGAACTCATCTACTCACTGAAACTTCAGCTGATATCTTCTTCAGAGGCACATCTCTCATGTGGGTGGGCCTGGAGAGAATTTATGAAATGTTTCGTTGCATTACTGAAAGAAGAGCTGTAAGAGAAGCTGCAGGCTGGTGCTGTAGCAGCTGCTGTAGGGTACTGCTCTGGGCTTCGGTGCTAACAAGGTACAAACACACTTTTCTTTTGGGATTTTGGTTTGGTTTGGGTTTTTTTTGTAGCTCCTTATGCCACAGCTGAGGGGATGGCGCCTTCTCTATTCTGCTAAACTCCATTGAGCTTGAGTTGCTGAAAGCCACTGTGGTTTGAAGCTTAGTTGCCCACATAAAATAAACGTGCTGGTCACAGTCAGTTCCCTCAGGCAGCCCTATGGATGACAGTAAGGATCATTTGGGTGTTTATTTCGGGTTCTTCTGAAGTGGAGTCATGGAGGAGGGTTTGTCCTATTGCTGCTCTTCTTTTGTGATCTCTTTAAGGGACAGAGAAGGATGATTGGGACTTGAGATAAAATCCTAAGACTGAGATCGATGTCCAGAGCTCCAGCCTGACCTTAAATCCACACAGAGAACAGTCACCAGACGCTGTTATGTGAGTCTGGGCTCCACTTTTCATCTGACAGAGCAGTGCTTTAGGACTCAGCACTCTGTTTGCCCTACTTACCCCGGTGCTAGCTTCCAATACAGGAAAGCTGTTGGCACAGGCACCAGACTGTCACTTTTGTGCCCAAGGGAGGAAAGAGAGGAGTCCTCACCCCATCTTCCTTTTCAGACAGTCTCCAGGAGTTTTTGGAAGGAGCTTTTTACAAGCCCTCTTCTATTGTTGGCCAGGAGACAAAGGACGGAGAAGCTGGATTTAAGCATAATGACATGAGCTCCTCCATGCAGAAAAACCCAGCTGAGAGACCCCCCCTGCTCCACACACACACAAAAAAAGGAAGAAAGGGGAAGAAAATCTTTGAAAATAACTAATTAAAGCTGTTTTAGCCTCTCTCTCTCCCCTCCAAGGGCGCCTAATCTCACAGGGGGCAGAGGGGGAGAGAGGCAAGAGGAACAATGAGAACCATCCCCCCCCTTCTCTACACCCCACCTCCTGGTCTCTGAGGTTTTAAAACAAGAGGCCACTTTAAGTTAATGAGCTATCAGCTGACTGGGAGAAGTCTCTAATGAAGCCTGATGTTCACACATTCCCCGGTTTGCTGAATAGGCCTCTGCCAACCCCATAACTGTCAGAAAGTTTCATTCATAAAATCCACATGCTGGGGGTGGTGGTGATGGGGGCAGGGAGGGAGCGGGTTTGAGATGGAAGCGGGGGAGTGTGGGGTGGAGGTCTCCGTGTGAAGCAGTCAGCCCCAGAGGCCAAATAGGAACATGCATGGCTGGGACTGGCAGGCTGGAGCATCCCAGAGACCTGACTCCACTCTCCATTGTCTGGCTGGTAATTAGGAAGATCCTCCAAATGGTTCTGGAGGACATTGAAGTCTGTGGGGATAATTAGTGAAGATCTGAAGGATGTTCCAGCTGTTATGTCACCTTCACCAGCTAGGGCCACAGGGGCAGGTGATGGTGGGATGAAGCATAGGAGTCACTCTGGGGCTTTGCAGTGTGAGCCTGCTTTGCTGAACCTCATGTCTCCTGACAGGACTTTAGGAGCCATGTTTGTGGGGGTCACTGGGGGAAGAAGAGCAGAAACACAGGCAAAATTCTGAAGGAAAAGGTATAACATTGGAGGAGGAAGGAAAGTCATGTTTACTTCAACATAAATAAACTTAGTGTTCGTGATGTGTTGGAGCTAATTCTCCTTGGATAGTGCATATGCTTTTGGCAAGAGCAGGGAGGAAAGATGCAGATAGAGGATCAAAAACTGTTTTCCTCCAAGGAATGGACTATGGTTTGAGCTGTGAATCAGCATTGTAATCAACAGCAATCAAAGACTATTGTGTTCTTGCATTGGCCTGCAAGTTTTGACATAAGACACTGCCAGGTTTTTCCTGAAGTTCTGAGCAGCCACGTCAAGCCTAGATTTCTTTTGGGGAGTTGCTGGATCTAATGGTCTGAGCACAGGAATAAGATCTTGGAGCACTTGACTTCTATCTCTCTTTGAAACTTGCTTCTCTGATATATTTGTTTAATAATCTACAAAAAAAATAAGGCTATAGAATTCGAGGCAGCAAAAATAATGAAGATGATGGGCCCCCATTTAGTCCCTTCCCAGTCCCCAGGTCAGTATGCTGCAGCAGGACCAGAGTGTAATTTTTAAGTGTCACTTAAATTTTAGTTGTGCCAAGAGGCACAGTTAAATGAGAGACAGTCTCTGCTTTGGGGAGCTTACAGTGTGAATCCATGATTCAGACTGAGTGGAAAAAAACAAGCACTTAAGAGTCTTATTTAAAAACCACTGGAATAATAGGAGGATGTCTGTTAACTCTGATGGGCTTTGAAACGTTATCATCTGCTTGCTATTACACAGAGTGTCTGAATCTGGGGCTCTGAAGTAAAATCTTATCCAGGACTAAAGTACAAGGTCAAATTTTTTTATGCATTTCTTGTATAAACTATAAAAAGAAATGGATGGGATTTTGCAAACTATATTGAGGAATTAGGGATGAATATTCTTGACACACGGGACAGTATGTGCAGGGGGCACAGGTGGCATTAAGAACATCAGATTCTGTGAAAAGGTGAATATGTCGGGAAAGCAGCTGCCTTTACATGTTTCTATGGACTAGGGTACTAAATGAGTCACAAGTAAATGCCATAATATTTCATTCAATAAGACCTCTGGCTTCCCATCTATTTTGTGCTATCATTGAAATTTCACTACAGTAGTGCGGGGAACTGCGTGGTTCTGTGCATACGGCAGAGGCAGTGCTGGAGAGGATATAACTTTGATTTGACAGTAAACTGCAAAGGCTGTGCTGTGGTTGAAGAACCTGGAAATATTTCTCCTCTATGGCTTTTGTAGGGATTTTAATTTTCCCTTCCTTAAAACTGGTTATGACTTAGCTCAGTTACTGCGTTTCATTGCATTATGACAGTACCTATACACTTCACCATCTTTATTTGCTGCTCTTCCCATTTCAGAGGTGGGGAAACAAAACACACGGTTTAGCGGCAGAATCCACAAAAGAGCTTAGACCTTTCACTGCTTGGTTTTCGGGCAGCTTGTTTACAGTGAAATTCAGACATCTGAGTTAAATACGGGCACGTGTGGATGTAAGGAGGCAGTACATGGGGATGGGAGGCTGTGGAAGCTAGTGGATGAGAAGTGCTGAGGAGCAGGGTGGGATGTGTAGTCTGGGAGTTAGGCACTTGTCTTTTGCCTGGAGAGAGAGAGAGATCTGTCTTCACATGAGGGTCATAGTTGTGAATACCTCCCTGTTTAGGTCTGCTCTCCCTATATGAACACAGGACTCAAAACTGGATGCAGGCTATACACGCTAGGCTGTTGAATTTCTCCATGGTGAGGCTTCTTGAGCTGGTTGTGGTGAAGATCTATTTTTAATAAATAATCAAATATTCTGAATGAGAAAGCAGCAGACTTGCACCATAGGCCAAGGCTATAGAAGTTGCTGGGCTGAGGGGAGAGCAAACTCACTCTGCTATTTACACACTACATAACAAATAATGGACTCTACTTTGGTCATCTCACCTCTTCCACATGCTGAACAAGGACTATCTTGGGACTGAAGGAATTTTCAGTTCTACCCATATCTCATTGAATACCAGTTCACATGTGTTTGGAGTTGGGCCCGAAACCATCTGTTTTGTTGTGGTGCATTCATTGGATTAGATACTGACTAGTTCTCAGCCTTGCTTTTCTCCTGCTCTAGCTTCTTGTGCTCTGGTGCAGGAATTCAACACTAACCAGACCTACCTTAGGTGAAGTCTGGATAGTCTCTACTTGTGTTGGCTTTAATTATTTTATTGTTTTCTTTAGCTCTCTGTCACTATTTCCTATCATCAGTATTTCTTTGGTGGCTGGCGTACGAATTGCTGACAGAGGGGTAAATTCAATATTACTAGGTCTCTGCTCATGTCAACTTTAACCCCTTCAGCACCGGCTTGCCTCTTGGCAGTACCATTGCTCGCCCAAGCACTCCCTCATCCTCTTTAATGGTTTCTTTCCCCCTCAGCACTATGTTGCTCTTGCTGGTATTAAGTTTTGCTGGCAAATGCCATGATGATTTTGAGAAGGACTGATTTTCTGTCACTGCTGCTTAAATTTATTTAGCAGCTGAAAGGTGGATGGGCTCTCTGTGGTTGAAGGGCCCTCCTGCATGCTTCAGACTCATTTGGATGCTTCCAGCCTGATCCAAGGGCTCTCCAACAAGGAGCCACCAGCATGCCTCTCAGGCGGTTACGGAAACCGTCTGCAATCAGGTCAGAGACTTGCTCACAAATTGGCAGAGGAGGGGAGAAATGGACAGTGAGCAGGCCCAGATGCAGGATAAGTTCCACATCTTGTGTTGCATCATGGGCTGTGTTTCCTCTGTGTATGAGCCAAGAGGGACCACTTGCTTTACCAGCCTCTCATGTGAGCACTCAACCGACACAAGAGGCTCTGCTCCTTTCCTCCTGGGGGTATGCTGGAGGCAAGAGCTCTCAAGGGCTAAAGAAAACAAAACAATGTTTGCTTAGCTGGAGAGCAGAGTGTGCCCTGCGTAAATTGTACCAGGGCCTAAAAGTGCTTCAGAAGTGAAGTGCCCCTGAAATTGGGTCCACGAGATAAATGTAAGGCAGGATGATGCCATTTCCCAAGCTGATGGGGTGTCCCACTGACTCATTTAAGGGTCAGATTTTGGCTACTCTGGTCCTCAGCTCCAGAGAAAATGACATGAAGGACAAAGTTTTCCTGAGGAAGAAGAGTTCCTCCTATGGTTCTGCCAGTCCTACACCTAGTGAACAGCCCATGTTAACAAGGGCTCGACTTGCAGGAAGGAGAAAAAGGAAAAGGGTGTTCTGAGAGCTCTCCATGGGCATGATGCAGCGACCCGAGGATGAGGGAGGGTGTCAGATACAAGCTTTGTTCCCAGTGGTCAGAATCTAAGGTTTGGAGGAGTGAAAGGTACTTGCCAAATCCTGGTTTGTGTTTCGGGTGGGATGGAGAATAATCCATGTTTCTGTGGCCCCTTGGTGTGCAACAGATTTTTTTTCCCTCTGGACTTTACCCATGAACAATACCAGGTCCTATTTCTAATTCTTGGTGTCCTTGGTTCAGTCACAGGTGTGCAGACCAAGCTGGCATATTTCCAAGTTAGTTATTAAAGATGTAGTAGCCAGTCTCACATGTATTTTGTACTCTGCAGAAACCAAATGATAAAAATGCAATGTTCCTAGTACCGCAGGATCAGAAGACTGCTGCTTGCCACATACAGACCTCCTGTAGGCTTTGTTTCTGTGACTGGATAACTGACTGCAACTTGTCATCTGAACACACAGAAGTGTCTCATCATATACAGGTGGATTTCACTTCCAGCATGTGGCTTGTTGTAGCACCGAGTTCTCAGACCTCTTCCCCCTCTGTAGATGTCTTGGTGGTGCTCTGCATTTCTAAGAGTACCTCATTTCTCATCATACACATTTTTTCAGGTGAACTTGAAATCTATCCATGCTGGCTGTTGATTGTTGGGATGCTAAGTTATTAGTGATCCTTATAGAAATTGGAATATCAGGCTAAGTGGATCTCTGTTCCTCCATGATAGTAGGCCTGATACTACAGTAGAAGCTCAGTTGTGTTGTGTAGGAACACATGTTATTGCACCTCAGTGCTAGATCAGTCATCTGATGTTTCCAGAAATTAAATTTGCTGGGCAGGGATGTAATAAAAATGATTACACTGAAAAAAATCCAAACCGCTTTTCTACCCAAACCTCTCTTTTTGTGTATTTTTGAAGCTTGCAGTGGATTTTCTGGACTCACAGCATGAGTTTTTATTATGTGGGGCATTAGAGCCCTTGTGAAAAATAAAACGTGATGTGGAAAGTCTCTAGTAAAGAGTGACTCAGGAAAAGGAAAACAAAACCCTTCAGTCTAACGAAAGAACAGTCTGTGTGAAAGTAGCTTGGTATTTAATTGGAAATTGCAGTCAGTCTGCAGATGAACAGCCTTGCTGGCATCTGCAGGTGGGTGTTTTGCTTATACTTTACAGTTCTCCTTCCTGCTTGTGCATGTGAATGTGTTTTGCCTGTCAGCTCAGAGATGCAGAGATGGCTGCGATTTGTGGCTGTTCTTATTCCAGAAGTATCAGCAGTTCCCAATATCACATAAATGAGTGTTGTAAAAGCGTGTTAGTAAGAAACAGGCCCTGCAAAAATAGCTTAAGGTCCAAATAGGTGTGACAGCCCTTGTTTTGGAGATGGAGAGAGCCTTTAGAGGTCATTGGAGATCAAGTGATGTGACCAAGATCATGCAGGGCGTTTTGCACTCTAAATTACATCTGGGACTTGCACCTCACAGGTTCAGAGCTCACGAGGGCGTTTTCATAGAGAATTTTTAGGAGATGCACTGACATACATTCATTCAAGGTAAACGTGATCTGCCATCTTGGGCCCAACCCCAGATTTGCTTTCATCAAGTCTAATTATGATAATGGTTCATTTAACCTCTCTGCCTCCCCCTAACTTCTGCTTTAAAGCAAAGGCACTGGCTGAGAAACCTTGGACTGCACAATTCCATTTTTAGCTCTGTCTGACTCATTTAATGATTTGGTCAGGTTAGTTTGTCCTTGACTCAGTTTCCCCACTGTCAAAAGGGGACTAATAACACTGTCCTGCTTTTTGAGGAAGGGTTATGAAGATAAATTAGTTTTGGCCAGAGAAGAGTCCTGCAGGGCTAGCAGAATTAGGAGACAAGCACGCTCTCTGTTGCAAGTGTTATCTATCACTTATGTTTCTCACAGCCCTCCTCTACTTTTACTGACTATGTATTCTTCCTCCTCTTGCAAACCACTAACGTGTATATTGATTAGCAATATCCCTTGCACAGACTACAGGGCCATCTCTCCATCAACTACTTTGCCCTCTCAGAGGCAGATGGTTTTACAGTTGTGAGGGCAAAATCCTGGCCCCATGAATGTCAACAAAGCCAGGATCTCATCCTTGGTTTTCCACCACATGAGCGCTTCCTCTTCTGTACAAAGGCTGGCTGTGGGGTGGCTGCTGCTGTCTTTCTCTAGGGCTCCTCTAAGGAAGAACAATCCCCTCCTAAAAATGCTGAGATGGTTTCAGAGGCAAACAAACTGATGAAGAGTGAAGGGATGGTTGGAGAGGGAAAAGCCAGCCCCACAACAATCTGACTTCTTCTAGAGAGGGTTAAGTACTAAATGCCTCTTACTGGGTCACTTAATGATGGATGGTAGTTAGTGGGGGTGGGGTAAAGCTGACTTCCAGCCCTGCATCACTAAACCGTTCATTAGGAAAAACACACACAATGGAAAATGGCAGAGGGGCTCAAGTGTCCAATTTCTCTCTTGAACTCTCTGAACAGGAGGCTCCAGTCAGGGGAATCCCTGCCACCCTTTCTCCCCCTCCTTCCCTGGCAGTTTCTTTATTAATTAACGGAGTTGGCTGGGGACGGAAACGGAGGACAATAATCAACATAGATGGGTCTGCAGACCTATTTTTAATAATGTGCTTTGCATCTGTCCTAATTGGTATGGAAACAGTGACCTGATTGGAACGACTGGGAGCCTCTTGGGGCCTTTCTTTCTTCCTTTCTCTCCCTGTTTTCTTTTTTGTTTGGTTGAAGTTTGACTTGGTGGGAGTGGAGGGGCCAGCGGGTAAGAAATATAAAACCTAACCTTAGGGGCTGTTCACAGGCCGGGGAGTGGAGAGGGGTGACATACTGGGGAGCCCACGAGATGTGGGGGCAGGGAGGCCTGCATTGGGAAGTTGGGTGTAAATGCCTCCAGGGCACGGAATCCGGCTGCCCCCAGGAGCCAAGTATGGGAAGGCAAGGGCAGCAGATCCGCTGGTTGATGAGGGATATGGTGGCTTTTCTGGGTGAGCCAAAAAGCAGTGGTGCTTCAGGGATAAGAGAAGTACCCCAGAGCCAGCTGATGGCTGGTCCCTACCCTGCCGTGTAACAAATGTGCATGCAGTGAGAGACAGCCCCTGTCTTCAAGAGATTTTAACCTAAAGTAGGCAGCGGGGGGAAATGGCCAATGTGAAGTCAGGAGGTGGCTTAGGAGCAATGTGTGGTGCAAACCCTGACTGCCCCGTTGCGGTGTGAGATACCTACCAGACCACAGATACGGTTCCATGATGCCTTAAAGACTGCGCTGGGGACCCCAGAACACACGCTATGCTCTGACACATGCACGGGGGTTGTGCATGTATGGGGAGAGGGAGAAAACTTTGAACGTATTTGTGAGATGTTCTGTAACACTCTAGTACTTACCTGTTGTGGCTGGGGATGTTCTTAGCGTTTGGATGTCCACGCACGCTGCCTGTCGGGGTGGGATCACAGAGGCCAAGCACTACTGAGCGTAAGTGGCAACATGTCCACGCGTCCTCTCGTGCTGTCTGTCTTGTGGCTCCTGAGGAAGTGTATAAAGGACCGCATTCTCCCTTCTCCCGCCTGTTTAAGTAGCTGGCAGCAGGCTCCTGCAGGCTGGGCTGTGTCTGCCCAGGCTGCCTGCCAGTGTCTTTGCATTCTTTGGAAAGTTGCTTGTGAGCCTTGAGCGTTTGGGAGAACACCTTTCTCCATGTGGCTGTAGTCTCCTGCAGAGCAGTGTTGCACAGGAACTGGGGACCCGTGGTCCTGGGGAGGACTGAACTTGTGTGCCCAAGCTGAGGAGCTTGTCACGCAGGCAGGGACCGTGCTGGGTGGTTTTGCATCATGGTCTCGGTGCCAAATTACTGCCCTACAGCTACACTTCCTGTCAAAAGCTTGTGTGTATGCACACCGTGAGAAAACGAGCCCCAAAGCTGAAATTATGATGAAATCAATGATTTTTCATATAGGCTAGGAAAGGAATTGGATGTAGTTTAAAATAAAGTAAAGCCACTTAAGTGGGTGGATGGACAGAAGGATGGGCTCAAACAGCCAGATTCCTGTGGCCCCAGAAGTGGCTCAACATCTCCATGTCTGGCTGTTTTGTACTGAGTACCACAGCAATTAATATTTGCTGTAAACCATGGCTCCTAGGATGAAGCATTATACATTAGAACCTTAGCAAGCTTCCTCGAAAGACAGCTGTTCTTATGCTTGCTGTGTAAAACTTGAGGAAATGGTGCCATTGCCCTCAAAAGGATCAGAAACAGAGGCTGAAAACGAGATCTCCCGAATATATTGTGTTTAATAAGATAATAATAATAAATATCTGGTGCTTTTCTCCAATCTCTATTTTCTGAGGTCTTGCTCATTAATCTGGGCTACTTCAGCAGCCGTGGAGACATTGCTGAGTTCAGGCTGTTTCTGGAGGGCAAGTCCGGGCACCTGTGGTATCCATAGCCCTGCTTAGAGAGGGGAAGGGGCCAAAGGGAGGATGGAAACGTTGGAGGGAGCAGCAGCAAGCTCCTGCCACTGCGATGCGCGAGAAGTTGGCCAGGCCCCATGTAAATCAAGGACAAAGTTGACTAATTTCCTGGGTCGGTCATGGTGAAAATATCACATTTCATGGTTTGTTGCCGATTCATAGAAAAATCCTATTAAAACTGGGCAGATTACTTCTACAATTTAAACAAATGATGATCAAAGATTATCACACGTTCTGTGAGGAAGGAAGGGGAATAGAAATGAACGTGGGCCGGGCGGGGCTCTGCCCGCGGACCGGCGGTTTCAGCCCCGCGGGTACCGGGGCGGGAGGGCGCGGGCAGTTTGGGGGCGCTGCCCCCTCCCCACCGGGGNAGGGGTGTCCGCTCACAGGGGCCGCTGTCCCTGCGCACCCCGGGGCGGGGAGCCGGGCGCCGTCTCCGCGGGAGCAGCGCCTGCTCTCTGCTGAGCCCGCAGCCCCTGGCCAGCGCGTAGCCCCCGGTACAGACCGCACCGCGTCCAGGCCGCTCGGGGAGAAACGCCTGACCCCGACACAGCTTAGGGTGCGAGATAAAACCGACATCCGCGGACAACAAGGTCTAAACTAGCAGTGAGCCAGACTGCTATTGATCCCTGCATAGATCTGTCCTCTAATGCCTCGTCACAGCGAGGCGTGTGAAACCTTCACAAGACCTTCACGAAGTGTGAAATGCAACAGCTGTGCGCCGGGAAGGGAACACAGAGGCACCAGGGCATGCTTTTGGCACAGAGTGGTTCTGTGATTGCTAAGATGGAGATGAAACAGGAAAACAGAAATGCGTCTCCAAAGAAAAATTTTGGCAAATAAAATGTTTGGCAAGAGCTCCATATTTACACTGGGCACAAGAAAGGGCAGGTTTTGGGTTGTTGGGGTCTTTTTAAGGCACATTTCCACATTTCATTGTGAAACTGCCTCGGCAGATGAGACAGAGCTTAGTAATTCCCTGTGCACTGCTGAGCATCCTATCCCGAACAGTAATCCCTGTGAACCCTACTGCAGTGTTGTTTCCAAGCCCACACAGCTTGGAAATTCAGCTTGGGTAGTCAATTCTGGTAGCATCACCTCTCATTTTTACTTCTTCAGGCTGCACACACTGAAGCAGTATACCACTGGAGCTCCTGTCACAAGGCTTGTTTTGCCAACCTGTCCTCTGCTGAAGCTTTCCCAAATTCTGGTGTCTGATAGAACAGGCAGTAGTGGCTGACTGAGCATTCAGACAACACACTTGGACCTACTGCTGACTGTTCTTGTTTAATCTTTATGGGGCTGGCAGAATTCTCTATTAAGCTCCTTTCTCCTAGCCTATCCCTAACACCAGCCTATGCTTAGCATCAGTCATAGTGTGGGAATTCAGTTGCATCTGAAACTTAGGGGTGAGGTGTAAGAATGTACTGATCCTAGCTCTTCTATCTGTAGATCCAGGAAGTAGCAATAAACCTGTCCCTGCATGGCCTTCAACTCCAGATCCAAGCCCTAATGCTATCTCTAACCCTAGGGTTGTTCAGAGCCTGGGTATCCATGGGTTGCTCATAACTGACCATAACGTATTTAAACATTCTGGTAGCTGCCCTCAATTTTTCTTTAAGGACCAGAGACAAAATTAAGCATCAAAACTTCCCATCATGAGTCGCGAGACCAATCCAAGCTATAACCTTACTGATCATTTTGACACAGGGACGTAGTGCTGCCCAGAAATTAAATACAAAGTGTTTGATTCTGTCAGCCTTTTATCTTATCACTGAGAGCCTGGGAGAGTTCTGCAATGGAGATACACTGCTGCAGAGATTCCTGTCCCAAGCCCTAAATGTGGGCTACTCACAGCATCATTTATGGCTGAAGAGCCTGTTGATCTCTGAACATTAACTATGAAAAATTTGAATCCACTGAGGCAGGCTGTGATCCTGCCACAGGCTGGACAGAATTCATCGGTAAACCTGACTGCACGTAACTGTATGCTAAATCTTAGTTTTCGTCCTCGCACGGCTGATGGCCTAGAAATTCAGTTATGTCCAAAAGTTAATCAGAAGATGTTTAAATATGCTGATACCGATTTTACCACTTATCTTACCTCAAGCAATGGTGCCATTTCGGCTCCAGTGTTGATCATGGCTCAGTAACCCCACTCTGTCTGACAATTAAAAATGATACATTTTAATCTACTTATCCCTGAGCAAGTTTGGCAGAATTGGGCAATAAAAATTGTTTAGCAGAGTCTCGTTTCTGGAATGCTAAGCTAGAGCCTAATTGTAATCCTAACCCTGCCTTGACCTCTGCCCAGACACTTGCCATCAGTGGAAAATTAAGAATAAATATTTGACTGTAGCGACACCAACTTTCATCCAGTTTTGCAAGTCTTAAAGATTTAGACAATTAATTTGCCCCTCTAACCTCTTTTGTTGCAGACTCTATCCCCAGCTCTAATCCTATTTTTGACCACAGCTTAGAAACCCAGAGTTTGGCATTCTCATCTAGTGATATCAGACCTTGGCTTTCCTCTACGGGTCTGGCAGAGGTCATTAATAAATTTGCTTCTTCATATCCTGCTGTCCCTAATTTTAACTCAAACATATCAGGGTTATACACTGTATTTTCGTTGCCACTAGACAGCGTGGATCTGCTTGTGCTAGCCTTATCTTATCTGGCAGAATTCAGCAAATGCCCAGCTCTCTGTCCACACCTCTTTAATCCTGTTCCTAACAAAAATGCCAGCCTTTACTACAGAACAAACATTTTCCCCTTGCTTCAAAATTAGGAATAAGACATTGGACTCTACTGACACCAGAGTGCTGTGTTTGCATGGTCAGGGGAGAGCCTTGCACCTGAGAGATGACCCTACTTAACCCGAGCTGTCTCAGCGCCTCTGGCATGGATAATGTCACTGTGTGTTCAGTTATTTGGCTACAGAGAACTGAAAATTCTGTATTCTCAAAATAAGTGATCTCAACCCTTGCGTGGTGAATAAATAATGTAATTTCTTTGTATTCAAAGGGAATGATGCTGGCTTGTGCCAGCTGATGGATGTGGTCTGGTACGTATAGATCTCTATGACAAAAAGTGCCTAATGCTGCTTCTCTATAAACTGTGGCATGTCTGACCATGACCTGTTCCAGTGCTGCTAATTATGTTTGTGACACGAGTGGCCATAGCAAGGAACTTGGGACACTGGAGTTAGACTCCTGCTCTTAATTTTTGTGATTAAATGTCATCTGTCTTAACAAAATGCCACCTGATGTACATGAAATTTGTAATCATCTTGTTTGGGCCAAAATGCTGAACCAAGAAACTGAACTGGACATTAATTTGCTTGTTTGCTTTTGGGGAGTGAAATTACTTCAACTTTGTTATCAAGCAGGCAGGCAGGCTTGAGTGGAGGAGGCCGCTGGTCACCAGCACGTTCTGGATAGGGCAACCCTTTGAGCAGCTGGTGTTACTGGAAGGTAAAATAAAGGGAAATGCACATTAAGTTGGAGAGCAGGTGAAAGCCACAAGTAATTCTTTTCCTGCCTGATACTATGAATAATCATCTTCCGCCAGTGATGCCCTACTGTAACAAAACACTCTTCAATGGCTTGTGCTTGTGCAGTGCTTAGAGAATGTGATAAGGACCTCTCACTTGGTATAGCCAACTCGCCACCATGGCTGTTTTGATCCAACATTTTGTAGTCTTAGTATTGTGTTCATTTCACGTTAATGGTGAGTAAAGCTGATTAGGTGCTGTTTTAACCACAGGTAACTTGTTGTTATTGGCAGGAAACATGTTTCATCTGCATAACAGTTTCCTGTGAGCAGTGGGGAACATTTTCTATTAGCATTTGTTGATGTGAAACGTGTTTCATAGTGGAATTATGTTTGGGACTGGAAAAGAACTTGATTTTCATCCGTAACTCCAACTAGAAAAAATGAATCATGAAAAGAAATTTTTTGATTCTTTTCCAGCAATGGTATTTTTGCTATCACTTCTAATGTATCCAAGTTCAATCTCTGTCCTGCTATTTGCTATACACATATACAGCTACAGAAGCTAGAATGAGCCTTCTTAATGCTGCCCAAAATATAGAAATGTCAACTGCATACAGAAGCTGGGGAGCGAGAAGATGAGGCGTGGTTCCAGAGAGGCCGTGTTACACAGCTGTTCCTGGCTGCCGTGTTCAGGTGGGAGCTTGAGCTCTACAGGGCCCCAGTGGGAGCTGGGGCAGGTATGTTCTGCTGAACAGGAGCTGAGCAGTGTGTGTCCTTTTCTAGTCCTGGCAGCGTAACATTCCTCTCCTTCTCTTATATAGTAAGTGGTTCTATTCACTCCCTTTTTTTTTTTTAGTTTTGTATTTACTGTAATGACCCCTACCAAAGTTCTGTGCAGCCAGGAGCATCAGTTCTGAAAGTGATAGAATACTTAACGCTTTCTTTATTAAGAAACGTTTGGCTTCCTTTGCTCATGCTTTCCAGATAGTGCAGCCTTGTACAGGGCTGTGTATGTTTTATAAGAAGCTATGTTTGGGTCAGTACCTTTCGGAAATGCCATCTGTCATACAATAACTGATTACGTTATCATTGTAGTGCCTGTCATTCTAAAGGATCTCAAAGCACACGCTCATCCTGAGTTATGAGAACAAATGCAGTTATATGACTGCGTCATCAGTAAATACTGAGAGACTCTTGAGACATGTAGCCTCCACTGGCCTGGAAGGTGGAAGTTGCCTGAGGGTTTGCATCAGAAATACACAAACATTTTAGTGAGCAAGCAGAGAAGAATTCTCTATTCGTTATAAATCAGAAAAGGAATTTAGGAAGATAGTTGCCTTGCAACTTAGTAATTCTAAAGAAAAAGTCTTTGCTTGCCCCAAGCTATAAAAATTATGCAAGGGCATGACTTTATTACTTATTTGACAGAAGTGGCCTCCTGATTCTTGGCAATCCGGAAACGGAATTGTTTCCAAGTACTCATTTATACCAGGGGACCTCCTTGTGCTTAAGGGCCTTGCAGTCACAAAACACAGTTCCAGAGAGCCTTGAGTTCAAGCATGACTTGAGGACAAATAGCCTGTTTCTGATTTTGCTGACTTAAATTAGGGAAACCACCCACCACATTCACTGCTGCGAGCCTCATTTACTAGTATTTATTATTGGTCTTGCAGGAATGCCAGGGATCCATATTACCTATGAAGGCATCGCTGTGCTAGGCAACATAAAAACGCAGAACAAACAAAAGCTGGTTCCTTGCTTCAAACCTCTAGTAGTCTAAGGCAGAAGATTATGACCTGATCGGGTGACTGTAACTGACACCAGAGAAGCCAGGGCTTTTGCTTCTGACTGAACTCGGTTAAAAAAACCCAACCAACCAACCAAAACCAAGCCAAAACACTGTTCCACTCAACATACTTGGAGAGAGGGAAGAGTTAAAGAACAAAAGCATGTGGGAAAATCTAAAATCCTCTTCTCTTCAAGTGGTTCAAAGTGTATGGGCAGGAAAGAGGAGAGGAGATGCAAAAAAAAGCACGGAGAATCTGAAGTTCAGACTGCCTTGTTTTTGGTCATTTTTCCAAAATGTGTTGAAGACTCCTTTATGCTTTAGCACTGTGTTTGGGAATGAATATTTGTTCAGTGAGATATGACTCTCCCATAGCAGAGCAGTGAAATATAGGATGTTTTGCTTGTTGGCAGCAGATTTCTGGCTGTCTACATTTTTATTAGTGCAGGTTTTTCTATGTGAGTATAGCTATTTATCTAGCAAGCAGGGCCAGCAGATAGAAAGCTGAAGAGAGAGCCAGCACAGTCCTAAGCTATGTCAGTAGATAAAAAGCCTTAAGGTGGAATATCTACAGGATTGGGCCATGTGCCTGAATTAGAGGAAATGCTGTTACATTTTCCCACTCACTTCAATATCCTGCAGTTCTTGCACTTCCACAAACCCAATTTAATGCAGCTGATACAATGCCATACCAAGGATGTGTTGTCAGCTGCCAGTGTTCAGTCTTTGATCTTTTAATTCATGAGCTAGAAGATGGAGCTTTTTAGTAGAGGTTGTAACAGACTGATGACCTTTGGTGTTTTCCCAGTTACCACCAGAGATGGTCAGACTGTTACCCCATGGGGCTTTGAATTACACCAGCATCTGGAGTTTGCTGATCTGGTCTGACAGCGTGGTGACAGTGGAGGTATAAGAATCCAAACAGGCAGCCTGAATCTTTGGAATAATAATTTGGGTGTGATTGTCAGGATTAAATCACACACTGGAGTGTTTTCTGATGATAGTGGGAATTTTGCTTGAGTATAAACTGTGTGACCTGATCTTTAATTCATAATACTTTGCATGTGTGGCAAATACTGTTGGAAGTAAGCAGACCCTTTACTAGAGAGGGAAGCAAGGACAAAGGCTATCAAATGAAACAGCAGAGTCAGAAAGCAACTCTAGAACCCTAATTTCCAAATTCATTCTCTAAACTCTTGATGTTTTGCTTGAATAGCTGCTGAGAACAGAGAAGAAAAGGTGGTCTTTGCTCTAGAGGTTCAGAAATAAACTGTGAGATGAAAGACAACTGGTGATGAGACCAAGACATGGCTTGGGGAATGTATGGAGACTGTCTGGAGTAGCCTTAGCAGCATAACCAAAAGGGACCAAGTTTTTTGAAAATGTCATTATAACAGACTTTACAGGTAGGATTTTGATGGAGACCAATGAAACAACCTAGAGGCTTTTATAAGGAGTTCTGTTCCTTCTTGAAGGGCAACCCAGGAGGCACAAGGGCACTGATTTGGAGATCCAGCAGTTAACAGTGGGTGTGAGACCAGAGGTGGGGCTGTCTTTTATTGTCCAAAATAATGGATGTTAAGCATATAGGTAGCTGTGAAAGTCCTTGAGAGGGAAGGCAAGTAGCTTCTAATTGCTGTGTTAAAGAAAGAAGCAGTGGAAAGGTACTAAGAGAGGGCATCTGTGCTAAAAGGTAGGCTAAGAAGGTCAACTGTGCAGTAACATAACAGAAGGGCACACCAAGTTTCCAGGCCAGAGGGACGATGGCTATATAAAGCTAAGTGGTTGTGTGGACTGCCTAGTTATATCTATGTCTTGGATCACCTAGAGGCTCTGCCTTTATACTCTGTTTTTAGCTCCTCCTATAATTGGATATGACCTGAATATGGTCTGCATAGACAAGAACTTGAAATTGCAGCCAAACTACTATTAAAGTCAACTAAGTAGGGTCAAAGTGCTCTTATAAGGGCCTTCCATAGAAGCATGTAATCAAACCATTTAACTGGGGAGGGGGGGGGGGGGAAGNGCAAGTAAACATGCAGCATCCCAAGATCCACTATGTTTAAATATACCACAGTTTTCAAGCAGGTTGTAGCACATTTCAATTATAACCTTCAGCTAGGCTGTGGCATGTAGGGGAAACATCGTTGTTATGCCCAGCTTGGGGAGGTACTGGTTTCGGATCAAGTCCATCAGGGCTACCATCACATGCAGCAATAGCAGAACAATAGTAATTTGCAAAGCAGTTTGGGATCTTCTAACAGAAACAGTGCAATAGGACAATTGTGCATCTGTATTGCTTTAATTGATATTTTACACTTATTACCAGCTTTGATCTCATTTTACAAACATTATACATCATGGAGCCGTTCCCACCAGTCCAGGCCCACTACCATGCAGCTTGCCCTGTGACTAAACGTAAGGTTGTTTTGAAGCATACAGAATTCCAGAAAGAAACAGAAATGCCAGCCTTTATGTTGTCAGAATGAGATCAAATATATATATGTATATATATATGTGTAGCTGTAGTTAGATGATTTAAAGTATCCTTGTGTTTTGTAATAGTGCAATCTGTGTGGTTCACTCTACATGATATTAATTAGCAAATAAACAGGCTTCTAGCACCTGAACGTGGCTTACCTTGTATTTTGGTACAGTTCTGTTTTCTTTATATTCTGTATTTTAAGGTTTATTTTTGGAATAAGATTTGTATTGTTTAGAAACTCAGACTTGCATTCATTAAGAAACAGACCTTTTCTGAATCATTAGGTCCCTGGTATATATTTATTGGCTCTGATCCTGAGGATTTTTTTTTTTAGTGTGTTTAGTTTGTTTTCAGAATAATTGCCTAGATGTATAAACTAAAATGCAGAAATAAATCTGTGCAGATCCAGAGCCCTTACTAATCAATATAACTGTTATTTGGGGCTTGTTTTCTTCATATCTATTTCCAGAGTTGTAAATTTAGAGTATTTTGGTTTGAAATATCCTATGTGAATTCTGCAGTAAAATGATTTCTCTTATGACGTTAAAGTTACAGCAATAAAGGCAATCACAGTACTAATAGACAATTTTTAAAATTACACCTTTCATTCACATCTAAAGCACTTCTGACATCTCCTGATCATTGAAAATCACCTTTCTTTGGGTAGAATGAAACTGCTATATACCAGTGCACACCAATACAGAAACAGCACAGAAACTCAACAGCAGGCACTACAAAATACCAAAGCTAGAGAATCATTCTGAGCTACTTAGGTGGCTGGATAACATGGTTTGTACTGGAGTGTGAAGAATCCAATGCTCCAGCATCACAATCCTTGTGCAGTGTCCAAGGTCTGTAAAGCCCACAGATGGTCAAGTTTGCCACTGCAGATCAGAGCCCACAAGTTATGTCATGGTTATGTGGAATCAAGACTTGTGTAGAATGGAGGCTGGTTTTGTGCTTAAGTCACTTGAAGAGGACTCCAAAGGACTGTTCTGTGACCTGGACAAAAAATGTACTTGTCTCATGGCCATTTCATAGTATGGGAGAATTACACCGCCTTGTATTATAGGGGGTTTATGCAGGGAATTGTGGACTTGATTCTCAAATTAGCTGCTGTTAATGTTAAGCATACATATAAGCTCTTTTTTGGACAGAAATGAGAATAAGCATGGGCTTATTTGACTTTTCTGACTTGGGGTGCATAGCACATCTATGTGTGATGGTTACTTCATTGCTGTTGAAGAGACTCTTGAACAGAAACTGCTAGTGTGACACAATGCCCAGTCCAATACAGAAGGATTCCCACTGATGCCCTGGGATGTCTAAGCCAGTCCTCCTTTGCTATTATAGTGTTTGCATTCTTGTTCTCAAACTTGTGTTGAGGTTTTTCTTTGTTTTTTCTTTTTACGCGATGTCTTTTCCTGACTGCTTCTGTCCTGGTTTTCTCCATTCTTACTCTAGAAGCTTATAGTAGTCTTGATAGCCTGTTTCTTGGTTTCATGGTGGCATGTCTCCTGCTTTCTAGTTTAAGGTTAGGAAGAGAACCCTTTGGTAAAGGGGAAGAACCATGGCATTGAAAGGTAATTTCATGTCAGAAGGAAGTGAGGATTCTGCTCTCAGCAACTCTGGTGTCTAATACAGTCAGAGAAATTGTTCTTCGTTTATGTAGAGGTCAGAGCCTGAGCCTTGTAGAATAAATACTGTTTCCTAAGTAAATCTTAACTTCAGCTGAGTTCTGGAAATGGGAATTTTGTTCTACTTGAAGGAATTGTAAGTGAAGGGCTGTGAGTGCCTTTGTGGCAATTCTCATCTGGGTGTACCAGTGACCGCAGAGGCACACCAGTGCTTGCTGAGTCTGTGAAAATACATACATCAATGTGAGAGTACAACCTGTGAGCTGAGGGTGGGAATGTGGTGGCAAGAGTACATGTACCTGCCTGTGTGACACTGAGGGCTTCAAGTACCTATGTGGGGCTTGTTGGCATGGCTGTGTTGGTGTGCAACGTGCAGATGCTAGGCCCACCTGTGTATCTATGTCAGTGTGCAAGCATGTAAGTGAGGACGTGTGTGAATGGTGCCATGGGGAGAACATAGCCGTGAAGGCATATGTGAGTGTGAGTATCAGCATATCTGTAAGTGCAGAACATATGAATAAATAAATGTGAAGGAATGTGTATGTTACCAGGTGGTCTTGGAGGGAGAGGTCCTGTTCATTTCTGTACATGTATTAGTTTTAAAGATAAAAAGTGCCCCAGCTTGTCTTTAGCCTGGGCATCACCCCTGAGTGCACAGTTGCTATGCCAGCTCAGTGTGTTTGTGTGCTCTTGTGAGAGAGTTGGTAATTGTGAGCGCTCCCTAAGAGAATCTCTGGGGCCAGGGGATACAATAGGCAAGGGTCTAGGGTCTGAAACTGTAGACTTTAATAAAGCCACTGACAGCAAATAAGAGCCTGACATGTGAGTCACATTACTGACAACAAGGGCTGCTTTGTAGTCCCATCTGCACCCCGATCGGGTCCCGTACAGTAACTGAAAGGACAGAACAAACTGCTGCTGCCTTCAATAAATACAACAGTGCCACAAAGGCAGCCGAACAGACCAACTTTGTGTGGCTTTGCTGCAGCTGAGCTACTCTCCTAGATCTCGTCCTCACCTCCCCCACCAGTGGAAATGACAGACGTTGCCCAGCAAGGGTTGCTTGAGAGCCCTGGCTATGTGCTTGGCCCCATGGCAGTCATTACACGCAGCCCTAGAACATCTCTCTTCTCTGCCCATCCCCTGTGCTCCCATCCTTCACAGCCTTTCTGCTTCTCTGACCCCAGGGACTGGGAGAGCCCCAGAGCCTCTGTCTCATTAGCCATGTTCCTTGGACCTCCTGCCCTGCCTGGGCTAGCCAGCATTGGGTGCTTAGCAAAGCCTTACATCATGGTATGAGCACAGTTATTTGAAATGTCTGTGATCAGACTCCCATGGGAGTGGTCATGATGACAACGTTGGACTTGCCAGCACAGTAACTTGAAGGCCTCTCAGCCCCTTAGTGGCTGGTTGCCTCCCTAGCCCAGGTTGCATCAGGGGATGACAGCATTTGCTATTTATCCAGATGTCACCTAGCAGAATCAGAAACATTTTTCCCTGGCTGCCCTCAGGGCCTCTTGCTCTTCCCTCCCTCTGGGCCTCTTCTCTTTGGCTTGGAGACTTTCCCAGTGAAGCACTTTCACATGGGAAAAAAGCCTCGCAGATCGATCCCCCTTCAACAGGAATTTGTGCCACTGTTGTGTCTTTCTCAGTGCTTTTGTGACTGCTCTTTTTTTGATTGTCCCAGAAGCCCTAGAGAAAGGGTCCTTGCTGAACCTGACAGCATGTGCTGTCAGGTATTGAAAGAGTGGTGTAAGCCCTGGGAAAGATCACTGGGTTATAAATCAAAATATAAGCTGGTGGTTGCCAAAGGGGTGATGTTAAGTATCAGGATAATGTTGTCTGTGACAGTGCAGGTGTGCTGTGCTGTCTACCCTAGCATGTAGCATGTCAACCCACCTAGCAAAAGTCTGAATTCTTGTCTGCCAGAAAAACAACAACCTCAGAAACACTGCATCTTTCTGTGTCGTGTGGTGCACACAGAGCTGAGTTCCCCAAAGGTTAGGGGACATCCCGTGTGGAGCATATACCATTTGCCCTGTGCTTCTGCAGTATGCGATAGAGCTTGTAACCTGCCCTGTTGGTGCACGTGTACACAGTCTAACTGACACTATTTTCAGCCAAGAAGATCTCAGCCGTAGTTGTTTGTTCCTAAGGTATAAGCCTTACCTACTTTAAAGGTCAGTTTTTCATCTGGCAAGTACTATATTGCCAATATTGCAATATCCAATTCCAATATTCCAATTGCCAATATTTGGATATCCTTGGAAAGGAGATCAGACTTCAGGGAGCAGATGAATCCAGTTTCTGAGCATCTTTAGATAATCCTACAAGACAGTCTTCTGTGGAAAAAAACTCCCTGTGACTTCACATCCCCTTCTGCTCAAGCATCCACTCCAGATATCATTAAGCAAAGTACAGACCAGCACAAAATAAATCAACTAAAATAAAGCAGCAAGCAATAGGAAGTAATACATCATACAGAGATGTGTGCAGAAAAGAGAGGAGGATTTCAGTGGTATCACACAGAAAATGCCCAGATGCTGTAGTGGTGGGCTTTGATAGGTGATATTTATAGGAGCAATTTGTGATGATGCTTTGCATAATGCTGTGGTATTTCTCATAGTTTGATATGTGGACCTTCTGCTAGAAATGCCTGTTCTCTCTGTATCAATAATACATAAAGGATTAAACACCATTGTTTTGAAATACCTACACAGCTGAGAAGCAGCACCAGAAGCCTCAAGTCCTGGAGGAAATGTGGTCTCTCTTTTTCAGGGAAACGTCTGGAATTTTTGAAAAGAAATTTAGAGCATCTTTTGTCACTGTTAAAAGGGAATGCAGATTCCCCAAAATCCTAGTCCAGTGCTTTGATCCCATAACAGGCTCCCCTTTTACAAGCTCCCCTAGTATCTAGGCTAAGACCTGGACAGGGCAAGGCCAATGAGCATGCAGTTATTGTACCTGATGGTGGATATCAGTTCCTTCAGTCCTCATCTGTGGTGACCATTTGGAGGCTTCAGCAGAGGTGGCACAGCTGGCTAAAGTGGGAAATTACTCTTTAGCATGGAGTGTACTGCAACAGCACCTGTGCCTTCTTCTGGAGACTACTTCTGCCGCCTTCTCCATCTCTTGAACAGGCAGGGCCTTGGGGGTCCCATTTTGAGTAGCTTGATAACCTCAAGAGAAGAAGTGTTTCCTAGAAGGAGATGGAAGAATGGACCCCTGAAGAACAGGAACATCCTGTTGTTATGTGTTAGAGAGAGAGGAAAGGGATGCGTGTGCAGGTCTGGCATAGCTTTAATCTGCTTTTATGTTTTCTTGTATTTGCATTGTTTCTGTTTAAAAAGATGCTGTCATAATCGGGGGGAAATCACGTATTTGCAACTCTGTATGAAGCTGGACAAAGCAATTGCCTGGGGGTGCCTTATGGGAGTGGGTAATCTGCCTGACAACCTTGGAATGCAAAAGCTTTGTATTTCAGGAAATAAGCTGTTTTTAGAATTTTTACCAGACAATACAGATTGTTTGTGGAGTGCATGTTATGGTGTTAAAGCACAGCTATCACACAAATGAGGAAGCGAGGGCAACTGCTGAGAAGAGCAGTGGCTAGGCAGAACAGCCTGGTGGGGACAGTGGCTAACAAGACCGGCTAGGGATGGAGGAATGGGTGGAAGAAATGGGCTGCGGTGGCTGTGTGGCCACACGTCCTATAGGTCAGCTACAACCTGGTGCCACTTTACTACCTGGGAGAGCAGAGGCCAGAGTCCCAAGGCTTGGCACAGGCATGCCAGATTGTGTGTTACTGCAGGTAATAGGGAGTAACTTGCTGCTCCAGCTGTTCCTGCACCAAGAAATCAGAGAGGAGAGCTTCAAAGTCTTCTTGCCGTTCTTTGAGAAAGGTGCCCTTGGTAATTATTTGAACTCGTGTTTTTCTTTCTATTTCTCCTTCTTTTCTCCCTTTATTGAAGAACTGGTTGCTTAGGTTGCTTGAGTCATCATTTGTGGAGAAGTATAGCTCATTGAGTGCCCAAGTAGTTTAGTTCAATTTTCCCAGGTTTCTGAGAGGGTTCTCTAAGTGGTCTTTACTAATGACCCTTAAAAATTGAACCTGGTTCTATATGTTGTTAAGCAAAGCCTGGCAGAAGGGCTATAACAAAATACAGTGAAAAGCCAAGTGCAGATATGTAAAAAGAAAAATCTTAAGGCCAAAAAAACTTTGGAAAAGAAAAGGATATGGAAGGCATTAGAAATTACTTTTACAGTTTTCCCCTGATAAAGCTGAAGTCTTATTAAGTTCTTCCATGCTGGGATATCTTGAATGCAGGAAAGAACTAGGGACAGCATTGGTAGCCCATGAAGCATGTGACACCTTAGCCTGTACAGCCTCATCTAGCATACCAGAAGGTGGAGGAAGAGAGAGGATAGTCAGATGCAGGCTACCAATTTAAAGATGAGCATACCAGTCTCATCACCTTTTTTTCCACCAGGAAATGCTCATTTGTACATTAAAGACTCTTTGTAAATAATTGATGCCACAGATACCTATGGCTGAAAGTAGCCTGAATGGAATTTCATGTCCAGCCTCTATTGAGTTCTAGGAGAAGGTAGAGACCAACTCCTGCAGGGCTTCTTGAAAGGCATAGCCTCAGCTCTCACGCTGAAGCTCCAGAGCATGCACTAAAGAACTTTCTGTTAGCACTCGTCAGGTCCTCTGTTGTTCTTGCTTTGTGATCTTAATTTTTGCAGGCTGTAGCCAAAATCTTAGAGATTTGAGAGGTAAAAGAATCTTGGCTCTGGAAAGTCCCAGATCCTTAGCAGTCCTGACCAAATAAAGTGGTCCCTTATGTTTGAGGTCCAGTCCTTTTCAAGCTAGCTGATGTAGGTCTAAGAGACTTTGGAAATGGGGAAAAGAGGTAACCTTCTGGGAAAGAGAGTTTGGTCCTAAACTGTCAGCCATTAAAGTACAAGAGACTTTTGCCAACTGAACAGGAGAAGCTACTTCCAATAAAGCCAATCAAAAGCAATTTCCCTGCTGAAAGGTGGCCTACCTGAGACAGAGCAGCCCTCACCAGCTGCACGCCACTGCTGTCAGACTTGGCCAGGTCTGTCAATTAAGGGAACACAGAGCAATCTGTGAGCGCTGAAAGGGATCCCTTCAGAGCCCTCCGTGGCTGAGAGACAGGGCCATTGTCTGCATGCATGTCTCACATAGTTTCAGAGCCCTGATAAGCAGGCATGCCATGAAAAACTGCATTATATGGTGAGCTCAGGAATACTTTGGCTGAGGGGGTAGATGAGGTGGGAGGGGGAGAAGAGGTAACACTGCACCTTTGCATTGTGGGAGGTGGGGCAATGAAAGACATCGCGTTTGGTGGTCCCCCAATATAACCTTCTTTCTCACAAACTCTTGTTGAATGATGAAGTCATCATTTCCTCTGCTTCCCCTCCTCCCCTCCATCCTTGTCCTTTCTTCTGGAGTTCAGAAATCAGCTGGGAAATTACTGCAGCACTAAGGAGACAAACAGCTTAACCACCTTCAACTCCTGCCTTGCCACACTTGAAAGTCCTTCCTGAGAATCTGGGACCACCAGGGTCTATAGGTCTGTGGTTAGGGAAGAAGGAAGGATTCAGATTTACGCAAACACACACGTATAGAGACCATAGAATAGGAAAGCAGACACATGCCTGGGGGAAAGAATGAGTGGGATTCCCTTACCAGCTGCTTACCAATGTTTGCTTTCATCTTCCTCACCTCATAGTCTGGTGCCTGGATCCCTTGGTATGCATGGGCCCTGCATGCTTCCTCGCTACAAGCTCAGAGGGCTTGTGCTCTTGGATGGGCACAACCTAGTCTAGAGCAGGATGCCCTCTCAGACTCCTCTGCTTGAGCTTGGGAGTACATAAATATGTTAGTACATGCTAAAATGTCAGCATTACAAAGCAAATAAAACTAAACTCTGTGTTGATTTTGTTATATTCCTGACCATTTTGCATAGAAAGAAAAGGTTTTAGCAGAACTCTCTCTTTAAAATAAAACATCCATTATGCAAGGTTAGCTTTCCATATGCTTGGAGGATATAGAAGCTGTACACTGTGGGATAGGAAGCAAGGGAATGTATACATAGGAGCAAGGCAGTCTGTTACTGATGCTGTAGCATATAGTTGGGAAGAACCAATGTTGTGGTAACAGGGAAACAAATGCCACCACACAGAACATGAGGAATGGGTTGCTAGTGACCTTTCTAACCCATTTTCTTTCTCCTTCTGGCCAGGGACTCTATTTTCTGCAAGCTGATAATCTCCATGTTTAATTTTAGTTAAAGGCACTCTAGATGATCTCCAGTCAGGGTTTGAGCCAAAGCTCCTTGTATACCATGCCCACTTTTGGCTGTCATGCACATGTTGGACCAAAGCCGTTTCTGATAAGTCAGTTGAATTCTGTGGACTTACCCAGGGATGGGTCTGACCCATACACTTCAGCTTTCACATCTGTTTTTATGCAGTGCAGTGGGCTGCCAAAGAGACGATTGGATTTCTGATCACTCAGTCCTTAGTCTCCAGCAGATATACCCTTGTCAGGCTGTAGTGGTTGTCTCCAGCTCACCTGGTGCTCAGTGACACTCCAGGAGACGGCAGCTCCTAGTTTTTCCCAGTTGGGAAATAAGTCTTGGCTCAGAACATTTAATAAGGAAAATTAATGAATTTATTATTGGATGGAAGCTCCTCCCTCATCTGTGACTTGCTGAGGCCCATGGAAACCCATCTTTCTTTTCACCTTAGATAAAGCTCTCATCATGGATGCCGAATTCTGCTGTCTATTCTTACACTCCTCACTGCACATCGGCACCATACTTGCCAGTCCTGGGTAAAGTTGTTGTGCTGACATAATATTTGACTTATTTTCAAAGATTTATTCTTCTTGTATCTATCCTTTCTTTTATTTCCTTCTGTCTAGGAATACATACTTGAATTGACCAGAGAGACCAGCTTTGCTTTGTTCTCTGTTCCTCACTTCTCCAAGCCAGAGACCTCTCTGATGTTTGTATTAGTTTCCTGAAACTGTGTGTTTCCCCCTGCATCCTCACTTAAATGCAATGTGTGACCTTTCTCACCCCCAAGTGCAGACAGACCCTTCTCGGAAGCACACCAGAAGCCCACAGCATCCACTTGGTTACACTGTGGGCTCTGGAGGGCACCCTGAAGAACCTTGTAGTTTCCTTTTGCTTGTCTGTCTTGGTGTCTTCTTGGGCCTTTTGAATCTGAGTCATTCTTGATGAGGGAAAGATAAGTTGAGGCATCCCCCAAAACTGCCAGCTCTATTTTCAACAAAATGAACAGTTTCTTTGAAGAGCTTATATAAAGATAGTCCTAGCACAATCTTCACATTGCATTCTTACTTCAAGGAACGTGGAACTAATTAAGTGGAGATATTTAGCAGATTGTCATCAGGAGGCAAGTGAGCCACTCAGGGAGATGAATGGGGCAGTCTGTGCTTCTTGGAACTGTTGTTTCAATATCTTGTCAGACTCGAGCAGATACAGAGGGCTTCAGGAATGGTACTCATTCCATTTTTCCTGTATGCTTGGGGTTGAGGTGAGCTGCTTCATTGTAAAATGGAAGCTGAAGTTGAAGAGCAGAAGGAGTGCTATAATGATTCCTGGTGTATCCTGCTGTAATTTGGGTTTTGCTTTTTGAGGTACACAACAAACTTCTCATCCTTGCTCTGCTGCTTGTACTCCATTTATAAGCCAGTGTTCTGTGTTGGAGTTGTGTATCACTAGCTCTGTATAACAGTCCTCACCTGCTCTCCTCAGTTTCTCCTGTCCTATAGGCAGATATGAGTTACTGAGTGGTTTTGTATATCTCAGATATGTACCTGGGCTATCTAAGAGGAAATGTTTTCCCTTCTACTACATATTGCAGAGACTGCACAGTCCTGCATGTGTGTGTCTAGCAGAAAGCAAACTGTTAGACATCTGCTTCTTCGGGCCCCTGGGACCTCTCCGCGGTTTGGAAAAGGGGAGGCCTTTGGTTTGTGGTTTGTGTGGGAGAGGTAGATGATACTGTGGTTTGCAAACAGCTGATGGTTCTCTATTTCCTTCACAGAAAAAGAATAGTGTCAATCTGTGATAACACAGAGCATCACACAAGCGATTGGGAGTGGGCAGGATGATGTGGTTTGCTCTGCAAGCTGCAGTACACTTGTGTCATGGTATATGTTTAAGGAAAGGTGACAGCCTTGGTTGTGTCTTTAGGCCACAAGCCTCCTTTAGGGGCAGCAGGGAATGGCCCAAAACCAGCAATAAAACCCCATGAGCTGAAAATTTCCTTCTGTGTCTCTCTAGGGCACGTAGCAGCTGTTCACCCCAGGAGAAAGTGCTCCCCCTTCTTATATCGACTTGTCTGTAGAAGGGATATTTGTCTGCGGGCACCTACCCCATCCAGGGGTCCCGTGGCACTGCCTAGTGCAACGTTAGAGTTCAAAGGTGTGTGGCTGCCATTATCTCTCATCACTCTGGAGGTTATGTTCAGCAGTTTGGGTGAGGACTGCTGAGAAAGCGTTGAGCTTGAGCAGAAACTGCTGTGTGAATGTTTGTGTTTATTTAGGGAGGGTGGCACTCAGAGTAAGCAGCTCTGAAGGAGAGGAATGGGGCTGTGCTTGTGCCTCTGCAAATCTGGGAAAACTCTGGTGAGCAAGAGTCTAGTGCTCAATATAAAATCTGGTGCACCAAACCAGAGATCCATCTTCCATGGGATCCTGTCTCCCTGCAAAGTGAATGTTTAAGGAAGGGAATAAGAACAGGATGGGTATGTAGTGATCTCTCTGTTATATAGCATCTAGCACTCAGAGTTGAGAGATTTCTTGAAATGGAGAATATATTGGGCTCGTTATGACTGGTAGTCACCAGTGGATTAATATCAGTTCCTCAGGTTCCCATGGCACAATTGCCTTGGGCAGCCAGTCTGGCAGCATTTAAGGGGCTAGGAAGGAGAAGCTGTGTGTTGGCAGAGGAGACACTAGTGCTGAGACCTGTAACAGAGTGAGTGCTGCCAGGCATGGCAGGCTGGGAGAACTCCAGCTGGGAAGGAATAAGAAGTGGAAGCATGTAAATCAACTACATTCAAGATGTTGTAAATACATCAGAGCAAAGCCACACAACTGTGGGACTGGAAGTGGGTGATTTATTGGCTATGGAGTAGGTTTTATCTTGCAGGTGCCATTTTGGGTTTTGCCTAGATGCTTAGGAACATGATCGATTTGCCCCTGACCTCTTGGATCCTGTGGGCTCGCAGGGCTGGCCTTGCTCACAGCAGCTTGGAGTGGCTCTGGGCAATATTCTGGACACTTCAGCAGTGGGTGCTGAACAGTGCTGCTATAGCTCTTTCGGCAGTAGTCTGTCCCAACATGCTTCAGCATGCTTCACCAGGATGTACCTGGTGTGGTCATCGAATATCCATTGCAGGTATACAGGAATGACAGAGTCCTGTGTGTTCCCCAGGAACCAGACACTCCCACAGCCTGCTAGAGCTGGCTGCTACAGCTCACATGTAGCTTGTGTGGGAGAGGCCTGGCTTTTGGGTTTTAGTGCCTAAATTTGATCCATCCTAGAGACAGTGCCACAGTTTATGAGGAATAGGATTCTTAAAAGAACTTAGTACCGCTTTCGTTCTTCTTGTTTTGAAATCAATGGTATGCTGTAAAATCCCACCCTTGGGGCTTATGCATGTTAGCAGGAGTGGAGCCCTAAAATTTTTGAATGTGTTTTTTTGTGAAATCCTTAATAGCTAGGTGACTCCTACTTATCATTGCTTCTTCAGAGCTGCTGACATTTCCAAGGAACGCTAGCAGGTCAGAAAGTCAGCTTGGAGAAGCTGAGCTGCTTCTTTACCACATTATGCTCACCTAGCCTGGTGCTTTATAACTGTCTTTAATAATTTTCTCAGCTATTTTTCCTGGTACTGGCGTAAGGCTCACTGAGGTCTATAATTCCCATGATTGCCCTTAGCACCTCTTTTAAAAGAAGTGCAGAATGTTGGCTCCCCTCCGGCCTGGTGGGAGAGTGGCTGTTCTTAATGATAAATTGAGTATTTTTGTTAGTAACTTCTTTATACTTTGATCTCTTTAGAGTCTTGGCATAAATGCCATCTGGTCCTGGAGGGTTCTTACTATTTCAGTTTTTGGGTTATGCTGTTATGTCTTTTTTCATCCTTTTTGAGTTTCTATCTGTCTGGTTTTCAATATATCTGGCTTTGTCTGTCCTCTACTACGATTATTGCTGTTTGTGGTTACAGGGTTAGCGTAATGTGGTCAGGGTGCCCAGACCTCAGACTCGAGACCCCTTATGCTAAATATTTTATGTTTATCCAAACCCAAAACAATTCTTCCCTCGGGGGGTTTGTCTCCAGGCTGTTTAAGACAAATTGAGCCTTTGTCTGATTTTCTCCTATGGGACAAATGGGAAAAGGTTACTCACGTCAGCTGGGCCAAGAATAACCTTGTGCAAATGTGTCTGAGTACAGGAATGTTGCCCGCTGGTGGCAGTCCAGAGCAGAGAGGCTACAAGCCTAGGTTTCCACAGCTTTAACGTTCTCATATTATGGTCCTGTATTTTAACTGCAATGACACATTTCCAAGACTCATCTTGTTTTCTGTAGAGTTTTAAAATCCCTATTCTTGGTGACACAAGGTAGACCATCCCTGTAAAGGCGTGCCCCCCTCACAGTCCAGTATTTCTGACCGTGTTGGAGCAATAAGTTATCCAGAACTTATTCAGCCAATTCACATTGTTTAACAACCCTGTCATTACGTGGGATAAACTCCGCAGTCTTTCTTCTTGCATAGCTCCTGCCTCTTCTCCTCACCTCACTCCTGCTGTCAGCATCTTTCTGAATGGAGTTTGCTGGAAGAGAATGAGCGCTACCCTTTTCCCCTCCCCTCCCCACTCCCAGCAGGCAGGCAATATGGCACAGTGCGGTCTCCAATGTCCCTTTAGTCACTTCTCCGCTGTCAGTGTCATAGGGCTAGTGTTTAAGCATTTTCACGCTGGATTTGAAATGAGATTATAGACTGGTCCACTCAATTGACTTAATGGATTTTAAGAGACTAGATCCTATTAATGCAGTCAGTGCCCCAGGGTGCCTCTCCTACTGCAGACAAGATAATCTGCCATGCAAATTAAATCCTGCCTCAAGATGCAGGGCCTGCTTAATGTGATCCATTACACAGTTTACTTGTTTATATCTAATATTGTAACAGGAATAGGCTTACGAGCAGCAGGACTCAACTGAATAGAAGAGTAAATTACCAGGAAAATGAGGTTTTAGAGCCTCTCTCTCTTCCTTTCTCTCAATCTCTTCTATTTTCTTCTCTCTCTCTTTCACTTGTGAAAACACATTCCTTTTCTGCTTTTTGCATGTAGGGAACAATCAAGGAAAACAATACGGCTGTGAGTGATGGATTCTGCTTTTGTTTACAGAGGTGTAAACTGGGAACTTATCCTGGAGAAGAAGCTCAAGAGGTTCCACAAAACCTTTATGGAGAAATGAACCTTTCTTTAGCTCTTGTTGTCCAGCCTGCATGGGGTTTTGTGACCACCCCCTTTTACTGCAGTAACTCTCGTGGGTGAGATTTCTTCTCTCTCCAGTCCAGTCACAAGAACAGGCATAGGTGGCAATGGTGGACAGGAATACAGAGATAAGTCTAACGGGAGGACCAGGTTTCAATTCAGGAAAGCGAAATCAAGAATAGCCAGTTTGGACAGTTCAGAGGGAAAAAGGAGAAGTGGTTCATCAAGGTTACAGGCTGCCAACACAAGTGACTTGGGTCCATGTAAGAATACATGTCACGGAAGATGCTCGTATAAGTGATCCTTTCAAAGGCAGGAGGATGGATGATCTGATCTCTCACTTTTATGATACTGTAGTTTATAATAAAGGTCTTGAGGTAGGGATCCACAAATTTAGGAGCACTGATGTTACATTGAAAGAGATGCCCTTCTGTACATGACAAAGCCAGTGGCTTGTCCTGGAGTTCCTGCGAGGAGTATGTGGTGGGTCAAAGTGATGGGGCAGGATCCACAGCACAAATAGCAAAGAGGAAATGGATGGAAAGAGCTGCTCAACTGCTTCAAGTTGCACGTGACTGGTACTAGGAGTAGATGAGGATCTGGTTCCCCTTTGGTTTTTTTCAGGTACAAGCAAGGTCTCAACTTGTCTCCATAACTAAAGCAATTTCCTGGTAGGGAAATGAAGATGCGCTATACCAGCAGACTGCTCTGAGCAAATACAGACTTCTGTATCTTTGTTCCAACACAGTAAGAATGCCATGCACACATGGTGTGGCTGTGCTGCTCTAGCTGCACTAAGGGCTGTAGGCACAGTGATGAGATGGCCCTTCTTCATGCTCCTGAATGAAATGGCAGGCTGTGATGTAAGTATATAGTCATGCTGTGATTTGCATGAGGCCTGGGTTGGATCCTGGATCTATGGGGATTTCAGAATGAAGGGAGAGCCAGTCAAAGGCAGGGGCATGAGTGGAGTGATTCCTTAGGACTTGGCACAGTCTCCAGCTATAGAGGGGTCACTATGATTACAAAGACACTCTGTGGCCAGACCCAGAGCCTGTCCATTGCAAAGGAGGAAGGTAGGAGCATCAGGTTACTTCACTTTCATGATATCTTATTGGATACATCTTTATTTCTGCAGTAATAGGAGGCATCTCTGAGAGGATTCGAACAATAATCTGCAATTCCTGTCATTCACACAGATTTTCTGATTTATCTCATGTAAACGAGTTATTTCACCAAGCCTCAGCTCTCAGTCCATAGCAGTGGGATCTTTTCAGTCTCGTCTGTGCGTGCACAGCCCCAGCACAGGGACTGTGCCTTTGGTAATAACCAGAACTATGTCTGTTACAGCAGTAATGCTGTGTATGCTGCAGCTGGGGCCCTGCACACCCAAGTGGTCACTGGCAGGGGCTCTATTCCCACTGATGAAGCAAAGAGGTAAATGAGCCCCAGCAGTGGTACCTGGTGTTCGATGGTCCAGGCCTCATAACTGGTGCTGGCTTCAGAGAAGGTCTCCATGCCAGGGAACAATGCTGCCTTGAACCAACACTTTCACCATCTCTGCTTATGGCACCTCACGCAGGAAGAGAAGCAGAGGGAGGAGGGAAGGGAACTGTTTTTTTAACTTAATTTAAAGCTTTTTATGAGATTTTCACAGCTGTGATCTTATCAGGGTTTGGCTATAGAAATTAAAGCTGCAATTATATTTTCCCCTTCCTGGAATGTAAAATAAAGTCTAGTGCAAAATGCATTAAAAACTGGAATGTAAAAGTGTAATTAATGTGGAGCAAAAAGCACATTGCGTCATTAACTTTTTTATTAATATTCTCACGCAGTGCAATTTCAAAGCTCGGTGCCACTCCATTTCCCCCAGTGAAATATCTCCCACTCTTTCATTGCTGCTACCTTTAACCTCATCTTTAATGGGATGACAGCAGCTTTCCTCTGGAATTACATCTCTGCTCATCCATCTGTCCCGCTAGATCCTTTCTCCTTCCGCTTAGGGTTCCTACCATGCTAGGATGCAATTCTGTTGCTATTGGAAAGATAGAGACTCAAATGCAGGAAGCTTTTATTTGGCATCTATAGAGCAACAGAGCTTATCTGGAGGAAGGCAAAGGGGTATCATTCTTTCTTCTGCTGAGCTGGAGGAGCAAGGCTTCACCTTTGAAAGGCATTGCAAGATGTCTCACTTGCAACTGGCATCTCTAGACTTTGTGTATGTAAGCAACATTCATTCTAGATCTGTTCACTCTTGCTGTGTTAAGGCCTAATCCTGTAAGTAGTAGTTGCTAGGCACCATATATGTACTTACTTAATTTCCCTTATTTTGTTTTCTCTGCATGCAGCGAGTATTTTTCAGTTGCTGCTGTGTAAATAGAGGACCCCTGCTTTCGTGAGATGCCAGCCCTGGCTCTTTGCACTACTCCCATGGCATTGATGGAAAGGCTGATGTATAGTCCTTTCCAGCATGGTTCGTTTCCCCAGTGTCAGCCAGTGCCACAGAAGGAAGAATAGGGCCATAATCAATTTCTGCTGAAATCGGGGGTGGTTTGAGTGCTGGATCTGCAGTCTAATATGCAGAAAGCAGACTAATGGGTATACTGCAGTGAAATCAAACACTCAGCAGTCGTGGTGTAGTTCAAGCCCTGTGTCGTTCTACAGGAGAGGACAAGGGATAGAGAGGATCTAGATTCACTTCTCAATTCTTTCTAATTTCCAAGAGTCAATTTTTCTGGACTCCATTCAGCTCTTGAATGGCAGACACCACTCAAACTTGTTTTATGAAGACCTCTAACAGCTTGTTCCTTGGTTCCTCAGCTCAGCTTCTAGCTGCGTTTCATTTCATTCTAATTTGATGCCAAATTACAATTCAGGATCTGAGGTTTTTTTCCCTACAATTATTGCTAGTCTTGAAGTAGAAGCAAGACTTTGAGAGCTCCCAGCTATTGGCATAGTTTTGAAATGGCTGTAAGAGTCTAGCCTAGGGTATCTGTCCACTGCCTGTGCCAGGGGTATGCATTCACAGATGTTTTGTGGTATGGGATCTGAAGCATTCCACCTGAATTTCCCAATAAAGATGGGATGTAAGCAAAACCTAGGCAGCATTGGGAAGGATGGGACACGTACTGCATCTGATGATTTTATCAGATCCCTGGTGGGTATTGCAGAAGGGGATTATCAGCTCACCCATCCATCTGTGTAGAATGCCAAAACTCACAAGTTGTTTAGATCTTACCCTGGTCCTAGGGAGGTGGTTGACAGTTTGCTTGTGTCTCACCAGAAGTATTTACAATGTGACTGTGGCACTTTGAGAGTTAGGTCATGACCAGTAGAAGTGGAGATGTATGAGTCACCTCATGTCAGAAAGAAGAGGAGAAATTTGGAGAGAAGAATTTGGGACTCTGCAAGTCAACAGGAGTAATTTGGATGCTGTGTAGAGAAGAGGGGGCTTTGGTGAGTCTTCAAATGCATTCTCACCTATGCTGCCATGAAAGGCTAATTGACTTGTAGAGCATTGGTCATGGATTGCCCACCACCAGTAATGTATAGAAGCAAAATAAAAGATAGCCTTGTGCCAGAGAGCTTAGTGCTCTGTCTGGGGAAAATTCCCTTTAAGTATGTGATCAATTCTTACTGTTAACTGGGCTTTCTCCAAAGATCTGAAGTAGCTAATAACAAAGAGAAATTGTACATATTTGTCTGCCTAGGGTAGAATTCTAAAACTCACTGGGTATGAGCTGGTATTTGTTGTGATCTGCCCTTTGTCTGAAGAAGACATCTGATAGTGTCAATCAAACTTCCCATTTATTGATTTTTCAACTGCTTGCTTAACAAAACCGATGCATTTCACAATGCATCGCCAATGCTATCAGCATTTTTGTGGGAGCTGTTGTTCACATTTTGACTGAAATTATTATTGCAATTGCTTTGAAATTATAAAAAATTTCATTTAATGAGAACCATCTCCCTGGAAATCATACTGGGTTTCAGATTAATTATATATGTATTTCACACATCTGTGATTCTGAGGTCCTGTAGTATCAGTTTCATCATTCATTTTCTTAAGGCTTTCTTCTGCATAAAAAGTCAGGAGGTAAAATGAGTGTTTACCAGTGCTATCCAGTAACGAAGCAGTTAAATAGAGGCTTGTGTCTGGCTCTTCACGCTTTTTCAATAGGTACTTGATTAGCTTGAGGTTCTTTTCCAGCATCCTGGGACTGGACTGGGGTTGAGGAGGACTGTATGTTGTCTAACTTGCCTGATACTTTACTGCATAGTGCTTGAATTCTTGTAATCTCTCCTCAGTGAGTGCCAGCTACCTGTCAGATGTTACTAGGTCAGGAACACCAGGATTAGAAAAATTACTTACGACATGCACATTTAGCTTTAGTACCTTCTCATAAAGCTAAGATGGGGAAGTGGAAGTGTTTGGCTTCAAACGCATAATAATTTTCAAGATGGTTATGTTATTCCATATCATCCACATGAGTTCTTCTGCTTGTCATAACTTCTTTTTTTTTCCCCTCTGGAATTCTGCTCACCTGTGGCTGGTATAAAATAAATCAGAGATGCCTTTAGGATTTCTCAATTCCCAAATGAGCGATACAATCCTGACATTGTCAATACAGCCCAGCATCTCGGGGCTCCCCATTTTTAGAGAATCCCCTCTAGTCCTTGAAGAGTTCCACCTTAAACTGTGCAAGTAGTTGGAAGCATGCTTTCCCAAACTCTGTGTTAATCATCTCAGTCAAAATGCAGTCTTTTCTCCTGGAAATCCTTGTCCAAAATTTGAGACAAAGTTATTCATTTTAAAGTGAGACTGTTATGCACAAAATTAAGCTCTGGATTTTCTTTTTCTGAACTTCTGTTAAATGCCCTGGAGATCGTGTCAGAGGTCAGCAGAACTCTCCACTACTTTGATTTGAAAGTATGTCTTTATTTTTTAAAGGCTTGTCTGGGCAATGACAAAATGAATTATTGATTACACCAGAGAACACACAGTTACATTAAAAAAAGAAAAAAAGGGGTGAAAGGAGCAAAAGTGGACCCTGTTCCATTGTTTCCTTGTTGCATCCACCTAGTTTCTGTTAGAGCCAAAGAGGCATATGCTGCTTCTTTCAATATTGATTATTATGTTGTAAAATGACAATGTCACTACCCTCTTTGAAATGTCCACAGACAGATTAATTCTGTGCTTGTTGTCCTAATGCCTACAGGGCATTCCTTCAGCTCTTTCAATTTCTCACTGGTTTTATTGAGATTTTCATCCTACGTTCTTTGGATACTCATGCAGAGTGGTGCTGTAGGGTCACTGATTAATACCGCTAGTTTGGGCACATACTCCTTGCAGTTTACCCCTTCAAGGTGTGTTGGTACCCCTTTGTATGCTGAAGGATAGATATTGATGGTGATTTCAACTTTATCGTGATCTACCTGAATGCTTTTCTGCTTTTGCTGGAGGGGATGTTGTCTCTCTTAAATGGATTTACATGTTTAATACCCATTCAGCCCAGCAGTTTTTGCTCTCTTCACAATTGCCTTGAGCCTTTGATCATTTTCTTCTGCTCTTTTACCCCAGCTTAAAATGCCATCTGTATCCATACCATCAACAGTTTGTTGTTCTAGTAACAACCCAAATGGCAGTCTGCAGAAACAGCATTTCTCTAAAGGAGTGTGCAGTCTGCACAAATGAGAGCACTGTTTTTGAATCCTGCTGATGTATCTGCTATAGAAAAAGATTTAGCAATCTTTCTCCAATATTTTTCTTCTTATAGACAATAAAATATGTTCCTTTTTAAGTTGTTAATTACCTCTTAGCTCTGTACATGAGTAAAAGACTCTTTATCCTTTTCCTACAGTAGTCAAAGAGTTTCCTCATTTTGATGATTCTTCTGTTTACATTATGATTCCCAGATTATTTTAGCTTTTGATTGAGCAGTCATGGAATCTGAGACAGCTTGGCTTTTCCACCTGTATTTTTTACTGTGTTCATCCTGACTCCTTGTAATACATCTTTGACTCTTCTTTGGTGGTTTTGGCCTTCTGGTTCTCCAATTAATACATTTGCTTGAGGATATTTAGAACATAACATACTTTTTTGTCCAGTATCAGGTGCTCTTTTCCCTGATGTTATTACAATCAGTATTGAAAATTGTATGGCTTCACAAAAAGTTGTGATTTTTTTATATGATCCTGCCTTCACAACCCCCCACCCTCCTTTTTGGCTTTTAAAAGGAGTTATTTATGATGGTTTTGACAACATAATGCCTTTAGCCCAGGTATCCAGCTGAAGATTATTAAATGTCTCAATTATTCTCAAGCTGGCAATGCATTCACCTTAAATATCGTGGTGTCCATACCACATTGGAGGAATCTGTTGCTCTGGTGGTGCTCTCCTCTCCTTGCCTGTGGCTGGTGACTGCTTTCTCTCCTACAAGGACTGATCCAGAGCCACACAACAATTCTGCACTACTGGAGGTAGTCTGAAATCTAACCAACTGTCCTGGTCAGTGTGGGCTTTCAGTAGGAGGCTGGACATCACTTGCAGGAAAGCAGGGCTGATAGAGCTTGTCAGCAGCAGACTGATCACATCTGTCTAACACAGCATATTGAAACTCTTGCTTCTTGTACTGGGAAGCAGTGGTGACCAGCTACTCTGCCATTCACTCTTTTCTGTCCTTCTTAACCCTCACTGGAAATCAAACTTTTGGGTGGAAAGCAGCGTAGCTGCCTGCATTAGCTGACTACTACACCTCCACTGACAGCCGTACCCAGCAGGCCTAGAGGCTGTAAGAAGGGGCCCGTCTGATGAGGGCAGTAGTTGGGAATGTGCTGGCACAGAGGTGGTCTCTTTAGAAAAAAAGTAATCAAATGCTTATTAGATTAAAATTACCACCTTCAGATGCACTTGGGAGCAGATGGGGAGCTGGTACAGTACCCAGAGCACAGGTGGGCTGTACTTACGCCAGCTTGCTCTTTGAAGCAGGTGAAGTGCTGTCTCTGGACTAGCTGAGCCTCTCCGGGGGTCTTTGAGGTGTTCCACTGCTTCTCTTCTAGCAGGAAGGAAATACAGCCATGCACAGACAGTGCAAAGCTGCATTAACAGCTAGGCAGACATTTGCCTGTGCTCAGCCTAGTGCTGGCCTGAACACATACTGTGCTTCCAGCAGAGCAGCTGGGCATGAAGGACTTGGTGCTGCCAAGTGCTGAGCACCTCCTTGGTAGTGCTGCGTATCTGTACTTTCCCCAGCTGAGAGGTAAGGCAAGACCAGCAATGGCCTTGGAAAGGGAGGAGCTCCTGTTTGTTAGCATGGGTTTGCTGTATAATTATTTGTGAACTGCCAGCACTTTGGGCCTTATCCAAAGTCCACTAGAACTGCAGAAATCTCTTGAGCATTTTAAAGTAGGTTTTTAGTTTTCCCTGTGCATGTGAAGTTTTCCTGGGGAGAAGCAGCATTGTCTTTCCATGTTCCAGTGTGTGGCTGCAGAACTGGCCCTTGCTGTATGCCAGAGCAGCTCCAGCATACAGCGGTCAGATGGCCTGAACGTGTTAAATATAGCACTGTAGGCAGTGAATGCAACCAGGATAAAGGGATACCTCATGGCCAAATCACTTTGTAGATAAACCTACTCGCTGCCTGGGAAATACATAAACTTTTGAGGCCAAGTGCTGGCTTCTGAGCAAAACCTGTGCTCCAGATGCTTGAAAAATGCCTGGCCCCTGTTTTTCATTAGTAATGGAGGCATAATCCCTTCCCATTTATACCACTCTAAGAGACATATGCTCAGTTCAGTAGCCCTGTGAATGAGGACGAGAGACTTAGAAGGTAAAGAGAGATTTGTATTTTTCTTTTCTAACACTTGTCACCAAAGAACCCTCAAACTGAAATTACATGAGGGAGAAAGAGGGGTTCACAGAGAAGGAGCTGGCTCTCTTTACAGGTTGTACTGTGGGTTTTGTTTGGGAAGGAGGAAAGCTAAATGTCCCACCCACCTCTCACATTCAGAACTACAGGGACCATCACAGACGTGCTATTTCTCCCCAAGACAAAGGACATCTGGAAAGGAAGGGCACCCTGTTAGGTCGGTTCATAAAAAAGGTAGCACTGAAGTCTGTAAAACTGTTAGCCAGACACACTGGTAAGTGGCTGAAGATATTTTCCTTGCTCAGCTGCCAATACTCTCTTAAACTCATGAGGTAGCCCTTGAGAACAGACCTGTTCTTGGCTTAGGCATAGTTACTGCCCTGTCTTCTCAGTTGTTATCATGAAGGGCCAGTGCATCATCTGCATGACCAGTGATGTGGATGAGGAAAACTTGGGTTCAAAAAGTGGTACAAATGAGGGAATTCTCTTTACAATTACTGGAGATAAACTATTATGCTGGGTCTTCTGTCTGTTCTGGCTGAATTGACAGAGCCAATAGCTTCTCCCCTTTTGAAAGAAAGAGCTAAACTTTGCCTACATATAATCTCTTTGATATCTGCCTCCAGTTTCTTCAGAACAACCTTAAAACTGAGGAATAAGTTCAGTCCACAGGATGGGGAGCTTCTTGTGGCTTCCTCCTGTGCTATGCTTGCAAAGCATTTGCTACAGAAGTAGGAACTTTAATCAGTGCCTTCACATTCTTATAGAGAACAGGATGGCTTGGGGGTCACCGGGTCATTCTGCAGTCTGTCACAGCCACCACATCTACCTAACCTTGAAATAGACTGTGATTCACTTGGAGACACAGCAAAAAGTAAAATGAAGCAGAGAGAAAGCTCAGCTGAGCAAATAACTGGCATAGCCTGTTCTTTTCTTGCCCCTCCTTTATCCCAGCTGAGGGCAAACAGGTAACACCCCTCTGCTCTGACCACCACTTGTTTTCCCATCTCTTTTTCTCTTTCCCCCTCTTCTGGTCCAATACTTTCTTAATTTTCTTGTATAGAAATTAACTTGGACAGGCTCTGAAGGCAAGACCTTACCTTGCTCTCTAAGGTAACCTCCTTGATTATCGTGGAATGTTTTCCTTTAAATCTGTGCTGGAGTGCAGTGGAAGATCTGTCTATGGCCAGACTCCAAGACCAAGTCCCTGCTGAATGCAGACAGACAGGATGGAAGGACAGAATAAGAGAAAGAGGAGAGGAGGAAAAGGGAGGCGCTGTGACCCCTGCACCGAAGCCTTGTGAGCATGGCAGAGACTTCTGTGTGTTTGTGTGGAACGGGGGCTGTTTAGATAAACAGATGGCAACAAATGGCATAAAATTATATACCCATAATGTCAGTTCATAACATTTTGTTCGACATACTTGATTTAATCGCTTAGCTGACGATTTTGCTTTTGGGCCCATATGGTGGCAAATGGCAAATGAACCCTCTTTACACAGCAACTCCAATCTGGCACTTTTATCACCGAGACTTAGGGAAGAATCCGGGAGGAGAGAGATGCAGATGGAAAATGAATGAGCAAGCAGGGTGGGGTGCGTGTGTGGGAAGAGGAGGATTTGAAGGTGCGGCCAGAGAAGTGTTCTTGGGAGATAAAACTGGGGGAGGTTGAAATGGGGAAGGGAGGGCTGGGACAAAAGGAATCCAGATCTGCTGTTTTTGTGAACATCTAAGAGATGAAACAGAGAATTTCTTAACAGGGAGCATTTGAGAGGAAAAACTGTGAAGACGAAATACATAAATAAGGGGAATGGTGCTAAGAGAAGGGATGCCAGCAGTAGGCAAGGTGGAGACAGTAGCACATTTTAGGAAGTACATTCAAATATGATCTATAAACACAGGGGAAAAAAGTGTGAAACCAAGAGAACAGATTGTTTGATTGGATTCTTCAAAGGGCCCAGGGACAAAGTAATGGGAAATGTTCCAGGTGAGACTGGGTTTCTCCTGTGCTGTTACATACTCCTCTGAGAAGGGGTATCTTGAGAAGGGCAACATGAAGATGATGACCAGGTTCCCATGACAGATGACTTTATTGTCATCAAAATTATGGTAGCATCTGGCAGGACATTCTGGCTGTGAAACAAATGCTTTCTACCTAGCCTTTCGTAAAGCTGGGAAGAGGCTGGACCTTCACTTTGGATGTTTTGTCAGCTAGGGTGTGATCTTGTGAAATGTTGAGGACCTTAAGTTTCCCTGGCAGTCAGTGAACGAGGCAGTTGCCCCAGGAACATACAGTGTAGCTCTGTGGTAAGGATCTTCCTTTGCGTGTGCCAAGGGGAGCATAGAAGAGGCAGCTTCCAGAGGATGCTTCCTCAGTGACTTGGGCACAGTCCTCAACGTGATGGAGGTGATATGATATTTTAGGGCCATGCTGAGGCCCTATCTAAGCCTGGCAAGACTGAGAAGTTAGAATATGTCAGAAGGAGCTGAAAATGTATGTTTTGACATTTCTCCTAACACAACATCAGCATCCTCATCACTTACAGTTCAGAAAACAAACACCGAAATCCTCAGTGAGTCCAAAGAACTGGTCAGTGAGGCTGGAGGAAATGTGTTTTGTGATTTGAGAAGTATGCAGCTAGTGAGATCCCATCATGGCAAGACACACTGTCTCAGCATAATGATACTAAGCAGAAGTCAGAACATCGCAAATAAATTTGTCGTCATTTAGGCAAGCTTTCTCCAGCATGTCTTCCCCTTCAGGCTTGGCTTTTTTTTGTGTTCTTTTCTCAGCGCCGTTCAGTAGGGGAATGCCAGGCTCGTTCCTCTCATCTCACTGTGTTGATTAATCCAACAGTTGATGTGAATCTGATTTGCACCACACTCAGGATGGTGAAGATTGCCATGAAGAGAGCTAGCTCCTGGGGACTTTATAGCTCTCTTATGGCAAAGTTTGATCCCTCCAGCCCACTGCTGTATATTACTAATTACTGGAAGATTCGGCTATAGAAACTGAACTAGGTCCGAGTTTCCTCTGGGGTGTCCTAGATGCCCTGGTGAGCCCTCAGTTTCACTGTTTCTCCTGAATATTACTGCATGCAGCTGTGGCTGGGACCTCCCCACTGTGCAACTAGTTATTTTGTGACCACTTAGAGACTGCTTGTTTGGTTGAGGCTTATTGTAGTTAAGTCTAGATGAGGCTCAGGTCTATCAAAAGTTTGGGGTGTCTTCAGTATTTGTTGTTACCTACAAACAGTCCCTTTCTGATAAAAATTACCTGTGCCCTTCTTCCCAGCTTTCCTTCTTTCTTCTCCTGAACAATTAAAGCTGCCTTCCAAATAATGCAGCCCAGCAGGCAACCAAGTGGTAATGGTTTGCTGTGGATGGCTGTTCCTGGCCTTATCCCACTGACTGGCCATGAGGGGTGCTAGGTGGGTCCCAAGTTTGCTGCCAGAATCCACACTGGAAGCTTAATGGGCTTCCAGGGCAAACCTTAGGGGTTGGTACCCCCCTCTTTGTCCATAGCTCTTATGAGTTCAATTTCAAAGTCTTGACTTCATGAAACTAGTTTGATGCAGCTCCCTCCTCCTTCTCCTCCCCCGTTCACACCCCCCAGGCTCTTTACAACTAAACAGTTTGTCCTTTCCCCAACGTTTGGGAGAATCTGGGAACGTAAGTGCTCCAATAACTCATGTCTGAGCTCTCATTTACCCCCTGCTGGCATGGGGATGCTGCGCACCAGCCTCTCAGAATGCCAAATGAGTCGTGGCTGCCGCCTTGTCCCTTGCGCTCCCCGAGGCCAGTGAGTGGGACCCTCGGTCTTGGCTGGGGCTGCTCAGAGTGAGCCAGCTGGGCATCCTCACCCGTTCCCACGTGTGACAGCTCTGGGAAGCCACTGGAACTGGGAGGTGCTGTGTGCAGGACAAGTGGCTCCCCTGTTTCAGCTTGGTGGATGTAGTGAGGGTGGGTGAAGGTTAGGTCCCAGAGCTTAAGAGAAAGGAGTTCTGTAGCTTGGATCACAAGGGGTGGCTTCATGCAAGGAAATTCACCTTTCAACTTTGGCTCTGCCATGGATGTGTCACACTGGCTTGGCTCAGTCACTTAGCTTCTGCCTGTCTCAGTTTCTCACTTTGAAGGACAGAAAGGCATTTTCCCACCACCCTCATGCAGCTGCAAGTTTCACACTGAGAACCAGTGCAAAACGTTTTGAGATCCTTGGTTTGCGCAGAGCAGATTGCGACGAAAACTAGGATGAGAACATGGATCATCAATTCCAGCCTTTGGAAAAGGGGGATTCTTCTCAAGCTCTGGGCTTTGCAGTTGATGGGCTGGGTATTTCCCAAACACCCTTTGAAAACAGCTGAGGACGAGTTAGGGTTCAGCTCCAGTCACAACGGGGCCTGTTTCTGAGCTGCAGGAAAAGTTTGGAAAGTTGTGGTGGATTTTCCCTGGCACTCTATCTCTCCTCTGGACACCGGGCCATTTCCCCATCACGCTGTGTTCGGGCTGGGTGGGACACCTGGCCCTGCCGTGCGGGGGAATGGTGTAACGGGAAGCGCTGACCCCGCGTTTCCCGTGCCCGGGAGCAGTTCGGCTCCTGCCCGGCCCCGCCCCGCCACTGCGGGCTGGGGTGCGCCGGGGCGGGAGGGGAGCGGGGGTCCCCCGGAGCCGGGGGAAGCCGACTGTGCCTGGGTGCCTGCTCACGCTCCTCCCTGCCCGTGTTCCAGGATTCCCTCGGGAGCACGGAGGAGGTGCACAGCTAGGAAAGCAGCCCGGCGGGCTCCGGGCGCCCCGGCCCCGCAGCCTCTCCGCGGGCTCTGCCCGGCGCCTCTCCCTGTCCTTCCCCTTCCCGCTCCCTGCCCGCGGCCCTGGCAGGCGGCGGGAAGTGCTGGGGATGAGAGCAGGTCCCTGGTGTCTCCTTTAGCTGCCATTGCAGCTAAATTAGAACAGAGACCTGCAAATAAAGCACCCCCTCCCCGCTGCCAGAAGCTCTGCATTTCACTCAAGTGCCCACCGGGGAATTTGCCCATTTACTCTTGTTATTTGCATGATAAAGGCTGTTCTGCTGCCTTTCCTGCAGCCTGCCTTCAAAAGGCAGGGAAGTCGAAGCGGGCAGGCGGTCAGGGGAGCCCGAGGGGCCAGGACAGCAAGCCCCGGGCCGCGGGGGTGCCGCGCCAGCCCCGGCCGCGGGAGGAAGGCGCTCCCCGGCCCGCGGTTTCATTTCCAGTTTTGTTCTCATTAGCGGCTCTGTGCATTCCCTGCGCTCCTCACAAAGAGGCTTATTCTGGCACGGAAATGTGCCCTCTGGGATTCACTGAGAGAGACAGAGGAAGGGAGGGGAAAGAGAGAGATACACTGCGAGAGAATAGGCGCTGCTCCTGGGCTGCATCCAGGCTGCCTGAGCTGGAACTCGGGGTGGGAGCGCAGAGGTAGCTGTAAACCTTCCTGTTTCTGGTTTGATCAATCAACAGGAGCAGTCTCGGGGTTTCACCGGCTTTGACCTGGCTTCTTCTGCCTAGAGCTAGTCTGGGCTATTTCAATTCAATGTAATTTCCTTGAAATAAGCAGAAATTCTCTGCAGTGATATGCCACTTTCAGTTCACTTTTCACCCTGGTTCTCATTTAGATTAACATCACCATGTCCCCTCTAAGTAAAATTTACCTGAATGAAAACATGACTTATTCTTTCAATGACAACTGGATGTTTCCAACTGGGAGGGAGGGGAAGCCCCAAAAGTCACATTCAAAGGTTTTGTTTTCATTTATGTGAAGAAGGAACTCAAATTTTGAGACCTGGAAAGCAGTCTGGAAATTATTCTTTGGCTGGCTTGATTCATGCCCCAAGTGATTCTTTGCCAGGCAGTGGTGGCTGGTGCTCAGCAGTGCCTGTTCACATGTTTCGTGGCCTGGTGAGGCTCCTTGTGTCATTGATGAGGAATAGGTGACCACACAGGAGCTGCAGTAGTGACACTTTACCTCCTGGAGCCATGGTAATCCTCCATTTGCCTCCTAAACTGGCACTGCATGTGCTTTGCAGTTGTGGAGCTGTCTGTAGCCAGGCCCAGGTTATGTACCACAATGTAGTTGCATCTGTAATAGCCTTTGTCTCCCTCAAATATCACATTTAGCACGTATACTTTCCTCCCTGTCAGCAAGCACAACCAAAGCCCCAATGCTCCAGCCTCTGAAACACTCCAGCTGTGTTGGCTACAGCTGCTCTCAGCCTGCTGCCACAGGCTACAGAGTCTGGGGGCTCAGCAGGAAACTATAAAGGGAAAAATGTCCAGAGAGAAAGCAGTCTCCTGTCTTGGACATTGAGCTGTGTAAGGTGGTCTTCTTTTTCCTTTTCTTTTTTTTTTTTTTTCTTTTTTTTTGTTTTTTTAAGTGGCTTCACTGTGTGCTGTGCATGGAGTAGTCTGCGAGCGTGAAAAACTGGTAGAAGTCTAAGCAGGCACAAGCAGCAGTGGTGGGTACTCAATCAGTGCTCCAGCTGTGGTTTCGTGAAGAGCTGGTGACAAAAGCTTGAAAGCCATTCCCATCTGTTGTGCTCCCCAGACCTAGATAGAGTATTACTTGGTGGGGGGAGTACGCGGGATGGGATGTAGGACCTGTTATGACTGGGATTGGACTCACAGGGTGTACACAAGAGAGGGTATTTGGAGTCCTGACATACAGATGCAGTAAGATCTCTGTGAAGATACTAAGCAGTAAATTTTTGTTTCTGTTGTACTTTCTTTTCCTTTCATCCTTCCTTTCTTATGATGATCCTTCTTCCTAGTGCATGTATCGGAGAGAAACTGACTGCCCCAGAGTGACAGGCCATAACCCTCTGAGGATTTCTGATCTGTGCACAGGCTCTTTTTTAATAGACTTACACCTCATTTGGACTCTAAAGCCTATTGAAGAGGCCCCACGGGCTGGCCAGCTGGGTACATCCCAGCCCAGTGCTGTCTGCTGTTCTTTTCTCTTCTTTAAGCAGATTTAAAGAGGCAGATGTGTATATGTCTGTGTGGGTCTGCCCTCTGGACCTCAGCAGGAACTGAAGAAAGGGTCAATGGGATCTCTAGGTTTTGTACTTTCATTTTAACAATAATGAGGTTGGTGGGAAAAAACCCACCACACGTACTGCTGTGCTTTGCAGCTTCCTAAAAATTCCCGGGAATGTCTGGAGATGGGTTCCAGAGTAGTGTTTTTACTGAATGTGGATGTCCTTGGTAGTTCCGGGGGGATTTACTGATACAGAGCTTCACAAGCAGCATTTGATCAGTGTTTCTACACTTCCCCATGGGCTGCGTTCTGACTGCATCTGCAGTGGGCTCGAGAACCAGGATGCTGCTGATGTGTGGCCATGCTAGAACATGGAGTGGGACAGTAGTGTTACGGAGCCTGGCCCTGCTGCAGTTCCTGGCTGCTGCTCGGGGTGGGTTCCAGAAACAAAACTCGACAAGCTTGCATTAGATTAGGGAAGCAGGTTTCTGCAAGCATGTGGCAGGCTGCACAGCCAAGATTCTGGCATCCTCAGTGGGTTCTGGAGCCAGCAGTCTTGGAGCTCATGGCTAGTGCTTGGGTAGTGTTCCAGAATGGGGACTTAGTGGCATGCTATTTTTTTCAGACTCTTGATCAACAAGTTTCAAAAGTCTGTTCTCATATCTGAGTTCCTGTGTCTTTGAGAGATCTTTTCCACTTTCATCATGGGTAATGATACCAATCCCATCTTCTCCTCTTTTCTGCCAGGGATCAGATCTGCAGCTCTGCCTGTTCTCTGAGCCACTGCTTCCCAGCTGCAGAGCTGTGAATCTCCTGTCAGTCTGGAAACTTCTGTGTTCATTGTCATTAGGAGTATCGCTGGTCCTCAGGTCTGGATCTCTGATATGTTGATGCTAGTTCTGCATCTGAGAATGAACATTCCTTCTGAGGTTTGTAACTTTTTTATGGTATTTGCTGCACAGTTACCTAATGGAGGCATTCAGTTTAACAAGCAGCTCTTGACTAGTGGGCTTCTGGGAGTCCTGGCAATCCCTTCTGATGGCTTTCATCTTATACTATTTGTGGATTAAAATTCATTTGAGATGGCTAAGCAGGGGCTTTGCTCACTCTGAAATGGCATGATTTACTTATTTGCCTCCCTTGGCATCAAGAATGAAGGCTGGACATACAGAGAGCTCAGCTGTGACTGCTTGCTGCAACTGAAAGGCACTGTGGTAAAGATGACAGAGGGGTGGGATAGGCATGTTCAGTAGCACCTCCAGACAAGCTCGAGTAGTCTGGCTGAGGAAGGCACTGCTGAGAGTATCAGGCAGGTCTGTCTGTCTAGTGACATCCAGAAAGGTGGAATCAGAATGCAGGGACTAAAACTGTAACTCCTGGCACCTCAACAGCAGGTTAGCTGTGGCCAGGATCCTGTCTTCAGGTAAGGAGGAGTGACTCTCTACTTGAGCACAGGCTTCCTACATGATTCTGAGAAAACCACTTAAGGCAGTGTTTATCTCACCCTGCCTTAGATGCCTGGGAATCATCTCATTCTAGGATACTTGCCTACAATAGATACAGTAAGATACCATCTGGATGTGTTTGTGCTCTCTCCATTGCCTGCAAAGGAGGCCTATATAGATAAGACTGTGGCTAGTTTTTATGTGGCAGAAACCTGGTGAGATGAGTCCCTCTGAGCCTCAGTTCTTCATATATAAAGTGGAAATGGCATTGCGTAGTGAGATGATTGCAGGTTTATACAGTGAAGGGCATAATGTGCCAAGATTCTGCATTGTTGGAAGAGGCAGGAGAGGAGCAGGGTAAGGTGTCTATGGAGTAGTTTACCTGCCAGTGTGCCGAGTTCTTCTGGCATTTGGCCCTACACAGGTGGAAAGGTGTTCAGATTATTTTGACAAACTTCACAAAATCTTTTTAATGTTATTTTCTTACAAAGCCAAGTTTATGTTGCTTAGGTTACATCGTACCCAGCTATCTGGTGGCTGTTCCTGATCGATGGACAGTATGTTGCTAGACAAGGAAGAATAAAGTATTTCCATCGTCTTCTCGAGAAACAGCATCATAGATAGCCCAGCTGCTGTTTTATTAGAAATCTCTGGACTATTCTTTCACTTTTTCAGGTCTCCTCCTCAAGTTTTCACTGCCCAGTTTTAACCATTTTAGGCTTCTGTTCTCTGTTTTCACCTGTTCAGATTGGAAATGTGAAAAAAGTAGAATGAAAAAAAGAATGAAAGCACTTCTAAGAGTTTCTTCCTCGCTGCATTAAGAGGCCGAAGGTTATGGAAGGGGAGTTTATGCTGAAGAGATTCTTTGCAAGCCCTCTGAAGCAAGTGTTCTGCTTTTTATTACTGGCTTGAATTAAGATTGATTTTCCTGGGATTCCTGGTCGCCCCCTTGGGACCAACTCCAAAAACCCTGAGGCTCAAATGAAAATGGAAGGTGCTAATTAAAAGCACCATTTATCTCTCTTTGAAAATAGACCCCAAGAGCACGTGGGGATTGGCAGGGGGCGCTCCTGGAAATAAGCTGCTCTCCTGCTTGATGTTGCAGGTGTTCAATGGCAACAGGGCTGTTAAGAGCTGTATCTCAGTGGCAGAGATATGTGAAATATTAGCTGTGAGCTCTAGCTCTGTCCCAGCTCAGTCAGAGATCTGGGGGCTGAAGCACATACGACCCTTGACCTCTGTTGGACAGGAACCTCAGGTACTGTCGCCGTGTGTATCCAGGAGATGAGTGCATGTTAATTGTTCCCCATGGTACCTGCTGGATAGAGTGTCAAAGCTTAACTGGGCGCTCTTAGCCCTAAAGGTCTTGAATTCATTTTCTAGGGTACTGTCCAAACAGGGCTGTCATACTCTGACACCTCAGGACTGAGACCACCTTCTGGCTCTCTGCCTTGTTCACCCTTTATATCCCCCACCCCAACAAACCTTGGAATAAGCTGGGTTGGCACACAGTGTGAAGAGGAGGTGGAGCAGACAGGGACTGAGACTGGGAAGATGATCCAAAAGCTTCTTTGAGCTCAACTAAGTGCAACCAAAATGGTCAGTTCACTCATTCCCCCACCAAGTAGGCCTGATCCAAACCACTGATCAGGATTATGTTGCTATCACTGCACAAAGAACATAGCTCTAGGGCTCTATTAACTCCTCACTGGTAACAGGACTGGGAGGTCTGCTACGTACTGTAGAGGATGTGCAGGAAATTGATACAAACAGGAGCAAGATTACATTTATTTTTCTTACTCCAATTCATATTCTAGATACCTAAAATTAATAGGTAAGAGGTTAGTGAAAAGGGTTAAAGCAAGAATGTCTATTTATAGCCATTTAATGGGATATTAAAAGTGGGCTCCAAAAGTTAGATATAAGAATCCCCCAGGAATCCAAAATGCCTGCATACCTTTGGCTTCACGGTCTGACCACAGGCATCTGGACTTGTTTGGATGAGGTGCTTCCATCTCATGGTTACTCTTCAGGCTGTTATCCCTACCATGCCACTTTCAACAGGCAGGCTATCCTGAGTTTGTTCTTAGTGCCGTCTCTTTGCTCTCATTATATGGCACCTAGAAAAGATTTGGATAATTTTTTTTTTGTGGCCATAACTTAAAAACTCTGTCCTTGTGAGGGTTCTCCTCCCATTTAAAAGGGTTCAGAGAAAATATTATACATTAAAGGGGAAATGTCATCCCTGAGCTCCTGTTGTCTCCTTCTTAGTGTGTGTGGCTAAATGCCTCCTGGAACTGGTGATGGGATAGGGAATCTTTTGCTTCTTGGCACTGCAACCTAATGCCAGTGATCAAAAGTTCCCAATTTCTTCAGCCTAATTGGTGACGTGCAAGAAATAGAGCTGGAAAATGAGTGTAGTTTTTGACCTGTAAACATGACAAAACTAACGCTTTTACTAACAGCCATAGAGCACAGGCTAAGGTATGGATGAGCCTGTTGAGGCTGAAGTTCACTGTTGCTTTCCAGATCTGGGAGGGACTATGTTCTCTGTTCTTAAACTGCAAACTGTTGCTTTAGTGACCAAAAAACCTCCATGGTGGCTGGCTTCCCTGCCTTTCTGTGTTTCTGGTTTTGGTGACAGGGAGAGAGTGGCAGCAGTTTCGTGTTCATGGTGTCCCAGTACCCAAAAACAAATGGCATTCTAGAAGAAAAGCTTTCCTCTAGAAACTTGGCAAACTGGTCAGAGGGGAAGTGATACAAAGCCCCTGGTATCTATCACAGGATTAATGTCAATAGTCTTTCAAATACAAATGGCAGCCTGCAAGTGTAACTGCGATACCATATGCCTGCTGTTGATTTCTGAGCTACAGCCACTGCTATGGAATGCTGGTGCCTGCATTTTCCAGGTCTCCACTGCCAGTGTCTGTAGCCTACTCTACGCCAGCCCCATTGCTGCTGGGTTGATGTATTCCTAGAATAAGGATGTGTTATCTAGGAGTTTTACTAAGAGAGACCGGACCTTCGAGCTTGTTGTCAGATTTCAAACTAGTCACCTTGTTTTATGCAGTTTATTTTCCCTGCTACAGAAGCAGAGATAAAGTTATTGTGACTCTCTTTGCAAAGCTTTCTCTTGTCCCGTGGTGGAAAGGGTCTTCCGAGAGGCGCAGGGAGAGAAAGGCACTGGATGCAGGAAACACACCATGGGGTCACCAACAGCCCAGATGACATGGGCAGCACCCAGGAGCCTTCCCTGGCTCTTCCCAGCAGGGAGACACAGGTGGCACCTCGGTAACCATTTCACAGCAACTTGGCATGGAGCAACCCAGGAGAGTGCTTGACTCGGGTGTTCTTCCCACTGTGTGTGCCCGAGTGCCCCATGCAGCATCTCTGGCTGTTACAAAACAGATCTGGGCAGCATCGAGCAGCCAGGCAGGAGATGGCGAGGGCAGGAGGAGATGGGCGCACGTGGAGTGCCTGTGGGGCTGCCAGGCACCTCTCATTAGAATGCATTTGTTCCACAATATTACAGCCGGCTGGTTCATCTCTCAGTCCCTTTCTTTGCGAGGCTGTTGCTTACAGAAGGTAGAGGCAGGGACTTGGGCTGGGTCCAAACTCTGGTGCAGCTCTGCCTCTCCTCTCCTCAGCCTCTCGCTGTGCACAGAGCGGGGCCCCCCGCTGTGCCCTCGCCAGCTTTTACAGCCGCCCTGTCTGTCAGAACAAATGGTACGGCTCAGAAAATAAACTCATCTCATTTGTATGACAACACGGCCCCTCCGGTTAGAATGCTGCACCATTGCTTTTAACAAGGCTTTAAGCTGTTCAGTTCAGAGAGTGTTACAGTCCCTGGTTTATTGAAATACAAACCTTCTCGTGTGCAGTCATCCCTGATGCCTAACCTGGGCCGCGATGCCCCCAGTGCCCCATGCCCTGCCTAAGGCTGCCCAAGCTGCACGATGTGACTCTTCTTCCTCCATCATAGTCCTGGGCCCTGCATCCCAAGTACTGCTCCCTACAGTGGAGAAAGAAAGGATGAAAAAAGACCTTTATTCCTAGGTAGTGAATCTCTTGCTGAGCTATGTTGTGGCTTGGTGGGTCTGTGTGCAGGGCAGAATCTGGATGTGGCTCTGGGTATGTGTGTATGTGAATGCAGGTACTTTTGTTTCTGTGTCTCCCCCATTTTGTGTGCCTTTATGTGTGCAAGAGGACTGAGTTTGTGTGTTCCTGGTTGTGTGTGTACCCATCTGTCTTTAGATGTGTGTGTGTGTCTTGTTTCTGTGTGTTTGATGTGTTGGATTCTAAGTGTGCTTCTGTCTGTGCCTGTCGTTATGCGGCCAAGGACTGTGTATTTCTGCTCTCAGTTGTGTCTGTGTACTCCAGTAAGCATGCTTTCACACACATCTTGCTTACCAGCACTGAAGGGTGTGTGAAGGTGTCATTGCATTGCACGTTTCCCTTGGTGTGGCATGTTGCTGCAGTTCACAGGCTGGTGATTGACTGTGTCTGTTTCTTCCATGCTGCTTGGAGCAGAGTGGCCCAAGAAGGAGCCCTGGAGTTCTAAATGAACCTAAAGGGTGCCTTGTTAATAAGGAAGGAAAAAATTACAAGGAGCGGGATAATAAGTGTTCGGTATACACTTGGTGACGCACAGCTCTTTCCAAAGCACACCAATTTTTATTCCAGATGATGAACAGAGCATCTGATCCTCCTCTGTCAAGGTCGGTGGTAGCTTTTCTAGGGAAAATGGGTGCAAAATCACACATGTAGAGCAAAAGTAACTGTCCATGAGATAGAGGTGCATGCATCACAGATCTATTATTCTCCCCTTTTAGCAGCCTCTCTATGTGATACCTATTTAAGGTTCTTCTGCATCTTCCATACTCAGTTTGACTTGCAATGGACAAATGTGTAACTATTTCGTCTTCTGATTAGTGCAAGTACTTGGGATCGGGATGCCCAAATCCTCACTTTGCCTCTGGTTTCCTGTGTGACCTTGACAAATTGTTGTGTGCTCATGCCTCTACCCCCTCATTTGTGGGAAGGGCAGCTGATGGTGGGTTACCTTTCAGAGATGTCAAAGGACTGGTATTGCTACCATATTTGGAGATCCCGGAATTAAAGGGGTACTGGCAATCACAAAGTGTTGATTCTTTAGCAATATTAATGTTGCTGATAGCCAAACATACCATTCATCCTTAAACGTGTGATGGATTTCCCTTGGGTAATGGAGCGTCTCTGGGGATTTTAAAAGCAAAATACTGGCTGTCAGTAAAGCATGGGGTCTAACAGTAGGATCTGACTGAAAAGCTCTGCTCTCTTGCCTGGACAATAGGCAGCAGCTGCTGCTCTGCCTGATGTGCTGGGCTCTGTGAACCCAAGCCTCTGTCCCCATTTGTTTGGCAAAGGGTCAGAGGCTCCCTCTGCATCTCTTCTAATGCCTGCGAGCAGGGATCTCCACGGCAGAGGGTGAGCACTGAGTGCACAGCCATTTGTTAGTGAAGGGCTTGGGGTTTGCAGTGCTGTGTACATTCCTGCTGACGAGTGCATAGACAGAGGAGTAAACAACGGCTGCGAGATTTACTGCTGCAGCAAAAATAAACCATTTGTCAAAGAGAGGATAATACAGGGATGCCAACAGCTTGAGGCCACGCCACCTTGGGATGTGATCTGGTTAGAGCTCACAATCCAAGCAGGATGGGACAGAAATTCCACTGGGATTTGGTTTGGAGTCCATTCAGAAACACTACCTTTAGGACTGCCGGGGAAGGTGCCTGGGGAGTGCAGGGGGTGCACAGAATACTTCTTCACACAACATTAACAGGTCCTGGTAAATACCAGACTAGGTACAAATGTCTAAGCTCTATGTTCTAAAGCATTTCTGTCCTATAAATCAGCTTCTCCCAATTCCAATGCCAAAAGAAGAGTCCTTTCAGTATACACAAAAAGATGGTCTCAAGGCTTTGCTAGGCACTCTACAGTCTTTCAGGAGTACTGTTCTCTGCGTACGGTACAGCAGCATTGATCACATAATTTGTGGTAATTAAAAACCCCATGGCAAGTTTTGTCAGGGACAGGTGACAGGTCAGTTAATTATTTTTAGGAAGTAAAATTCCCTCTTCAGCTCTGAACAAATTTGATATCTCTTCCTCTCTACAGAAAGAGAAAAGTGACAGCAAAATTATCTTTTCCCAGGGGTGATATGGTATTGCCATTAATATAAATAGAATATATTTCCCTTTATATTTGGCCAAATTTGGTGAGTGGCAATATACAGAATACATTAATTATGTGTTTGGTAAAAATTAGCAAGAATTAGTAAAAAGTTATTTAACCTGGAAAACTGAAGCTGATTTTACGACAAAGGGGAAGTGAATTTAATCTGAAGCACAGATTTTTAATAGCAGGAGTAAGTCTGGAAAGCAGAAATGTTGATAGAAGTTTGCCTCATGAGAAGCGAGATGCCAGTGTGTACCAGGTTATATCCTAAACTGAGGAAACCAAAGCACCGGTTGTCCTCCCTCTACATATTCGCAATATTTTATATATAGTTAAAGCGGCACAATACTGAGGAAGATAGATTTGTCCACTTAATTTTCATTGGAATTACTGACTCCCACGTTAACAAATTAAAGGGAATAAGGCTCTGTGAAGGACCAGCCTGTGCCTAGAGAATCAGCATTCCACAGAGTACTGCTGCAACCGTCTCCCCTTGTAGGGGTACTGGGAGACCCAACTTGAAATACATCACTCTCATGAGATTCATGCCTAGGGTGTATTGCCCTGGAGCTGGGGGGAGGATGGTCCCACTTGCATGCTGGATTGTGACTGGCTGTAGGATAATGTAGGGTACTTTGGTACCAAGAAGACTTGGACCAAGAGGAGCATTGCTCAGAGAAGAGTAGAAAATAGTCTAGTGTGGGCTGACACTTGAAAGAGTAAGAGAATTGCAAGATACATGCTTGGATCTGAGAGAGCCTTTCAACTCCCAATAGGAAGGCAAAGAGCGAAGATTCAAAAGCTGAGTGCTAAGTAGAAGTGAATGAAGGAGATGGAGCGCGTGGCTCTAAAGATCTAGGCCTGCTTGTTTTCTATGACTGTAACAGTTAAGACAAATTTAGTGTCTGATGTGAAGCTGCTGTTTTGTTTGACATTTCAGAAATTTAACTAATCAATTCCAGAGATAAAAAAGAAGCTGGAGCTGAAGCTGTTACAAATGATATTGGCTTTGGTGGTCATCATGGGCTGGGCACAGGGTAAATCTGAAAGCAAGTGACAAGAATGTTGTCCCGAGACCTTTTGTACAACTGCAGAGCAAACACCGTGGTGCATTCTGCTCTGCATATCAGAATTTGCTCACGCTAAGGCCTTGGAGGGACTCTGACATGATGCCATGTCCAAGGAAGCCATGTTTATCACTATAACATCCCCTTTCTTCTATAGGCAACCTACCACCTCTACCAAAAACAAGAAGGAAAGAAAGCCTAAAAGGGTGAAGAAGGATTTTCATTATGAAGTTAATTAGCTTCTGAGCCAAGCTGCACCTTTTCAAGAGGAGGAATTAGAGGAATTTAATTGCTTTATCAGCCTTCTCTTTGATTTTCAGCAATCAGGCCGATTCCATTTAATTTAACTGCCACAGATGAGAAGAAAATTGATGCACTCACCTGCCTCGGAGCAGGAAGATAGAGTGAGAAAGAAAAGTTGGAGAAATTGGCAAATATAGTGTCTGCAGATTAATGAAAACCAACAGCATTTGCTCACAATTGGAAATGATGTGCCTGCCCTGAGGTGTTTGGAGCTGTGCGTCTGCTGCTGTGCATGGTGATGTGAGACCCATCTTAATGGCAGAGAACAGGGAAAAGGGGGTGGACCTGCCCTGGGGAAAGAGGGAAGTATATTCGTGAAATGATCAGGGATCAATTAATGAATGGATGTGCAGGGGGAGTAGAGGAGAGAAGGGGAAGGAAGCAGCCAAAGCCTTGTGCTAGCCTGTGAGTAGGCAGAGGTCAATGTGCTGAGTGGGCTTGTTGTCGTATCTGTTGTTAACCTCTACCAGTGGGCTGTATCCCTCACTTGGCAGACAAAAGAAGCTTGGTTCGTGTTATTGGTAACTGATGATCTGTTTGTTTTGCTGAGGTGCTGGGGAGAGGTTAGGAACTGCAGTGCAGGCTTTTGGTGTATAGCATGCCTTTGCTGAAATGCTTTTCCTTCTGTCAGAATGAGAATTGCTGTTGCTCCCTTTCATGTTCTTAGAGATACTTCATGAGGAGGTGTATGAGACACAGAAACAATGTGTTAGAATCATAGAATGGTTTGGGTTGGAAGGGACCTTAAAGATCATCCAGTCTCAACCCCCTGCCATGGGCAGGGACATCTCCCACTAGACCAGGTTGCTCGAAGTCCCATCCAAGCTGGCCTGGAACACTGCCAGGGAGAAGGCAGCCACAACCTCTCTGGGTAACCTGTGCCAGTGTCTCACCACTCGCACAGTAAAGAACTTCTTTCTAATACCCAGTCTAAATCTACCTTCCTTTAGTTTGAAACTGTTCCCCCTCATCCTATCACTACATGCCCTTGCAAAAAGTCCCTCTCCAGCTTTCCTGTAGCCCCTTTAGATACTGGAAGGCTTCTATGAGGTCTCCCCAGAGCCTTCTCTTCTCTAGGCTGAACAACCCCAACTCTCTCAGCCTGTCTTCATAGGAGAGGTGCTTCAGCCCTCTGATCATCCATGTGGCCCCTCTCTGGACCTGCTCCAACAGCTCCATGTCCTTCTTTTGTTGGGGACTCCAGAACTGGACACAGCACTCCAGGAAGGGGTCTCACGAGAGCAGAGTAGAGGGTGAGAATCACCTCCCTTGACCTGCTGGTCACACTTCTTTTGATACAGGCTGGGATACTGTTGACTTTTTGAGCTACAAGCATACATTGCCGGTTCATGTTGAGCTTCTCATCAGCCGACACCGCGAAGTCCTTCTCCTCAGGGCTGTTCTCAATCCATTCTCTGCCCAGCCTGTATTTGTACATGGGGTTGCCCAAACCATCAGGTCTATATAGTGAATGTTAACAAATCTCTTATCAAATGTTACTTTTCCCATTATTTAGATTTCATATCATTTTTGGCACAACCTGACTATGGCAATGATCTTTAATTATTTGTAGAAGGCCACATTAAGGTTTGATCAGGTGAGATAACATTATTTTAGATACTACTGGACCAGCATGTTAAGAAATTGCTTTTCCTCAGGCAAAAGAGGAAGATGGACAGAAAGGAGGGAAAGGGAAGGAAAGGCACAGAGGGTCGAGTGACTCAGCCAGGGCTGCCTGGCAGTGGGGAGCAGACCCAGGAACACAGCAGGGAAGTGCTAAAGCTGGTAGCCTGCACTGCCTCCTTGTCAGTCCAATACCAGTTGGGCTCGATACCAGTGGTCAGTCCAGACTACAAACAGGAGCATTTAGAAGCTGTCATCAGCCTTACAAGGCAGTCAGTAGGTCTTGTGAGATGGAGCTGGCTCCTTGCTAGAATCTAGCACCTTTAGGTACAGCCTTGAAAAGGAGCAGCTTTGTGGGCTGTAATTAAGACTCTGGAAGAGACTTTTTCCTGGTGATTCTCTCTGCTCACCCACAGCAGGTTGGATGAAGGGGTTAATAAGGTATTATTTCCCCACAAAAGCCCTGACGATGCATTTCCTCACAGCTTCCCTGCCAGGCTTGGCCTAGCTCTGTGGATCAAAGGCTGGTTATCACTAATATTGAGCTGTTGTAACCTCTGTCCCCTTTGATTAAAGTGGTGCTCCTGTGAATTTCTCAGTTAATCATGCCTTGGCTCGCAGGGTCAGCTTGCAACTTGGCAAGTTCACAAAACTACAGCGGAGGAGAGAAAGGTAAAATGTATTATGCAAATGCAATTATGATTGAGTCCGATTCCACCTGGCCCAAGCCTCATGTTGCTGGAGAGGCTGAAGGGAGAGGAATCAATAGCCTGTCCTTCGACAAGAGACTCTCAGCGAGAAAAGGGGAATGGAAAACGAGACTCTCCTTTCTTCTCCCATAAACTTCCCACACCACTGAGTGGTTCAGGGTTTTGGGACTTTGAAGCCCTCAGCAAGGGCATGGTGTGTTCAGAGGAGAACATGATCCCCCAGACATTTTCAATCCCTGGGAGCTATGATTTATGTTTTTTCCTTGGACTACGTTGAAATGGGAGATCCACCAATGGGTTCAGGACCACTAACTCTGCTTTCCACTCCACATCACTTTCCAGAGCCTCGGGAAGAGAGGAATCAGCAGGCATCATGGCAATGTGGATCCAATTTCAAAGCACACAGTGAGATAGATAGGTGTATAAGTGATGAGGCGTATGCGCGCTGCTAAAGATGAAGGTTTGAGCCTCAGGGAGGCTGTAATTTGGGATGTGCAAATCAACACAGTTGGCAGTGAATTAGGTTAGTGAAGACAGCAGCCTAACCCTGTTTAAGCATGCTAAAGGGTAGGACTGCTGAGAAGAAAGAGGTCAGGATTGTTGAGTCCCATTCTGAAAATCACTCTTTCCTGTTCTGTGTTTTGTTTTCCCTACCTGCCCTCAGGTGTGATGGTATTGCCCTGCCTCATGGAGGGTGGTTCCTCAGCACTCAGGATATGGGTTAGGTTTTTTTAGGAAGGTACTTTATTCTTAGTAACATTTCAGTAGCCCCTAGAACTGGCTGCCAAGAACTGGGTTATCTACAGGCTTATTGTAAAGCTGCATGTACACGCGGAGATTTTAATGGTGTAGAAATACCAGTATAATGTACCAGTGAAGCATTTCTACTGTGGTTGCAAAACTGAGCCATGTACTTTCCTACTGAATCAAAGTGAAACAAGCTACAGGTATAACTCCATTTTGCCATTATTACTGCATCTTCGGGTGTGGTTTTGCCAACCAGCTATTGATCGAGTTTTAAACCCTATCTATCTGAGTTGCTCCATGAGGGGTGTGCAGCCTGGGAAAAGTCTGTGCAGAGATGTTAGACCAACAGTAAATGTGGCAGAGTGACTGAGCCATGGTTACAAACAGCTCAACAGTGCAGCCAGGAGCAGAACTGTGTGCCAAGAGCTCCAGCTCCCCTGTGCCAAAATTCCTGCTTCTCCTGGCCCTGGCTGACTTTAACAGCGGTTCTCAGATTCAGGAGGTTGCCAGCAGACAAAGGGAACTTGCTTTTTCCCCTGGTCTGACGGAATCTTTCTTTACCAGTTCATGTTCTGTCTGGATCCCAGTCTAATTTGCTAAGTCATCACATTCCTACCTTCCTTCCTACTCTTAGGGTAAAGGAACACTTTCCTGGCACTGCTGAAACCTGTTGTGCTTCCTGGCTGTGATGGTAAGAGGAGGGAGGGAAGAGAATGAGAAGTTTTTAAGGAGATTGGTATTCAGGAGCACTGGTTAAGGTGGTACAGAGGGATGTTTCAGCTCCAGCTGAGCTGCAAAGCAGATCTGAACTGGTGAGCAGAGGTAGGGGAGAAGGCAGCTCAGGAGCATGCCTCTACTGCGGCAGCGTGGGTCTGAGCAGAGCACCCAGCACAGGGGGGGAGTGGGGAATGTTGGAGGAAGAATGAGCACGGCAGGGCATTCTTGATCAGATCCACTAATTAACTGCTTGCTCTTATGTTATTTACTCCAGTCTTTCTGGTTTTGCATCATTTGTTTCCCTGTTCAAGTGAAACAGTGAGGAACTTTTTAAAATTTAAATTCAGAAGTGCTGGAACTGAGCTCCTGCTGGGGAGAAAGTCCTGGAGCTCTGCTCCTGATGGCTTTTGGGAATGGATGGCAAGGTTTCATCATCTCTCGCTCCCTTCCAAGTGCAGGTACCATTCTGCTCTGTTAGGGCACGTGGCTTTCATTATGTTATCAAACCTTATAAGCATGGGAACGGAACCACAATGCCTGCTGCTATTTGAAAGACCCCTAAGCTTGAATTTTAGTAGGTAGCACATAAGAAAATCTTCCCATTGTGGGCTTTTCCTCACTTTACATCTATCTTTCTCTTGCGTACTTCTCAATCCTTTTGCACTGGTTTGTTGTTTCAGTTTCCTAACATATAATGATTCTGTATTTTTTGGAGATGTTAAAGATATACTATCTGGATGGCTCAAGGGTGCGATATGGTCCTGGGCAGGATTTAATTAAAAATTACAGTTACGTGCCCTCAATTACCTCTTTAAAAAAAGAAAAACACAAACTGCTAAATTACAACTCTTTTGTCAAAGTGCTCTGGGAAGATAATGCAGCACTGCTGTCCCCATTGCATGGATAAATCGTGGCTGGGAGGAATGGTTCACCCAAGGTCATGTGAGAAGCCTGTTTTAGGGTTGGGAGGTGAATGAGTGTTCTTGGTAGTCTATCTGTTGTATCATGTGTCCCGTTCTTACAGAAAGTAGGTTTTCCTTCAGCTTCTGTTTTCCCATCTTCTGAATCTCCCTCTGATTTCTTGGTCAAACCTTCAAGAGAAGAAACTGGAGTCATGCTGTGAGCTGAGTATTAACAGTTTGCTCAGGCCCCAAGTGAGTGCTTTCCTGTCCAGGAGATAGTCATGAAACAACCCAGCCAGCAAGACTGCTCCTCTGTCAGGACTCAGCAGGGCTCTGTAGAACAGGAGCTGCACCTTGGACTTCCTCTGTAAACTGTGAACTAATGTAACTGTGAGAGAAAGGGTGTGATGGGCCAGAACCAAACCTATTAAGTCTCTTCATCTTAGCCCACATTATGTTTACCCTGGCAAGAGTGAGGACCCTCAGCACAGATGCACCTTCCAGCACCCTTTCTGTGGTTCCCTTTGCAGAACTGGATCACTTGATCTGTAAAGGAGCTAACTGAAATGAGCCTCCCAGGTCTTTTTGAAATCCAGTGGAAGATGGGCGTCTCTCACCCTTCACTTAGTTTAAAAATCTCTAGCAGTGACATACAATGGGCTCATCACAGCAGGCTTCTTTGAAGCACTCAATGCCATATTTCTTCAGTCATTAGGATCTGATCTGTGCACTGCTTCCCCCAGTAGTGTTAATGTGATTGTTTCAGCTGCGGGTACAGGTGAAATCTCTGTTCAGTGTGCTGGAGCACTTGGTAGGGTTTTTAGGCATACAATGTTTTTATGTGTTACAGGACATGCGGGAGAGTTGCACCTGCGCAAACAGAAGTCATAGTGGGATGGTTCTGTGACTTCAGTTGTTACAGATTCTTTAGAAAAGATATTCCTATGGACAGTCTTTGCCATAAAATACAGCACTCCCGAGGCTGCTCTGATTTGCATACCAGATTTCCCCCTGCAACAGCCCAGTATCCCAGAGTTACAAAGGAGGTAAATGCTAAGCCCTTTCAACTTAGAGGTCCAACATAAAAGCTTATTCCTTATTTATTGCAGTTAGTTCTTATAGTGTTGTCCATCACTGCATTATCCTGCTTTCTCTCCCTGCATCTTCTATCCTTCCTTCTTTCCTTCCCTCCTTCTTCTTTTTCCTCTTGCCTTTCTTTTCCCTCCTTTCTTCTTCTCAGCCCTCTACTTCCCTGTGTGAGTTTGCTGCCTCTTGATTAAAATGTTGACTTTAACTTTGAATTAACCTGATTAATGTAATTGAAAGTAAAAGTCCGCTGCTCAGCACTTTGGGTGATGAGTGGAGATGGATTGAGAAAGAAAGCTTTCAGATTGAATACACTTCTCTCCTCTGGCTGTTAATTGCACCGTTTACTGGTACCTGACTCACTGACCGTCAGTGTTTAGTCCAGTTAATGATGATACACAGTCCATACTTTCCAGAGATAATTAAAAAACATTCCAGCAGACACTCTGCTGCAGAGAGCTTTCCTATCTGTCGCAGTCAGCAGGCCCCAGGGGTTAGGGGTTGTAGTATATAGAGACAGAGAAGGCTGTTCTCTGGGTGCAGAGTTGAGCTGGCCTTGGTTATGCATGCGTTTGAAAGAGGGATGGTAACTACTTCACGTGTTGGTTTCAGTGTGACATTGTGTGTGGGTGAGCATGAAGGCTCGCTGGGGTTGGGGCCTATTTTTGTGCTTCCAAAGCACTTTGGCATCAGATATAGGATTTGTCAGTAGAGCTCTCTCCCCACAAACTCATTTGAGCTCTTACCCACAAGGGTAACTCAGCACTGAGATCAGTGAGAATTAAGCATTTAAAGGCTTTTGTGCATCTGGACATTGGTCTCTTGTGGCATACTTTTACATCTGCAAAATAGGAATGCTCAGACTTCCTTACAGATGGGGAACTCTCAAATGACTGCGGACAGATTTAGAGAAAATGCCTCGGCTTCCAAATCCCAGGGACTCCCATACAATGCAGCGGTAGTAGAAAAAAAGCCTTCTTCAAATATAAGAATCCATTTGGAAGCAGACTGGCAAGGGAACTCTTACGTTGCTGAAAGAAGTATTCAGGGAAAACAGTCAACCTGTATCAATGCCAGCATTGGTTAATATATTTGCTAATGACCTGAAAAATGAATGAACGAAGGGAAGAGGAACTTGTAGGCATGACAAAGATAGGTATGCTGACCAAGATCAGGAAAGGTGACAAAGAATGTGTGAGGTACCTGACAGCAGCAGATGAGTAGGTAACAGAAAGAATAAATTTACGCATAGAAGGAATGCTGACATTATCTACTCTGCCCTCCTGAGTGAGGCACATGTTGTACAGGTGATATTCGGAGAATAATAACCCACTATTTCAGTTGTCACGTTGTTCCAATAGCTAATCACTGTAAATTAAAACTGGGCTGTATTTTTCATTTGAATTTGCCTGTGTTCTAACTTCCAAGCCACTGGTTCTTGTTAAGTCTTTCTCTGCTAGATTAAGAAAGCCCTTTTATACCTTCAGTTTTCTCCCTGTTCAGATACTTCTGTGTTAGACTCAGTGCAAGATAATGCCCACCTAAAGCTATGACTTGCATTTCTTGTATGCCTTATGTTGTCAACTCCGGAAAAAAAGCTAGGTGTCACTGTGACCAGCTCAACAGACATAAGTACTCAGCATGTCCTCATCCACCCTCTCTTGTCCTGCTGCCATTTCGCTTTACACATGGGCTATGTGCAGTGACCTGACTATGAGCAGTGCTGAAGCTCTGGGGAAGAGGATGAGATTTTAATGAGAGGAGTGGGGTTAGTGTTTATATTACAGTAGCAATGAAAGACTGTCATGAGATCAGAGCCCTCGTCATGATAGGTTTTGCGTTTTGTTTTGTTTTGTTTGTTTGTTTAAAAAAATGCAAACAGATTATATCCCAGAGGCTTTACAATCCAAATGGTCTGGAATTTGTGAAGACACTATCCTCACATATCAGGAATCAAGATCTATATTTTGAACCCGCAGAGGGGAACAAAATGAGGACTGCAACCCTTACCTCTTGCCCCTTAGTCCAGCACTGGAATTGTAAGAGCCTCCTGCACCTTAGGTAACTTTTGAAATTGGTATTGCTGTGCAGAAGAAGAGTAAAACAGTGATTTAATTATTTTTCTATACTGTCTCCTATTCCCAAGAAAGTAGAAGTCTGCATGTAGCTGTGGTGTATTTCTATATATATTAAAACTTAAATAGTGATAGTAGTAAATGTTAGGGGCTACAAGGCTCCTTTCCTCTGATCAGGTAACCCCTCTAGATCTTCAGGCATTTAAATCTGGCCCATTCCAGGCACAGTATCTGGTCAGGATGCCTAGCCAAAGCATCCAAAAGTACTGAGTCCAAGAGAATGGTTTCTTGTCCTACTTCCCTATCTAAAGGTGTGGATTGGTTGTTTGTTTTGGGTTTTTTTGTCTTTAAGTAGAAATTTTGAAAATATTTCGTAAATCTCACTTAAAAACAAACAAACAAGCAAGCAAACAAAAACCCCTAAAAAAACCCCCGAAGTCTGGCATATGAGTGAAGGTCTGTGTCCTGGCTCTGTTCCACAGCCCTTCCCTTTTAATTTTTTCACTTTCCATTCCTATGTCTGCTTTAGACTTTGTTTATGCTCTTTCCCAGGATTATCCCATCTTCTCCGGCCCTTCTCCCTCTGCTCTGTGTCACATCTGCTTGTACCCTTCCACAGCGGCCACTAGGTCTGTTATCTTTGTCTATAGCTCCAGGCTGTCTTTATCAGATTTACCCTCAAGGCCATCCCATGGGGCATAGGAGTGCATTCATCTCCGTTCAGCAGAAAAAAAAAAAAAACCAAAAAACCCTCATAAAAACCCCAACAAACAAAAAAAACAACAACAAAAAACCCCAAGACTCAGAAGAGCAAAGGAACTTTGGTCAGGGCTACCCAGCCAGTCTCTGGTACAGGTTGGTTTGACCAGCACCTTGGACCAGGAGTTCTTAGTCACTTAAGAGCTGGGTAAGCTTCTCCTAGATTTCCAGTGAGATTTATTTTTTTTTTCCATTGAAAATTCTTCCTGTCACACTAACAGTGCTAGGACAAAAAGAGGGACCATTTCCTGATGGTGAGCTGGTCACTGCCCTTGGCTCATCTGTGCCTCTGTCAGTGGGACATAGATGCACCTGGGGGCATCACTGGGGTCCTTGAGACCTGGGTGAGTTCCCCATCACAGTAGAGAGTGGCCCTGCTGTGGGTTGCCTTGGGCTTGACCTTGGTGCTGCAGTGAGTCTTTGACAGTAGCTGACTGTGGCTGGTGGGTGAGACTCGGCGAGGCTGAGCGCAGCGGGAGGATGCTGCCACGGGACCAATTGTGCTGGCACCTGCGAGGAGGCCAGGCTGGCTCTTGTTTGCTATTCCCTGCACACACGCAGGGAGCCTCGTGCACTAAGTGACATCAAGGCTCATTATTTTCATCAGATGCCACATTTGTAACCTGTTACCAAGTAAATTGTGATAAAATAGACTGGAGCAGCCCAGAGTCTGACTCGCTGTGCTGAGATGGCTGTGAGCGTAGCAGGCAGGTACAGAGCCTTAGAGGGCTGCTGGCTTCAGCACCTTAAAGGGGCAGGGAGCTCTCACGGGTAGTAGGGAGAGATGTTTGGAGAGGAACTGCATTTGTTTCCATACTAGGAGGTACCAACTCTGTTTCAGTTGTTTTGTGCTTCCCTCCTAAGTGTCTCCATGCCCCACAGATACAGACAAATAAGTTTACCCTACAACATATTGTGGAGCTGAATTAGATACTATCTTTGGTTTGTATGTGAAGAAACTGAGGCAATGAGAAGCTAAGGCACTTCTGTGAGGATGCTTTTGTCTTTGAGAGTTTGAAAGCTGAGAGCAGGAGTCTCTCGAGAGTGCTCTCCCTGGAGATTTCTAGTCTTTGTTTCTGACATACATGGAAATACCTGCTGTGGTTTTAAGGAACAAATGGGACCTTTAGCGGAGATCAGATCTTCCAGTCCTGTGCACATATGTAATTGGACTGCACCGCATAGCACACTTTATTTGGCTTCCAAATAAAGATGTTTTTACAGCATTGATAGATGCTGAATAGCAAATACGAAGATGCTTCACATGTGAACAGTGTATGCTACTCGTGGTGTTGCAGTGGAATGTGCTGGAGGCGTTATAATGATGGTTGTAAATACAGAGTTTCTTAGGTATTTTAATACATCAAAAAGTGTGCTGTGATCCAGAACAAGAATAGGTTTTGAGAAGTTTGACTAAACAGAATGACGTCATTTTAAAAGCAATATAAATATTTCACTTTGGCAAAATCAAGATGGTGTGATTTTTAGAGCCTTTCTGTATTCTAATCTTTTACAAAGAAGAAAAATGTCAAAGTGAAAATGTTTTTAATAGAACAACAAATATTTATCAGAAATGAACTCATAATGGTTGCTTCCAGATCTTTAGTTTAAACATACTTTGACATAGGGAAGTTATTAAATACTTTATTGATATGAAAGGTACATTGGGAGGGAGGGAGCGCATGAGCATTTCTTCAAACGTCAGCTATATGCCTCTGGACTCTGGTTACCAGTTGACTAGATCTGTACCGCAGCACTTCTTCAATGCTTACTGTTCCCTTATAAATATAACAGAAGGTGTGCCCTACTCTCTGCCCCAAAGGTCTTACAATTTAAATTGGCAGTTCAGAAGAAATATCTCCCTATTTCAGGAACTGGAGCATAGCAAGATCAGTGATTTGCTCAAGGTGACATAGAAAGTATAAAAAAACAGCACCAGCTTGTTCAACTGTCCAGATGAGATCTGTCCTTCAAGTTACCCCTCATTTTGGGAGCCAACTGTGACTTCTGAGCTGGCCTGCTTTACTGCCCCAACGGCTTGAGATGGGGAGATGGACAGTGGCTGGGGACAGGAGTGGCCATCCAGCTCTGCTGCATCTGTCACTGCTCTTTACTGACAGTTGCTGTAATCCATGGTGCCTGCTTTTATGGTGCTAATTAATCTCTTTTAATTAATGAAATCCTTCTACCTTGTGTTCCTCCCCTTCCTTTCCTCTTTGCCTCTCTTCACCTTCCACAGCTGAAACCTACAGTCCTCCTTGAGCAGCGGCTGATAAAATCTCCAGCCTTTAAACATCTCTGTATACTCGTCTGTGGCAGTGCTGGTGGCTCCATCTGCTTTTCTCCTTTGGTGCAGTAGCAGCTTAATCTTCATGGCCTGTTATCTTTGAAGCATACTTGATTTCTCAAAAGAAAAACAGCTAAGCATTTTAGCACCCGCTGCTTTCCTTCATAGGCTGCTACATGTCATTGCTGTTTAATCATGAGTTTGCAAACACTGTGTATGTAATGGTACTCCTTTGAATAGACTTATGGGCTTGATTGGGACAACACATTCAGATAATATTGCTTGCCAGCATCTTTGCACTCCAGGACTGTTTATCATCTTTAATTCCATCCCTTAACTCCTACTCATAACCTTTTCTCTCTTGTCCTTGGGGCACAGAGTCTAATTCTTGTCCTTGTGCTATGAAATGTCATTTTGTGATGGGTAAATCAAGGAGCAGAAAAGAGGCTTGGGAATTGCAGGACTGGATGTACCCAATTTGTCCACCCCCACTAAAGTTATCACTTCACAGAATCACAGAATGTTAGGAATTGGAAGGGACCTCAAAAGATCATCTAGTCCAACCCCCCTGCCAGAGCAGGACAACCTAGAGCAGGTCACACAGGAATGCATCCAGTCAGGGTTTGAATGTCTCCAGAGAAGGAGACTGCACAACCTCTCTGGGCAGCCTGTCCCAGTGCTCTGTCACTCTTACAGTGAAAATGTTCTTCCTTATGTTCACCCGGAACCTCCTATGTTCCAACTTGCACCCGTTCGCCCTTGTCCTATCACTGGACATCACTGAGAAGAGGCTGTCTCCATCCTCCTGACCCTCACTCTTTACATATTTATAAACATTAATGAGGTCACCCCTCAGTCTCCTCTTTTCCAAGCTAAAGAGACCGAGCTTTCTCAGCCTCTTCTCATAAGGGAGATGCTCCACTTCCTTAATCATCTTTGTGGCTCTGCACTGGACTCTCTCAAGCAGTTCCCCGTCCTTCTTGAACTGAGGGCCTAGAACTGGACACAACACTCTAGATGCAGCCTCACCAAAGCAGAATAGAGGGGGAGGAGAACCTCTCTTGATCTACTAACCACAGCCCTTCTAATACACCCCAGGATGCCACTGGCCTTCTTGGCCACAAGGGCACATTGCTGGCTCATGGCCATCCTTCTGTCCACCAGGACCCCCAGGTCCCTTTCCCTTCTCTGCTCTCCAGCAGGTCAGTCCCCAACCTATACTGATCCATGGGGTTGTTCTTTCCCAGATGCAAGACTCCACACTTGCCCTTGTTGTATTTCATTAAGTTTCTCCCCACCCAACTCTCCAGCCTGTCCAGGTCTCGCTGAATGGCAGCACAACCCTCTGGTGTGTCAGCCACTCCTCCCATTTTAGTGTCATCAGCAAACTTGCTGCGGGTGCACTCTGTTCCCTCATCCAGGTCGTTGATGAAAATATTGGTTAGTACAGGTCCCAGTACCGATCTCTGAGGGACTCCACTAGTCATGGCCCTCCAACTAGATTCCATCCCATTGACCACAACTCTCTGACTTCTTCCTTTCAACCAGTTCACAATCCACCTCACTACCCGATCCTCCAGACCACACTTCCTCAGTTTAGCTGCAAGGATGCTGTGGGAGACAATGTCAAATGCCTTACTGAAATCGAGATAAACCACATCTACTGCTCTACCATCATCTATCCACCTAGTTACCTCCTCATAGAAGGCTATCAGGTTGGTCAAACACGACTTCCTTTTGGTAAAACCATGTTGACTGCTCCTGCTCTTGATATGCCTGGAGTTGGTACCAAGGGTAAGTTGTTCCATCACCTTTCCAGGGATGGAGGTGAGGCTGACCGGTCTATAGTTACCCGGGTCCTCCTTCTTGCCCTTTTTATAGACTGGAGTGACATTTGCGTTCCTCCAGACCTCGGGCCCCTCTCCTATTGCCCACAACTTACCAAAGATGATGGAGAGTGGCCTAACAATGACTTCTGCCAGCTCCTTCAGTGGGTGCTTCACTTCTGGTATTATGGGAAAAGCAAGGACCAGAGCCCTGCTGTACAAGCAATGCACAACACCCAATAAAAATATAGTCCTGGTCCTGAAGGACATTCAGTTCATCTTGGGACAAAGAGCCCATTTCTGGACTCGCAGACATGCATCACTGTTTAGCTGAAAGGTGTCAGAAAATTCTGGGGAGCAGAGCCATCAGCTTTGCAAGGGGAAGTTTCCATACCTCTGCATGTTCAGCTGCTAATCACAGTGTGTTTTTTCCCTTCACAAACCCTGCCAGATACCTTGGTCTTTTGCTATGTTTTTTTCAGCAGTTTCTTTCCCTCTCTCAGTATCTAAGTTTACAGTGCCTTTCCTCCAGCTCCAGTGGCTGATTTACATACAAAAGGGTGATCAGCTGTGGGAAGAACAGTCTAGCGGATCAAATACTAAGTGACATTAAGTGGCATCTAAATGACATTACTTCGATTCTCTGCTGAGCTATGAGTTGCAGTGTGACCATGCACACAGTAATTAATTCCTATGCCTCAGCTCCCCAGCTGTAAAATGGGCATGGTTCTGAGTTCTGGGAAGTCCCACATTAGTCTGAGGCCAAAGTGAGCAATGCCTGTGCAGAGCTGAGAAACTGTGGTGGTGAGATCAATTCAAACATGTCCTTAGAAAGCTGTTGGAAAGGCAGTTACTATGAGTGGGAAGAATTGTATTGTCTTATTTGTATAACAGAGCCGTATTTTTACATGACACAAGAACTGCATAGGGACCCTCTAGCTATATTAACTTCTTCTTTCTTCTGTTCATCCCCATCCCTTTGGGTCAGAACATGCACATAGTCCAGTAGAAGGTTGAACTGCAGACTGTCCCCTTAGCACGGTGAGGTCCAGGTGTACAGATCAATATAGGGAGATACAGCAACATCAGAAAAACTTTCATAGCGCATATAGTAGTTTATACTTTAGTCAGAGAGAAAAGCATACTTTAAAGAGTGGTCACAGGTAAGTGACTGTAAAATAAAATAAAAAAACCCCAAAAAATTCCGTCTCAGTGCATCTGCTCACACTCACTCTGTTTCTCACTTTCCTCATGATGGTGTAAATTCAGAATTGGCCTGTTAAAGCCAGCATCAATAGATTAATTTTCAGCGTATGTTCTCCATGTACAAAATCGAGTCACTGGTGTCGCATCAAGTCACTGTTACACTGGAAACTAAATCCTTTGTGAGAGGCTTATACCTTGTAGCTTTAGAGGACTTGATTCTTTTCCTGGTTGGGCTGTTGTAAATCATAGATGATCCTGTTCAGGTCAGGGTGGACCCTGGCAGGCTGAATAAAGCCTGACCGAAGATGCAGAATTATCTGAAAAAGGAAATGAGCAACAGGGATACCACAGAGACTTAGCAAAAGCGCTTGTCGTCATCTTCTTATAGCTGCATATGAAAGGTTTACCCTACCTTTGACTGTCCCAACCCAAAAATAGACTGCAAATGTCCCTAGCAGAGACCTTTGCCTCTGGATTGGAGGTGATTTCAGCCAAGCAGCAATTTGGATGTACTGAACTTTTCTCCTCAAAGGGCAGTCTCATCCCTCCTAGAAAGAAGACCTGTGTGCTCTGATGCCCTGCCGTGCTTCTCAAGTGGTAAATAAGTGTCACACACTGAGAGTCTGTGGGGGCCGAGAGAGCTGTGGGAGTCTCCACTGACACCAAACACGTCACTGAGCTGCCAATGCAATGAGAGCTAGGAGAGCTGCTGGCCTAGGATCAGATGTCAAGGAGAAGTGGCAGGAGGTGAGAAGTGCCAGGAATACTGCTTCCCACCTGGTTCTGGAAACAGTTTATGCCTATGTCCATCTGCACTCAGATCAAAGCCTCTCTGAATTATTCAGGTGCTCTTTGAAAACTCTCATCATGCAGAAAGTGAAGGCAGCTTGGCTTTATCTGCTGGAAAACAAGCACTCATTGTAAGCTCCAGAGCCAAACCAAGGTTCCTCTGCTCACACAATGACAGCAGCTCCTGCCACCTTCATGGCAGGAGTTCTCTTTTCTTATTACACCAGGTACTCGCATATGGGCCTTAAATGTGTGGGCCTTCAGTCCTTGCAGGCTTCAGTAAGTTCTTCTCATCTAATTGGGCACATCCTTGCAGTCCTTCACTGATGTGCTGATACTGACTTCGCCAGCATTTTGGGTGTGTGAATACAGGTGCACTCAAAAACAACTACTGGAAAGCTCATCTGGGTGGTGTTGAGTGGCTCCAGCCATATCAATGGGAAGAACATTCAGTTCAACCTAAAAGACTCAAGTAAGATAACACAAACTTGAGATTTCCAGGAAGGAAAGTGTGTCCTCTTTTGTGCCATGACGCTGCAACCGCTCTGCTGAAGTGATGGGGCCCTGGCACTGACCCCCACACTGAGAGCAGCAGCACACAGCAGACAGTGCCACCCAGCAGCTTAAAAGAAAAATATGGCCTGAGAAAGGTAAGTGAGACAGGATCAGAACTCATCCTTTAAGCTACCAATAGCTTCCTCTTCTGGGCAGCGAGTTCAGCAATGTTCATGTTAGAAGAGCTGGTTTGGCATCATGGGCAGATGCAGCCGTCTTGCAAGGAGAGACTACATACAGACTTCATACCACTTGCTGCATATTAAGCCCTCTGCAGATCCAAAGCTGGGTTTACTTGGTCCAGCATTATCAACTGTGATGCCTTTGTAACATTTTAATTGTGTGTTTTCTTTTAAATACCAGTGCCAGAAAATAAATTATTATGTTAAAAAGTAATGTTCATTTTTAGAATGGCACTTTATTAGCCATGTGGCTAAGGAGGTGAAAGAATTAGAGAGGAGAAGGAAACCCTCAATTATCCCTAACATTTTTAGCTTCTGAGATTTTAAGGCTGTCTTCTGAGTTGTTGAACACTTGGAGCTAGCAGCCCCTATTACTAGAAAGTTCATCAGCCAAATCCAGCTTTGTCTTCTGCTGTTGTCTAAGTTAACAGATTTACAAAGGCAGGCCGTTCTTCCAAGAAAAGGTACCAGCAAAGGCCCACATTGATCTCCTAGAATCACATGACATTTTTTCCTGCTTGTCAGTACTAGTTATATTACAAGGCCTGTGTCCTTGATGTGCGTAACTATGGATGATGATGGTCTGAACCTGCCCAGACCCTTCCTCGTAAGTAATTATCAGCTGCATCACAGAACAACTCTCCCATAGACAGTGAAGTGGTTTGACAAGTTCACACTGGGAACTGGTGACCTGTTGCATTCTAGCTTAGGCAGGTAAGTTGCCACATGCTGTCAGGAGATGATCCTTTGAGAATAGTGTGTGCTTCAGATAGGAAGTGAACATGCAGAACGATGTCCACAGCAGAGCTGCAGTGCAGGGACCTGCTAACTGAGTTCTTTGGCCTCAGAATGAGCTCTTTGAGGATAAAGTATTGAACAAACTTGTAACATCAGAATATAGGGTGCTCCTGTGGTGTGGATGTCTCCTGGGGTAAGCAAATGGAAGCTCAAAATATCCTTTCCTAGAATCATAGACTCCTTTTGGTTGGAAAAGACCTTAAAGATCATCAAGTCCAACCGTTAAGCTAGCACTGCCAAGTCCTAGGCAACTCATTCCACAGAGTGGGTTTTATCTTTATTACCTATCTTTTTAGGCAATACAGGTGATCAGCATCTCCCTAAGAAAGTCTGTCTTGGGACAAAAGTAAATGTTATGACCTGATTATTATTAGGTCCTCCACTATCGAAACTATTTCATATCTGATTTCTCCAGTCATGCCTGCTCTGTGAAGGTGTAGTTTGTTTCTGTCACCAAGTAAGACCACTTAAAAATATTTATTTTTCTGTTGTTTCGGTTATTTGTAGTATCACTACGATATCTGAGTGACTTTAGCATTACTCGTGGTTTCTAGACATTCATGGTTCCTGTCACAAACAAGTTACATTCTAGTGAAAATTATGTTAATCGAATGTTCCATTCTGAATATTTGCTGTAGCTTGAGAGACTTAGCTTGTAATGTGCTCTCTGTTCCGAATATCTGAAGTATGAGGTTTTTAAGGGCCAACAAATGACAACTGTGTACCTAAGTTTCACTTTTTAAATTATTTGTTTTCTCCATCATTTTTCAGATGAAGCACAGGAATTAAATGAACAGAACTAGCAGGGTTCTCTGGGGTTATCAAGTCTTGGTTTTTTCCATGGGAAAATGACTGCTTGTTTCTGACTAATACTATATTGTAGTGATTACAAAAGTGAAGGGAGTGGTTACAATTTCTGTATGCATGTTAATACTCACACCGCAGGCAGTTACTTAAGAGTCAGTGGAAAAGATTATTGTAGACTGTACATCCTGCAGATCAGCTAGAACATCTTTGCCCATGTACATTACTCATTAGCCAAAATAAAAGACTTTCTTCCTCTTCTCATCTGAAAACTAAGGAACAGAAAACATTTTTCATCTAAATTTCTCTATGAAATATTGGTTGCTAGCAAGAAATGAATGCTAAAAAGCGCACTTAAAGCCTGATTGAGAAACACTACTGCAGTTGATCTTGGAAGGGATTTGTAAGGATCCCGTGTGACTCAAGTAGTCCTTTGTCAACTGAGTTTCCTGGTCAGGCTGTTTATCCCATAACACACAAATTTGCTATCTAGATCTCTATTTATGACTCCACTCTCTCAGTAATGGATAAATACATAAATACAGATTGTCATTGGATCATAAGTTCACTTCCTGGCTTTTGTTGTTCAAGATACGCTCTTTAGAAATATGGTTGGGTCTTGACAACAGAATAGATATCTCCCCCTGGCTTGTGTAAACCATCTCTCTTTTACGTAAACTGGCACAGTTATTCCAGTTCGTCAGCTGGCCCACAGTGCTATAAGGTGGTTGTGGAGTTGTGATCTTGGAAGGTTGCCTCTGGAGTAGGGGTGGGTTCAAAGTAGCAGTCTAGGATATCCCTCTAAGATGTCCTCCAAGCTTTGGAAGGATCTGACTGGTATCCTCCAAATCAGGAGGATACGTTTGTAGTTTGTGGCATTAAACTAAATCTAATGTGTCATCTGATGTGCTGGAGGGTCTATCTGAACCGCTAGGTCTCTTCTCCCCCCGTGTACCATGATAGGTAGGGCAACAATTTCTTACCTCTTTGAAGTGGACCATGGTGGGGTTAGGAAAGGTAAAGATAACAGCTTTTTGCCAACTTAGAACTGCAGTGATTTACCAACTCAGACTTCTGCTGTAGTTCGTGAGTCCCTATTGTGCTGATAAGCTTGGAGGGATGGGTGTGTATTTAGAGAGATACCTGCAGAAGAAATCCACTTCAGCCCCACATTTGAACACTCCCAAAGTTCAGGAAAATCCAGACCAGGAATCCAAAATTTTGAAGTATAGCTCTGTGTCTCTAGGCACTAGAGTAAATAATGTGTAGACTGAAAGTGTTCCAACACTGCAGTTCTTCACTGGACACCAGTAATCATGTGTGGAGGAAGAGATGCTTCTTCACTAGGCCACTTGAATCAGCAGAGTTGCTAGTGGGAGTCCTAAATTCTGCAGTGCCAGTGCAATATCATTCCTCCCAGGATTTCTTTGCATTCTTCAGCTTTCATCCGGAGGATGAAGTTTTGGTTCTACTGACCCAACTGGGAAATACATGTTATATTGGATTAAACCAGAATGCATCCCATTGTTCTCCAACGAGACAAGAGAATGTGAAAAGCCAGCCCATGCATCATTTGTAAATCTCTGCCATATGGTAGAGACATATTTCTGTCTCTTGTTTAAAGGTGGAGATATATCTCAGGGCTTGGCTTGACGTTTTCTGTGAGGAAAGTGAGTGTTTTCAAATCTTAAAGCCACAGCAGGGTGGAGAGGGGAATGGGGTAGTGGAGCACTGGGGTGCATTACTTAGGGAGGTTGTGAAACCTTTATTGTTCTTAAAAATAGTCTAGACAAAAAGGTGTAGAAGTAATTTAACAATGGTTGATTCTGCCTGGGCAGAGGCATGGTCTTGATGATCTCCTAAGGTCAGCTCCAGCCTTTATGTCTGTGGTTCTGTAAAGGGATAGAATTGTTGTTGTTGTTATTGTTTCTGTTGCTACCATTCGAGGAGCCCTTCTCAGAGATCAGCATCTGGCATTGCCTAGCACCGTACTTACATGCTAGAGAAAGATGGTCTGCCCTCAAGAGAGCTTACAAGTATGAGTCAAGAAGCAAGGGCCAGTATGGACAGCTGAGGGAATACAGTAAGGAGCAATGAGATGCTATTGATCAGCAGCATAGGCAGTACTCATAATACATCAGCAGCCTAACTGCTGTCAGATTTTGGAGGCATCATGGCTAAGGAGAATTTGAAGGAGGATAATGAGGAAGCTTTGCAAATGAAATCTCCAGGCTACCACCACCTCTGCTCTAGAGCTGGGCAGCAGCAGGATAATGGTTTGCCTCCCACTTCTGACTGTTCCTGGGTCTCTGCCCGCTGGTGCCCATTCTTACTAAGGGCACAAGTGGTGCCCTTGCAAACTTGCTTCCAGCCTGTATTGTGGCAGGATGGCAGGAGACAGGATAAGGCCTGGCCCTCTATCCCACATGCTGTGGGATCTCTTCCAGTGACAAGAAGTAAAGTTGATGAGTCTGTATTGAGACAGTGAAGTGACCCCCGTGCTGCTCCACATAATTAATAAATAAAGCACTGGGGGAGTTTTTGCCATGCTGGCTGCTATGACAGGGCTGTCTACGGTGCACTTAAGCATTAAATGACCAATTTCTGTCAGACTAACTTCCCAAGCCTCTCTCTCTCTCTCTCTCCCTCACTCACAAAGCTAGCTTCTTCGCTCCCTGCACTTGGAGTTTTTCAGCAACTGATGGCTCCTGGTTCATTTCTGTGGAATTAATTGGTCCCTGAATGAATTCTGTTGACAGGGCAATTTATCATGTGTTTGGGTTGACAGTGTTGGATACCGGTAAAGGGGGGGAGTGGTGTGTGAGTGGGATGAGGGGAGATGGACAGGGTGGGGGTGGGTGGGAGGATGAAGAAGAAGAGGAGGAGTAGAAGAAAGAGGAGGTGGAGGAGAATTTTTTAAAAAAATAAAATTAAAGAGAGAATTTTGTTCCTCTTTGGCTCCCTTCAGTCCAACTCGGTGTGATGGATAATGCACAACAGGGATAGGGGGAAGGGGGGAGGAAAGGAGTGCCACTTGTCTCATGATGGGGATCAGGATGCGGCTTCTCCACGATTTGCACCATGGCTTGAGAAAAAAAAAATACAAAAAACCCCCCAAAAACCCCAAACAAAACCCCACAAAAGCCAACAGTGAAAGCTAGTAGTTGTTGTGGGGTGTCTCTGGGGCTTAGCCAGAAGCCTCCATATGTAGTGCCCACACCTCTACTTCTCCCTCATACCAAAGTGAGTGGGAAGCTAGGGACAAATCTAGTTAATCCTCAAAATACTGATATGTGCCCAAATACTGTTTCAGTAGGTACTGAGTGGTGCCCAGCACCCCTCAATGCGTTGGTATCTGCAATTGTGTCTACTAGTCAGGGACATCCAAGAAGGAATCACATCTTCCAAGGCAACATCAGTGATTTGGGTTCCTAGTTTCCCCTCAGTATGTGCCTTTGGCAATCTCAGGTTACATCATTTCACGATGTCCAAGGTAGGGACAAAGAGAGACTTCCCAATATAATTATAATTATGTTGCAATTACATTGTCATTAAAATGTTGTGACTCTGGCTTATGGGTTCAGTTTCTAGTCAGCACAGTCTAGATGATCATTTTAGTCCCTCTGGCTTCGAAACTCCTGAGTGCAGAAGTGTGGGTATGTGTGCGCATGCATGTGCTACAGCATGGATAAGGTTAAAACCAACAAAAGCCAGAAAGAAATTCCATTTGGATTAAACAAAAGTATTTGAATAAAGATTAACTAGATTTTTTTTAAAGTTATGTCTTTTTAGGAATCTTGGAGGGATCTAAAGAGGTGTACTAATGGCTTGATCAGAGGGAGGTGTGTCTGTGAAATGTTGGTTGCATGCAGGTGCAGAGGATAAGTCTCCATTAGTGTCATCTTTGTCTCTGTCTCCTCCCCCAGCCTTCCCTACACTGCCAGTGGGATGTTCCAAAATACTCAATACTCAAATCAGTGGAAGAGTTACCCGTAACTTCCCTGCTGATCTCACTGGGACCAGCATTAAGTCAGAGCTCAGCATTTCTGAAATTGCCATCCAGAGTCTTTAGCTGCAGGCTAGTGGCCCTGCCTTTGTTTCTCAGAGCACTGTAGCTCAGTTTACCAGTATTCAGTCATCATCGTTGTCTTGGGACCAAAGGTTTCATCAATCCAGCTGACAAAATGAGTGCCCATAGCATAAACAGCCTGGAGACAGAACAGAATTGGAGTGGCAAGCCCCAGACTGGGGGTGGTAAAAGATGAGTGGTGCGATGGTAGATAGTTTCTCTCTCATTTTGCTCGGTCAGATATAATGCAAATGCAAACATAATTTTCATCTGGTAAAAATGGTACATCTGAGCATTGAGGAGACTGACTGCTTGTTTATGGTTGTCTTTACATTGTTGTTTTTACTCTTGGTCGGATCAAACCTTTAACCTGCATCCTACCTGAGGATATTTGAGCATCAGAACTTCTAGAGTGCTAGAATGGAGCAGGTAGGGTGAGGAGATGTGGGAAGGAGTGAGGGGGCACAGTCAAACTGCAGACGATTTAAGAGGGAGGCTTTTTGCAGGGTCTCCAAGTTTCCTTGGAGAAAAGTTAAAGTAACTAAAGTAACTAAAACCAGTTAAAGTTACTGTACTAAGAACAAGCGTGCAGGAAAACACAGCCATGCGAAGGCATATATGGTACAGGAAAGATTTATTTTCAAACACTTATTTTCCTTCTCTTGGTATGATTGCTCCAAGGAAATGGTGCTAGCAGCTCTTCCTCAAGGTTTTGTAACACGTTTCCATTGTAGTTACTCGGGTAAATTAAAGCTGAGATTCATCTGCAGTGCAGGGGATCAAACCGAGAAATACTCCCGTTAGAGATGAGCAGATCCAAAATAACAGCTGAGACTTGAGGTAGAGGCTTTAAGGACAAAACACATGAGCATACCAACTTTTTGTGGGGGATCCTAAGGTGTAAATTGTTTGGGGTGAGGACTGGCTCTTTGTTGTAGTTTAAGGCAACAAACAAAAATACTTGTAGGAACTAACATATACAAGTTGACAATGGTGGCAGTAACTGAGGAGTGATTTTTCTGCATAGAAGTCATGCAAGCAGGCAGAGCTTAATCAGAAAACTTGGAAGAGGTATGTGGTGCTTGGAAAGGACCAGTCTGAACTGGGAGTATTTGTGAAAGGAGAACCTGGTTGGTTACAATCCCACAGAACAGAAACGTTGCTTACTAATGAGAAGGTGCTTGTACAGGGGTTGAGTGTCTTTTTATAAAGAGGGCCTCCACACAGAGATGTGAAGCTTAAATACAGGTTATTTATCAAGAGGGATATTCCTCATTAAAAACAAGAGTAGTAGTATTAATGTTTATAAAAATGAACCAAAATAAAGAACATACAGCTTGGCAGCAAAGGCTCTGCAGCATAGTATACAAAGATCTGACACATCTCCAGCAGTTGCTGGTAGGTAAATTCAACCAGAAATAACGTGCGCATTTCCAACAGTGCAGGTAATCACCTGTCAAAATACTTTAGCTAGGGTTCACTGTATTCTCCAACACTTGAACCTTTATACTTGGTAGCAAATGTTCCCCAGAAACAGATTCCCCCAGCTCAACCCCAGCTATTGAACCCACAGCAGATACTAATTCAAAGCAGCCCTTTGGGTATCTCATATCAGAGGCCAGACAAAATGATCACAGAGCACTAGGAGTCTCCTCTGGGGTAGCTGTGGCAATGAACTTGAAAACAGCTATCTTAAAAGTCAATGCCTGATTCCAGTTTTACTTATGCACTCTTTACATGAGTGTAACTCTTTTGACTTCAGACTTCTGACTGACAGTGGTGGGTACAGAAGGTGAAACAAGCTTCTGAGAAAAATGGTTATGATCAGTCTGTCCTGAGCCAGTCAGGTGAACGTGACACAGAACACATTAATGGAGTAAATGTGCATATTTTCACTTATGTCACTGAACCTTTGGGACAGAAACACAAACATTTTTATAAAAACAATTGTCCCTGAAAATTGAAAAGAGAGAGTAAAACCTGAAAGAACACAAATTTTTCTGTCTTGTGAAATGGAAATGAAAAAGAAAAAACTCTTGTGGTTGAAAAGGTAATGATTCAAAACTGAAGTCTGCATAAAACAGTGGAAACCTAATGGACAAAAATAAGCTCCAAGCAGGCTGCATTTAGGACTAGCCAGGATGCAATAAGTAGCTAGCTAAGAGGGCAAGACAGGTGACTTTAAAATTGTTCAATATGCAGCTCCTGCAGCAGTGGCTATGATTAGAAATGTAGGCCAGAATTGCAGGCTGAGTTTCCTCATTTTTAATACTAGATCTGTGGATTTAGGAGTATAGGATTTATAAAACTAGGCCAGGTTCATGTTTTGTCAGGTCTACCATCTCTAGCAATACTCTCACTAGATTCTTAAGAGGAAGGCAGAAGAACTGTGCAGTTTGCAGACATAGGAAGCATCTGCAGTTTGTTGGGAGCTCAAGTAATGTGCAGGCTGGCTTAACCCCAGAAATGTTCATTTCTTTCCAGAATGCTTGTTGAATGCTCGTATCTCTGGATTTTTTATTATCTATAAAACTGTCCAGTCTTTTCTGGAATCTTGGTAACTTCCTATGGTTACAAATTCAGTTAGTCAAAATATAAACTGCTGAGGAAAAATTTAATCAGCTTTGAATTTGCTGCTTTGTAATCTAATCAGGTGTCATCTTTTTCTTGTATTCTTGTGACCTGCAGGGTCTGGTTCTGCTAAGAAAGCCTCTGGCTTGACTTCTGGGGAGTGTTCAGGATCCATTTTGATGAATTCCAATTAAGAGTCTTCCTGACACCAGGGGATGCAGAGGTCAAAGAATGCCCTGAGCAGCACAGCAACAGACCACGTGGAGCACAGATAAAGGTAAGAAAATGGCATAATTGTAAAACAGAACAGAAAATTCATGAAGACATGAAAGGGATTTGAATTTGGAAGGAACTCTGAGTGAATGGTTCAGCTAGGATTTCTGCCTGGAGCCCAGAAGAACTTGATAAAGATTCTTGTATACATGGTGGAGAAAACAGTGATAATAATGCTTTGCCTTGTTATCTGGAATCTGGAATGGAAGTTTACAGAAAGTTGTAGGTGATCTGATCAGAAATGAAGAGCTTTTTGTAGTCATGTGAGACTTGTAAGGAAGAAATACTGTGGTTGTTTGAATATAAGTGATCTCTTGAGTGCCTTCTGTGTGCTCGTGATTCCAGTTGAAGCTGTGGGAAGTCTGTTGCTTCTAAAGATCCTAACAGAGGTGTTCTAAGACACAACACTGGTGCCTGATCTTGGGAGAGAAGCATGACACAAGTAACTTGTAATACCAATATTGTAGCATTAACTGAGCTAGATAGGAGCTCTCCAATGAGCCTGAGGGACTCATGTTCAATGTAGACAAACTTCCATCTGGCTGTACGACTGAGAAAAGGTAGTGACCTTGGACAGAAAGGTAAAATCTCATTGAGTTTAGGACCATCATTAATTGCTTAAACAAATCGGTTGCTATCAGTATTGTGTATTTTCAAACACTGGAGTCATGTTGGAATTCACAGCAGAAACTACTAGGAGTAGTAGTCTACTACTTTTGCAGCTCAGAGAGTGGCATGAAGGAGCTCTTTTGTACCATGTTTACTCCAGGGACATGGAACCCTCTGTGGAGGAGGTATGGATCATGTTCACAAAAAGGTGATGACTGATGCTTTTGTTTTCAGAGTATTTCCGTCTCTCCTTCTAATGACCATTTTCTTCTCTCTTTGGCCTCTTCTGTCTGGGCTGTATCTTAGGTGACTTGTCCAGCATTTGAATAAGAGATGGCTGAGAAAAGGTCACTTGGGAGCAGAAAATATTATGCAATGCAGAAACAATAGTTATTATTTTGGCCCTGCTAAATAAAACTAGAATCCTGCCATCTTTTTCAAGGTTGATCAGTTTAGGAGCAAGCCATGTTAGGAAGACCACTGGCTGGTTTTGGGTGCCTAGGGGAAACAGTGTCAGGAAAAGCATTCTCCATCTTTGCTAAGCAAACCAGGTGATCAGTGCCTTACAGATTCACTATGTTTTTGTCACTTTGAAGTTGGGTTAATGGGACAAAGTGAGAGGACCTGCAATCACAACACCTACATCTGAGGAGAAGGAGCATAAGGAAGTTTGCAGCTGTATGATTTTTGTCAGTATGTGTCTCCTCTGTTAGCAGCATCGGGAATTTCAAACTGAGAAGTGTCTGTTTTGGCAAATTAAGAGCATGAGAACCCTTCTGCTGTTCTGCAGCATAAACCAAACTCAGTAGTAAGATTGCAGCTGCCTTTTGAGGCTTTTGGTTTGCCATTTAATGCAGGCTCTGATGTTCACTGTTATAGTACACAGATATGTGTTGCACAAAAACACACATGCAGTTCTGTGCGTATGTAACCAAATAATCCAGGCTTGACTTCTCTGTATTCTGAGTGGTTGCACAAGGGAAGAGATGCATCAAAGCTTTTGTGTTCCTATATTAAAGCCCTTGTAGTTCAGAGATTACATGAATTTAGTACCTTTGCTGATGTATCACTCATTCACAAGGAAGGGCTGCAAAAAGCCTTGCCTTCTTTCCTCCCAGTCACCCTTGAATGGAACACAAAAATGAGGAAGCCCAGCCCTGAGCATCTGCCTTCCCCTGCCATATCCTTCGCCATGGATCCCAAATGTTCTGTTGTCTCCATCTCTTCTGAGAGAACAGGTGATGTCTGTGCTCAGTCTCAGTTGGTGAAGGCAAACAGGTCTCAGAGTAAATCAAAATATTACTGATTTTTTGCTGTATCAGCCAAGTAAAGTACACATGTAGAGGTAAAACACGTGAATAAGCAAACAATAACGGGTCAAAATAGGCAGTCCGTTCTTAAAGATCAAAATAGAGAGACACACGAGACAATGTTGAAGATATCAGTAAAGACCCTGCCAGGTTTCCAGAATCAAAGACTGTTCTGAGTTCCCTTCAGTTTTGTTTCCTTTCTCTCTCCCCTCATTTTGATGGGAACTTTTCATGTGGCACCTTGACTCAGAGCAGGATTTTCTGGGAAGTCAGTAATGGCAGAGAAGTTGCCTCCGAGGAGAAGAAATGTTCAACATCACCAGGACATTTCCCACGAATGGTATTTGGTGGCCTTCCCCAAAAATAGCTCTTTGAGGTGTCTGGTGTGGGTCAGGAGCCCACTATATTACCTGCTGTGCAAACACAAAGCAGCAAGAGAATTCCTGCTACAGACAGTAATAACCTTAATCTAGTGAGAGCGATCACCTGATATAGACAGAAGGGGGAGCACAATGAAATAGTTGGAGCAGAGGATATAATTTAAGTCTCTTCTGATTTATAGTAAAACTTAAAAAGAAGTCGGATGGTGAATATGTATCCTAGCTGGTGGAAGAACAGGGGAAGATTTTTTTCCTAATGAACTTAGAGAATTTTCAAAGGGCAAGTTAAAAATAAATTCATTAATTAAAGCTCAGGTCTGATTAGATACAGAAAAAATGATGGATGGATCTTCAGGGATCTTTAACAACTGTGTTACAAAAAATTTCAAAAAAAGCTCAGTATGTAATGTACAGCTGAGTGTCCCAAACACTTCTCAAAGTCTTCTAGTAAAAATACTGGACAGTACATATTTACATGCCTAGTTCACATTTGGATCCTTTTGAGGAACTGGTCACAGCTGTAGAAACTGAGCCTTTCAAATATTCTGACAAAGGTAAAACCGAATAACAAAAGATTATACGGTTCAGATACTGGCCCATTTCTTATGGTTACTGGCCAGTGAATCTTCAAATTAGAGTACTGTAATGAGAATAAATCATGAAAGGAAATCTCACTCCATGTCTGTAGAGATGAGCACAGGTGCTCATGAACTGGGCTGTCAGTGATTTGGGAAAGCTGTGGTGTTTGGTTAGATCCCTGAATACGGGTTACATTTTAGAGAGCTGCATTTGGGAATTTTGGCCAAGCGTCCCCCCATATTAATAGCTTTACAGCCATTCTTTGGGCTATCAGTGTGCTCCTGTGAGCTATCTGTTAGCACTTTCTTTCCACTACATAACATCCCAAAGCTTCTCTTCTATTTTGTCACAGCATTTTCCAACTCCTGTGCTTAGACATTCTTTACATTATGTGTATGTATTCCCCTACCAGAAAATGATGCAGCGGGTAGAAAACATGTATTGAAGATTCATTATCTATCTTCTCCTTCATTTGCTTTTTCAAGAATCTGGCAAACCTTTCAAAGTACATCAATAAGTTGGGTCTGAGCAGCCACCTCTTGTCTCTTCCCAGAGCATGATTGCTTCCCAGCATCCTTCTGGTGGTGGCCCCCTTTGCATTTATTCATACCTGCATAAAGGGCAGGAGGATCCTGCGTGCTGGCATGGCTGGTGAGGTTTGTGTGTCATTCCCTTTCTGTCCGTGAGCAGGTGAGCAGCACTGAATGAATCGCTTCCCCTCTCTATTTTGTCTGATGTTAAGTAGCTTGGTGAGGACAGGAGTGATGTCTTACTTTGTACTGGACATAACGCAGAGTCATCATCTCGGTATCTCTAGGTGGTGGTGTAATATGGTTCATAATCACAATACATAGGGACTGGAACATTTCTTTCCACAATTGTAGCCTGTGGCTATGCTATTTTGTGTACTCATCCAGTACCCCTTAAGCTGCCTGCTATAAGCAATGTTTTAGCAGTCTTTTCAAGACCCCAAACAATGACGTACAGATTGTATTTTGACCTTATATGTGTAGCCCAGCAAACGTGTATATGAATGCTAACTAGCATCATCTGGTCAATGTTTTACCAGGTTCATCTCTCACATGAAAATCAGTACTTTGTATGCCCAATTTGACAAGTCTCAAATACTCAGTAAGCAAGAATTGCTTTCCTCCACTTGCAAGAATAATGACATGAGCTTAAATGTCATAAAGAGATTTTGCGGTTTGTTTTTAAGCTCTTTGTCTTGTATTTTTGAGCCTGTGATTGAAACTGGACAGCAGAACCAAATGAACTCACAACTGCTTTAGAGAGGCTGAGATTTTCATCTTATATCATATATCCTGTAACTGGAGCAAAAGCACAAAACTTTCATGAGACTTGTGAGATAACTATGAGAATTCATCATGTACCATACTCTGGTTTTGAGAGAACTGGCTGGCTACTGCACTGCCAAGACAATTACATTGATACCTGCAAACAGTGTGAGTGACATATGGTGGCAGAGCTGTTCTGAGCAAAACAAAGTAGAAAGAGAAAATACAGGTGCCTGAGATGAGATTTGTGATGAGGTGCTTAAGAGGCAGCATAAAACCATCATCAAGCAGCAGCTCTGTGGAAGAACAAGTTTCTTGAATGATTCAGTGGCCACCTAATGCAAGTATGCAAATGATTACACTTTGAAAAATTAGGTTAAATTCTCTTTTTAAATGCAAAAGAAACAATTAATAAAAATTTGGCACCCTTCTTTGGGGCAGACAGCAGAGTTCAGAATTTCCCAGTGAAAACTGGGTAAGTTAGGATGTCCCCTGAAGCCTGGGGATCATTCCCACAGGTATCATCAGCTCCTAAGTGCCCCAGCTCCTCTCGAGCACCATGGTGTGAGCTATTGCTTTTTGCTGCTCTTTTTCTTCCTCTTCTATGCTTTTATAAAAAAATGCTTCCCTTGACATGCAAGACCTCATCCAATCGGTCTGTGATCCCTTCCTTTCCTAGCAGACAGGTAGAAGTACCCTCTCTGCTTCTCCTCAGTGAGTCATCAGATAGGCAGGGTGCACACAGCAGCTTTGGAAAGGGGTTTGGAATATGTCCTCTCTGTGGTATCGTGGCTCAGTCCCCAGAGCCCCAGGGATGTAACATGTCACATTTACTGCTCCTGCTGCATCCTTTTAGCCACCAGAAAACCTGCATAGTTTTAAGAAATCAAAGCTTTCACTTAAGATGTGAAAAAACCCCACGTCCAGGACAAAAGGTGATGCCAGTTCCTCACCTCTCATCAGAGCTGTGAGGAAAGAGCCAAGCTGCAGATTGTATTGCAAGTGAGGAGGGCAAACTCCCCCTTCCTCCTTTCCTATCCCAGCCATAACCCAGCCCCCAAGAAGGCTTCATCTCTCCGTGAACGGAGTCCCTCTGAGCACGATGCTGAGCCAGAGGAGTGACAGGTGCCTCCTGATATGCCTAAATGAGAAGAACCAATCGGAGGAGCCTGCCCAGCTTTTGTTATCATCTGGCTTTGCTCACGAAAGATGAGTTTGATTGACAGATGCATCAAGGTTCACAGTTTATTGGTTTTTGCAAAAGAGCCAGATCTGCCAATTTAGACAGGGGAGTGACACAAAACTTTCCATCTAAATGGACTAATTTTACCACAGGGAATTCCCAGGCAGAGCGCGCCAAGGCAGGCGCAGTCCTGTTTTATTTTTTAACAAGGACTGAATGACAAATATAAACGACAGTTCTAGGCTGACGGAACATCAGCATTTGACACTTCACAGGGGAGCAGTGAAATAAACAATAGGCAGAGAAATTGAATTAGAATCAGATGAGAGTCAGCTAGAGCGGGAGAGGAGGGCCTGATTCTCTACCAAATCATTTATAAAAGAGCAAACTGAATACTAAGTAGGTATAACATGCTCACATCCTGGTTTATTAGCAAATTTAACCTACTAGTGCATTACACTTGTGTGATGTAAATGGATCGCTGGACAAAGGTGGGTGGTAGGGCAGACCAATGCCCGGGGAGTGGGAGTGTATGAAAGGTTTCTGTTTGCGGTAGTGTGAAGCTCTTGTGATAATCTTACCCTGAGTTACTAATAGACTCTACAAAGTTAAAGAGCAAAAGTATGAAAGTCCATTTAATTTCTCTCCTGTTCCCTCTGGCATGGGCATGCTGCCTGCAGAGTTCTGTCTGGTCTTCCTGTATTACGGCACTTGCTAACTTTTGGGTACCCAGCGTTGCAGCCTTGGCTCAATTCTTTTACTGCTGTTTTTTTCTCTTGGACTTTTCAATTTAAATCAGGCAATCCATGACATTTAAGAAGAATGATTCTGTGCAGAGCCTGTCTGGGACTTCTGGGTGTGGACTGTGTCTGCTTGAGATAAAAGGTTGTCTCAGCTGATAGCGTTAGCAAGCTATTATCCTATTTCTAGTCAGCTTTAACAGGGGGATAGGATATATAAACTTTCCTGATGGGTGAGACAGCTAACTGTTTGTTAGAAAGACATTGCTTGGTAGGAATTTGGATTCCTAGATTTTATGTCATGCTCTGAGATCTGAAGCATATCTGGAGAAGTGATTTTAAATCTTTTTCAATTAGCAAACAGTAAGAACAGAAAACAATCAGTAGGAGAATAGCTGCCAGTATAGTGCATGTAGGTCTATAAGCTCTCTTCTCCCAGTTGCGTTAAAAGCAGTTTCCTTAAAAATAAACTAGAGATTTTAAAAACATAAGTTAAAAACTACTGGTCTTGATGTCAGAGAAGGGGACATGAAAATAAGGGGCTTTGGATTGATTTGCTTGTTAACGATGATTTTACTTTCATATATGAGTCTGCAAAGTGCCTGTGTGGAAGCTGCCTTATTAGCTAGGCGCTGTAACAAACCATTGCTGGTGTATCAAGGAGGTGCCAAGTGCAGGTCTGTAGTTAAAACTGCATTCTCATGAAGGCTGACATGGAGGAAAAATGCTCATTTCTGCTGTACACGGAGGTACTATATCTGTATGAAATTTCACACTGTCCAGCCTCATACCCTTTGGGTTTTCTGTGTAGGTTTTGTTTGTCTTCCTTTCATAAGTGTTCAACAGGGTGCGTTTGGTCTCAGGCTGAAAGTCATTATGTTTGTAATATTTCTTTGTCGGTGTGTCTCTTTAAAACAGAATGCTTCATCTCCTTTTCAACAGTCACAGGAGCAAAGCCAGAGTAATTCTGATGCAAATAATATGGTTTGAAAGCAGAACATTTAGAATTGAAGCCATTTTTGTTATGTTTCATAAAAGAAAGCTTATCCTTCAGCAAAGACTAGCGCGTAGTTCTTGGTGAAACCACAGCCATGCGTTGCATTGTGTCAAGATGGTCCCTCACAGTTCTTCTCCCAGGGAGGGAAGCCGCAGGCAGTTTTTTTCAGCTGGTCAGCATTTACTTACAAACTCTGACAGCGGAAAGTTAGGCTGCCTGTAGTAAAGATGGATGTTGCATCTGTCCTGAAACCTGGTTCCCATCGGAGTAGTAAAGGGGACAGTGAAGAGCAGCAGCAAATAATAATGATAGAGAAGGTCCTCTGAATGTGTGGGGCAAAGGGGTGTGTGGAGAAGCCAATAGTGCCTGAGCAGGGACTGTGCAGTGCAGGGTGGTCTCCCGAGTGTGTATGACAAGGAACGTGGGAAGGTTTATACCTGTGAGGGTAGGGGGCTGAGAACAAGGAAGGAGGATCAGAGACAATCCATGTCTTTCACGTAAGGGCAATGTCAAGAGACAACGTGCCCAGAGCAGGAGAACAAGGCACTGAAAGGGATCTTGAAGGAAAGGGTAGAAGAGGTGTCAGAAGGCAGGTATTTTTGAATTTGCAGGTAGAATTCTGAACCCAAAAAGATCAAACATGCTTTGGATGGGCCGCTTCCACCAAAATGTCACACAGCAGAAGGCAGGAAAATACCCAAGCTTTTGACAAGCTTTGGTATCAGACCAACTCTGTCAGCCTTGCCAGGAGTTACAGGGCCATTTCCACGTCTTGTGACATTTGAGCTGCTTCTGAAAACATTAGACCACAGGGTCCCTGCGATGTTGGTGAGATGCTCACTTTTCACTAAAAGAAGTGAATTTCTGACTCTCGCATCGGAAGAGGCACAATTAATAACATAACTATAGATGTCTTGAAAACACTAAGACTAGAAGTCAAATAAAAGCTCCTTTGGTTTTATTTTATATACATGTATATAAATATACATGTATACAAAATGGTATCTGGTATTATATACAAATTACATGATTTCCAGCCAATCTTGTGATTTTTGTGTATATTTTGTTCATGATTTTTAAGTACGAGGGTCTGGCAATACAGGCTCTAACAAACTTCCTTGGCTTCATTGCAAACAGCTCCCGAATCATGTAGGTTAACTGTCCTGAGGATATTCCCAGCTTTTTTTCTAAAGCAGAGAAGAATTTATGTACAGACTGTTTACTATGCATATCTTCATTAACCGCTACTTGTTTAGTGGGCTGATTCTTCCCTTAATATTTTATTTTCTTTTGGATACAAGCATCACTGTGTAGATTTACTATATAGTAGTTTTCAGGATCCATTTTTTCCTTTAAAGCATTGGAACCAGGTTTGCTATTCTTCCATTTTTGCCATTACAGTTTTTCAGTACTGTCTAGTAAATTCATCCTCTAGCTCATTTAATACCTTCAGATGTGTATTATCTAGATAGATTGTCTGGCACTGTGATACTTAAATGTTCCAACTGTTTCCTTGCCTACACCTCATCAAAGAATGTATTTATTTTTAAAGACGGTTATCATCATGTCAGAATGTTCAAAGTTTTCTTTATTTTTCTTGTCAGAGTAATTATAAAGAGGATTTCTTTACTTAGCATTGCATAATCTCTTACAATATAATTTTTCTCATTAGGAGACAGACTGTGGTGCTCTTTTTAGTTTTACCACACAACATTTTCACACTGAGAACTCCCATTGATTATGCAGGATTACTAAAGGAACATAATACTAGTTGGAATGGTAGAAATAGTTCTTTCATGCAAGTATTTCTTTTTGTAAGATATATAAGTTCTTGGAAGCTGCAAAAGTTTTGCTATAGTTCAGCTATCGGTTACGGAGACGTAGGCGGGAATGCCAGGGTGCAGCTCTCTGTGCTGAATTAGGTGCAATACAAATGAGATGGTCGTGCTAGATTCTAACTCTTTCTTCTGAGATTATTTTGCCAGGACAAAATTTGAAAATCCATTTTGCTTTCTTCTGGTGCATCTGTCTGTTGATTCTTAGCCTGTCTTTCACCTCTGACAGCAAATGTACAGTAGTAATTTCCTTGGATTCCAGTTAGCTTAACATCTGGGATCTCGTCTATTAATCCACTGTTCGATTCTTATCACCTAAACTTCGGTAGAGAAAGGTAATCCTGATGCATAAAAGATTTCAGAATTTTTGAATCCACTTTGGTTCTGATTTTGAGTGCAAGCCTCTCCCTACATCACACGTCAGGCTTGTCTGTCTCGCAGGCGGCAGACCCTGGAAAGCTGGGGTCTCCAGCTTCAAGATAGTTGCCAGGCAGTTTTGCTGCAGTGTTGTGAAAATTGAATTGCTTTTACAGACTGTTTGAATTTCAACAAATTGACTTTCACTTATGGAAAATGCCCTGTTGGAGGATTTTCAGCCTATTCTATTAATACCGCAAGGGAAAAATATAAACTGAAACAAAGGGAAATGTTTTAACTCTCAGACTAGCAAAAGCTTCATGAAAGCATTTGATTTCATGACAGCATTTCTGTACTAGCTTTCCTTGAGATACACACGCACCAGCAGAAAACGTGGCCCACTGGCTTTCATGAGGTGATATGAAAATATTTTTAAATGACTAAAAATTGCAGAAGCAAAATTGATTTAGCCTAGCCTGACTCACTGCTACATTTTTACTCCGCCTCTATGACCTTAAACTGCATCTGACTTCCTGGAGAATTAATGCTTGACTGAGGAAAAATTGAGTGAGTACCTCAGTATTTGGTATGTTTATAGCATACCTTAATATAATGCCTAGCTCTTTGTTAGGCAGACAATGAATAGCTTGGAGAATGGGTTATTAATGACTTTGCATTTGGTTTTGCCCCCTGGTTGACCAAGACAGATAGAGATTAGGAGAGAGCAAGCTATAATAAAACATCAGAATTCCTGTTGTGAAACTAAAACGGGGGTAGCAGAGAAATGAGAGTAAGACCTGAGAGCTGTCAGCCACTCTCCTTTTACTGAGACCTTGCACACAGCCCCCACATGAGCAACAGGTCTCATTGTGGAAGACTTAAAATCCTCCTAGAGGCACACTGAGCAGGTGCTGCTCATCCCCAGCTGGGTCTATGAGGAAACAGGCATAGAGGAGAAGGGGACTCTGGATTACTCCACACCTTTCTGATATTGCGGCTACCCAACAGCATTTTCATTTCCTGAACTACCTGGAGACACCTGATGTGTTATGGATCATTGGGAGTCAATCGAGTGAGATCAATAGAAGAAGGAATCCTGCTGGCAATGAATAGGAGTGGGGTGGTGGCTAGTGGGGGTTCAGAGGCTGGTCTGCACTGTCGGGTGGCTGCAAGCATGTGTGGTGCCTTCCATCACACGGTGTGGTGGTTGTTAGCAATCATAGTGTTGTTTACATGGTGCCTGAAGGGTCCTGAGTGGAACAAATGTAATGTCCTGGAGACCTCAAGGGGAATCCACTGGAGAGAGAATTGCTGAGGGGGAGGGAGAGAAAAAAGGAGAGGGAAAGAGAAACAAGCCAGAAGCCACAAAAATGACATACAAAAAAAAAATTGTTTTTATTTCTCATGTGCACAAAAAAAAGAAAAGAGTCAAACAGAACTGAAGCGATGAGGAAAAGCCAAGAGTGGCTGCAGCAGCCTAGAATGGATATAACCCTGCACCTGGCACTGTCCCCCTCCCCTCCATGGTCTCATGTCTAGCTTAGCCTGGAGAGCATCACCAGAGCTGCTTATGGTTGGTTTTGTTGTCAGTTCTGTAATTGTCATTGTTTGGTCCCTCCTTTCTGCTTTGCAAGTTTGCCACCATCTTGGGCCCAGCCAAGGAGCACACTGTGGTATTTGTGGGGTTCCTCAGAAGCTCTCATTCTGTCAGTGCCAAGGGGGGCAGCTATAATTCTTATTTCTTTTCCCAGGGGGTGCTTTTCATTAGGGACAAAAGGGTGGGGTTTTTCCACCAGCTCAGCAAACCAAAAATTCCTTTAGGAAAATGTTTATGTGCATATATAATTATATGCTCAAGAAGAGAAAGAGGTGCAGGGGTTTTTTCGTTTTCCTGTTGTTTGTTTAACATCCCTCACATTCACGTTGTGATTAATTCTGAAGTCTTACTCTGAATTTGAATCATTGCTACTGATGGGTCAGAAAGCGTGCAGACTTCTCCCTGTTTCCACAGCAGGGCTCATTGTCACCAACCTTCCCCAACAGATTTTCAGGTTACAAGGGTGTCAGCTTTAATACACCCACCCCGCGCAAACTTCACTCCTTCTGGTCCCACATTGGACCAAGAGGACGCGGAAGCTTCAGAGAACAGGACTTCAAAGTACTGCCCAGTTTTAAATGCCATGGTGCCTGTTGCTTCCAGTGAAGCATAGCACTTGAGAACTCACGAGATTCCTCTCCCACAAAAAAATGGTGACAGAAGGAGATCCAGCCACACAACATTTCGGCTTGGTCCATGACATAAAGCAAAGGTAGCAGCAGAACTAAGAATGATAGGAGAAGAAGGAAGTGAAGGGAGAGCTAAGGAAGAAGAATAAAGAAACGAAGAATGATTTGTGAGAAAAAGGAAAAGAGATAAATGTAATGGAAACATTCATTATTATTCAGAATAATACTTAACACTTTGATAGAATTTGCTTTCCAGGATCTCAAAGCACTGAGCCGGTGCTAATTAATTCAGCTGTGCAATCCCCCTGTGAACGAGGAACTATTGTTATCCCCGTTCTACAGAAGATTGGAATTGAGGCATAGGGGGAAAATTGGACTTGACAAAGGTCCTCTAGAGCCATGAGGAGAATTGGGGAGTTGAGTTCCCAGATACCTGCTCTCATATCAGTAATGCTGTTCCCTCTCTGAGCTGGGAATGAAGAATAACAAGAGAGAGAGAGAGAGAAAAGGAATGGAAAGAGGGTGTGAGAAAGAAATGGGAGAAAAGGAAGAGACAGCAGAATGGACGAGAGAGATGTGAGTCATAGGCTTCACTGGATTTTGCATAGTGATTTCTTCCTCCAATTATTTTTATTTTTTCCTGTAAGACTTTTTAAAGAAAAATTTAAAAAAAAAAATCCACCTATAATAAAGCAACTGTTGGCCTGTGGGGGAAGGGGTCCTTCCAAGGTTTGGCTGTTCCCTCAGGTTCTGGATTTGTGCTGTGCTTTATTGAACACATTGGGGGGTTTTCAGTGAGCACAACGAGACTTGCACAGTACAGACAGCGTGTTCCTTATCTACAGGATGAGACGAGGCTGTTTTAATAACTACCATGATGAAGATGGAGATGAACTTATATACAAGAGGAATTGTCTTCACATTACACACATTATCTTCCTACAAAGCAGCAATTGTTTTTGCAAATAACATAATATTAAATAATTGGTAGAATTTTTGCGTTTCCTGCATAGTCCAGTCTAATGGAATCTATATGAATATTGATGGTTTTCTTCTGCATAATATCACCACATAAATCCCTGTGTCAGCTACTAGACTTCAGCTATAATACTGCTTTACAATGCATCCACCGACTGTAAATCAAAACAACCAACACAAGAAACTCTTTGGCAAATGTAATTCAGTACATTCGCATGGGGGTCTACAGATGGTGGTGGAAGAGGATTAGACTGCCCAGTCCTTTGCATAATTCTGCTTTCCTTTTAATTTTCCTGGTCGAACTACATGCCGTCCTTATGAACTTTCCAGACCAATCCAATGCCTGGTGGAAATTCTCTTTTATCAGTGGAGTTACACCAACAATGGATTTGGCCCTCCGAGGGTCAAATCAAGCCAGCCATGAGTGAGCCAACCAAGTCCTGCTTTCATACCCTAGCTCGTGTCTCAAGTTTTGTGAAACACCATTATAAAAATAAGCATTTCTGAGCTGCTACTTCTCTTGGGATGGCCCCTGGGCTGCAGGTTGCCAAGTGTGAGGTGTGACAGTCTCCTTTTCTCTAGCCTCCTCAGGAGGTTCTCATTGCTGGTCCTGGGATTTACTGCCTCTGCCCCGACCACCTGCTGAGTGAAACTGGGTGGTGCACAAATAGAGCAAAGGCTGTACTGAGAGACTAAAAGGGAGACTTTGCTAACAGGGTCCAGCATCTATCTGGTCTCTGTGGAGGAAAACAGAAGGAGCGGTGAAAGGAAATTTTTAGAAATTACTAGAATTTTCTTCTCATATAGAATAAGATGAGATACTGGGCCAAATTCTGGTCTTGGTGACAGTGTAACAACTCTGCTATTTGCAGCAGGTTAGCCAGAGGCAAGACGTGCAGAATGACACTTTTAATAGATCAGGAGTAACCTCTTTGATTTTATTCTGTACAGGAACAGATTTTAGCTCTATATCTTCTATG
>VZRW01005938.1:319175-398678 GCA_013398125.1 Aegotheles bennettii
CCAATACCCTTATCATTTGGGCATCCCGTTAAAGAAGACACAGACCTATAATCAGCTAGAGCCATGCAAGGGCTAAAAGTGTTAGGTGAAAGGGGCCTTTGGGATCAACACAGCTGTTTACTGATGATGGATTTCATACATACAAGTTATACTTGGAGACAGAATACCGAGTCCACAACCACATCTCCTCTGAGGCTGGGAACTTTGGATTTTATACATAATGTTGGCTGTACAGGTTGCTCCACCGTTCACTTTTATGCCCTTCGGGAGTTTGGTTCTCAATCCTGTCTTTGTCCATGGACAGTAGCCCACAAGTTTTATCTGAAACCTCTCTAAACCAACAAGGATCTACTTTGGCAGACTTGGTACCCTGGGAACAGGCTATAGCTGCCTTCATGTTTTCTTTGAGTATTTTTTAGGAAGTGTCAGTGCAAAGAACAGTTTATGAGTTTGCTGACGATACAGGAGTAATAAGCATTTCTATTGACAGTTACCCTTTTGCAGAACAGTGTTTGCCAGTCACTTGGGAACCAAAAAGAGCAGAGAATCCCTAGAGAATCATCAGGTGAGCATTTGGGATAAGGGGTAAATATTAGGGTGGACAATACAGGATTGAAGATGGAAAGATGGGGCTGTATGTCAGGACTGGCTGGTAGGATGCAGGCATTTGAATGGAGGCCTATAAATTAGTAGGTGTATGAGCAGATGGACTGGGAATCGAAGGGGGCCCATACAGCAAGGCTACAGTGGTTAGGAAATTAGGTGTTGGGCACAGGTAATGAGGCTGTTGTCACTGGTTGTGGGAATCTGGAGAATGGGTGTTGGGCATATCTAAAATTGTGAAAGTTGGGATGTGGGTGAACTGAAGTCAATCACGGGTACAGGGGTTAAGGTAAAAGGAGTGGTGGCTAAGGGCTAGGGAACCAAGCAATAATCCCAGCCAATCCTGAATTTGTCCGTCTCAGTCTCAGCTGTCCAGAGGGCAATCAGATGGGCCCACGTGAAGCCCCACACTTTCCACCACACAGCGCAGTTAGAGCGCAGCTGGGCTTGTTTTCTTTGTTCGCCAACCAGTGACATGGAAAACGTTTGTTGACTCAGAGTGCTTTTTTTGTTGACTGATGTGTTTGGTAAATTTTTCAGATGTGACTTGTCCACACTGCTCCCCAGAGACAGGATTTGGGAAAGGGGGAGGAGGAGGCAACTGGGGTGGAGCTGGCATCCAATCCTCTCCAATACCACCATCCCATTGTAGTGCAAAACAGAAAGGAAACAAAACCCTAGAGTGAAAGAGGAGCATCAAAGGTCAGAGGAACTCGTCTGCCATTCAGGTGGTGGGGAGGGATGGGACTTGGAGTTTTATTTTTGTAGGGTTTTTTAATTATTATTTTGGTTTTTTTGTTGTTTTTGTTTGCTTGGATTTTTTAGAAAATTGGGGATTTGTTCTTTTTTTTTTTTTTCTTTTTACAGACCTTCATGACAAAGCATAAAAACACAGTTATATTTATATATCTATTTATATATTTCTTCATTTCGTCGGTTGGTTTGTAAATGTTGTTCCATCCTCCTGTCTGAGCTGATTGTGTGTCACAGAAATTGTGGGTGTATGTGTGAGGCTCCTCCCAGCTCTGGCCTGCAAAGTCACCATGTGTGAGGTGCAGCCAACTATGGGGGAAGCCACGCTGGAGAGTGGGGATGAGGTGCACAGAGAACCCCTCGTGGGGTGCAGATAGTTACTTGGTCCTTTTCTTCATTGCCAGATGGGCCAGGTCTCTGTACTGCCATCTCTGCTCTAGCCAGACTGTTTCCTCTGTCCTGGGAAACAGGGTGAGCATCACAGGTTACACATGTTGAAGAGTCCACCACAGAAGAGCATATCTTTGGGGAACAGTGTTTCATGAGCGGCGTTCTCCCCTGCTTCCCCCGGCCCTTACCGCTCCCAGAAGAGGGGTCCTGTAAGGCAATGGTTGCCAGCTGCATTGCTTCCCAGTCCCCCTGAAGTCCTGGAAGCCAAGGGGACTTTGCATGGCCAAGATTTGCCCAGGTGCAGTGGAGGGCTCCTGCAGGAGAAGCCACTTGGCCGCAGGTTCTTCCCGATGTGGAGGAGCAGTCGGGGCAGAGGGCAGAGGGAGGGCAGGGGTCTCAGTCTGATGTGATGAGCGCTTGGTCCGGCACCTTCGTGGTGAAGAGGAAGGAACAGGACTTGTGGGGAGGAATGGAGAAGGTCTCTTCATCCTTCCCAGGGATGGAGGGAGGTGATCAGACAGGTACAATGTGGAGGCCTAAGCTGTCGCCCTGCAGTTTCATGTGGTTTCCATGGTAACTAGTGGCGGTCATAGGCAGCGGCAGCAGTGGGAGGTGCGGAGCCCCGGGATGTGGCACTATAATAATAAGGGGAACCTGAAAGTTAACACAGGAGAAGAATGGACTGGTTGAAAGGACAAACAGTAAAAAAAAAACAAAACAAAACAAAAAAAAACCAAAACCAAAATCAATCAAACAAAGAAAAGGAACGAAGGATAACTGAAAAGGAAAGGAAGAAATAAAAGCAAAGGAACTGAAAGAACGAACTTGAGGACCCAGCTCTTAATGGGATTGAGGAAAGGCAATCAGTGGAAGCCGGCCAAGGGCCGTGCTTCAGTGCAGAGATGCTACTGTGGCCTCTGGCTCTGAAGCCCCAGCATGGGAATGAGATCCTTTTGCTCCTTCTGACCATCAGCACATTGCTGAGAGGGAAGCCCATGAGCATTGCAGCACAAATACGCCACACCTGACCCGTGGCCACAAGGAAAGTGTCAGGGCCAGGTCACTATTAAAACCAGGAGGGGAGACATGAAACAAAATTACAGTGTTTTATTGCTCGGGATTTTGGTCAGATTTGGTATGAAAGCTCTCTAGATGGTTATTGAATGTGTGTTAAATAGTGATTGATTATTAAGATCGCATTTACTGAGGTTTAACAACACTGGAATAAAATGTGCCTCTATTATCCAGTTGTTAAACCTCAGTAAATACATAGGTAATAATCACAGCTGATTTATTTTACATATAATAAATCTCTTCCTATTGTCTTGCAAAGAAATGTTGTGTTAGAAGATACGGTCCTATGGGAGTTTTTTTCCCCTCTGCAAGAAAAACCCCTGCAAGAAAACTCTACTGACTATTATAAACCTAGTGATGCAGCCTATCTCCCACTCTGGACATAGTTCCAACTGGTCTGAAAGGAAGAACTTCTATGGGATTTCCAGATCCCCAGGAATTGACTCTGGGTTTAACTTGGGAGATGAATGAAACCTTATATGGATTTTTAATCAGACCTTGAATGGATGCTGATTGCAGCCTGGGTGAGTAGCAGAACCTGAATTTAACTTCTGATCTAATCTGGAATAAGCTGTGGATGCAGCTCATGGAGAAGCCAGAGCTGAACTAGAATTCTGAACCATCTCATGATAAAGGAATTGGCTTCAGAACAGATGCAAAACCCACGTGAGGTGTATACCCATCTAGACACTGGACTGGAGAGTGAGGAAAAAAGGCCTCTCATATGACCAAATACTTGAAAACCCTCTTCAGAAACACAAAAAAAACCCAAACCAAACCAAACCAAAACAAAAAAAAAACAAAGAAAAGAAAACAAAGAGAAAAACAGAAGGAGCGCGAGGCTGGGGGTGTGCTGTGGGGAAGAGGTACTCACTTAGTAATGCAGGGTTGCTGAACCGCCAGGCCTCATTGTAGGTTGTGTACTGAGGATGGCTGTAGGGGTTCCCTGAGAACTCGCTCCCTGGAAGAAACCAAGGAAGGTGTGAAATACAGTTAGGATAGCAGTCATAAATCTTCATTCCTATCAAGCCAGTGTTTATGCCCAATCCGTATGCCAGCAGGGAAACTAGTGTATGTAGCCTCCCTGCCCACCTGGGACTGTGCCCTTCAGGGCACTGTAGTGTTTGTTCAGTGAAATATTGCTTACCCATATAATTAAAAATAATAAAATCGACCTCTTCAGAATCAAGAAATTAGTTTAAAATAATGAAATTCAATAATACAAATAAATAATCAAACTGGTTTTATTTTTCATTGCCTTTTACTTCTGATCCTCAGGTTGCAGTAGGATTGCATATGCAAGCTTTTTCTGCAATTAACTCTCAGCTTTCTTTTAAATGAAATCTAAGATTCTCGAGTAGTGTCGAGACAGCAGGCATGGGAGCTTGATATGGGACAAGCTCACGATAAACTCACTGGACTAGCAGTGCTGTTGGTAGTATTGCTAAGTTTTGTTTGTAGGGTACTGAAGGTGATGATCTAGTTGTAGAAAAGAGTATCATTCACTTTTGGAAATGTTCTGAAAGTAGGATGGGCTTAAATACAAAACAAAATGGAAACCATTAATCACTTTCTTACTCTATTATGTTAGTGTTAGTCAGAAAAGTGGTTCATATATGATTAACCCCACCTTTGTGCTTAGTTAATGAATTACAGAGAAAACTTGCTGTATTCCAGTTCCAGAAAATAATTTTCTAATGATTAGCACTTTAGGTACTATTCTGAATCTGAAAGACAAGCTGGGCTACAGCTCCCTTCTTCACATTCAATAAAATGGGCCCAAACAAAAATACTTGAGAGCTTTGTGATCTAATAAGACTCTAACCCAAAATTTGAATGGTGTAGAGTCTTCTTAAATATTCAGTTTTATTGTGCATAAGGAGCCGAGTCTCCTTTTTTATAGAAGGCTGTGCAGGGCTAAGGGAATTATATCTGGTAACTGAGGAGGTATGGTGCTGCATTCAAAACAAATAGATCTCCCAAAACTTAAAAACGTACATTTCTGTTAAGTAAAAACATGCCATTATCTGATCATAACCCCAATTTAATGCAGTACCAACAGTCTGGGGACAATTAGTGCCATCTGAAAGGCATTATGCACTTAAAAGTCAGTGAAAGAACAGCCTGACTATTAGCTCCTGGTCTGCCCTGAGGCAGGGGTGGAGTTGTTACAACAGAAGTGTTTGGAAAGCATCCGGGGTTCCTGCTAGATACCATGAAATAGGGAAAGAAGGCAAAGCAAGATGCACTGGATGCTTGTGATGCAATTACCAAAGAAATGGCAATTAATTATGCTGCAATCTCTGCAAATCTCCCCTCGGTGGAGAGTTAAATCCAAACCCACAGATTCTCACATGGTGGAAATGAAGTCTGTTGGAGTCAAGGGATTTGCAGTGGTTTAAACTTGAGGAGAGTCTGCTCAGCCAGGTTTTTAAAAGACATTCAGGGTAATAACCAAAGTAGTCAGTAAGAAAACATGTATGTATCAAAAGCAATCACCATTCAAAGGTATTTTAGACACAGAAGTTTTTATTTCAGCATAAAACCTCATTTTGTGTGACAGACCTTACTAAGTGCTGTTTCAATGGTAATAACTGAGCAGATTTTCATATCTAGAAACATCCTGCACTGAAAATCCTGACAGCATGGAAAGGAATAGGTGAAACCTGCTGAGGTGGCCAAGATGCTGTGGGATAGGCTACAGAGGCAAACAGCAGTGCATAGTGCAGATTTATCTCCACTGAAGTGACTTATCTGTGGAATATACTGGAATGAGTTTGCCTTTTAAAGAAGGAAAAAAAAATCCAGATGAGAATTTCTGCTTTGAAATGCCTCCTATAAACATCCATTCTCTGTATGGAGAGAAGTTCTGATATTTCAAAGCTTCTCTCTCACCCTCTTCTGAGTTGTCACCCTAAACTGTTTATAGTGTTCCTAAAGCAGGGGTTAAGTAGAGGAGAAAGAGCCCCAGCTATGGAGAGCTGGGGAGGAGGGAGGGCAGCCACTGGAAACACTGTTTATTGACGAGGAGTGAAAGCATGCATGCAGCAGGATAATGAGCTTTTGAGCTCAACTGTGACCAAGAGGAACTGAGCTATCGCCTTCCCCAATCACTAATGAAACAAGTGTAATTTCCTCATCAACATTGGATTCTGTTTAACGACTCCCTGCCGCTGCCATCACCAGCCTTCCGCGGGCTCAATGCTGCTCTGTGGGAACTGCAGTTTCCTTCAGTGGATGTTCACTGCACTAAGCCAGTATGCAAAAACTTGATGGCCTTTCTGGGAAAGAGGAAGAACTGAGGCAGGGATCAAAGCTGCTCTGTTATCTGTGCAGGAAACATCTCTTAGACGCGTAGGTTAAGTGTGGCGCAATACCTGGTTCATCCTTCTCTGAGTGACTAACCCCTGCTTTTTCAAGCGTGTGCTCAGAGACTACCAGCTTTCACCCACGTCTACAGCCTGGGACCTGAAGTCACAGGCAAGGGCAAATGCAGGATGTGTGTCCTACCATATCATCCACATAAACCTCAGAGATACTTGCATGCATGACTAGCCATGTTGCAGGGATGTACTGCTACTGGAGACAAGCTCTTCTTTAGACTATACAAGTAGAAGTCTAGTGAAATGTTGTCATGGATAGAACAGAGAGGCTTTGGTTAGCACTGGTCAAACAATCTTCTCAGAAACAGTTTTCCATTGGAAAATGCTGTTTCATCAAAATGGAGATGTTTTGCATGAGCTTGTCAGCTTCAATGGAGTTTTAGAAAGGAAAGTTCTGAAATGATTGCAAATTGAAACAAAGTATTGTGTTTCCACTTACTTGTTTTGTTTCATTTTGCCTTTCTCATCTCATTTAATTTCCTTTCAACTCTTTTATTATTTTAATATGTCTTGACATCTAGAACATGTTGACGTTATTGAAATGTTTCATTCTGATGTTTGCAAATTGAACCATATCAAGATTCTGACTCCTCATCCCAATGCAAGATGAAAACAAATGTCAAAAAATCAGGAGTTTTGCATGGGTTGGAAATTCTGCTTTCTGAATGGTTCTATTTTTAGCTGTGCACCTTTATTTAGAGAAGACAGAACCTCTTTCTCATATTCACTCACATCTGGACAATAAGGTTTGTTTGCATGTCAGTATGTTTTTTAAAGCTACTCTCTGAGTGGTCACCTTGTTGGCTCCTTGTCTCCAATGTAGTTAAAGCACTGGCCCCTGATCTTTCTTGGCCTGGGGACACGTAACAAACCATTAGCAACATCATATTTGTTTTCTCTGTTTAACCTGGACTTTCAACAGAGGTTGCAAGCAAGCACAGAGGATCGATCTCGTGAGGCCTATATTCTGTGCAATCTGTGCTCTGGGAACCTTTACTAACAGTATTTCTTGGTATCTGTATTTAAATCTTGGCACGTTCAATCTTGTAATACAGAAACCATGAGGCATGAAGTGAGCCTAGCAGGTGGCAGGTTCAGAACAAAGAAGGGAGGTGGTTTTCACACAATATGTAGTTAAGCTACAGAACTTCTTGCCATAGTTTGCCACAGATCTAAAAGGCTTATCTGCATTCTGTTTAAGTTTCTGGAGGGGAAACCTATCGAGGGTGTTTAATATTAAATAGAAAGATACTAAGTCTGGCTTAGGAAGTCTCTGATCTGCAAGTTGTTGGAGGCAGGGAGATCTTTTGAAAAAGTAAAGATAGGTGCTTGCTCTACTCATACCCTTCCCCAGGCATTTGCCTTTGGTCCCTGACAGAGAGTAATGGCTGCAGAGATCTGCAGTGTGACTCATTAAAGTCAAGTCTTATGTTCCTTCCCAAGAAGCCTCTTTATCTCCACCTTGTTGGCTTCAGTCACATTAGAAGACAGGAATAGAAGGGCTGCCAGGCAGGGTCTGACCAGTGGGGTATGACTGAAACAGCCAGAACTTGATGCTCTGTGGAAAGATGCAGTAAGTACTGCAGGATGCCCAAGTAGGCCACTGGAAAAGCTTCCCCTAATTGAACGTTGACATCAGATTAAAAGTAAAGATATCTATTTGACTTGAATAATCTTTTTTCCTTTGAAGTATAATTACACTTTATCATCCTGTTCCTTTTCTTTTGGCTGGCATCTGTGTGTTTTGGGGGACACCGATTAGTGGGGAATAAAGCCTGGGGAAATAAACTCTTCAATTGCCCTAGGGTAAATGGTGAAATAGTCTTCTTAAACAGTGGGAGAATCCACCTGCCAAGAGAAGGTATTGCTCCAAAGGCGTTGGATAGCAAAGGAGCAGTTTCCCTTGGTATGTAGGATAAGGTAGTTTCTTGGATGGAGGCACTATCTTACAAACAGGAGGTGGGTAAGTACTTGGCTGATGAAAGTGAATAGTTAGTTTCTCCTGAAATGCTGTTAATTATTGCTGAGTTTTTCGCTAGTTTAGACTAGTAGGTCTCAAAAAACTGCAGGTATTAAATTACCATTGATGATTCTAAGTTTGATGCCCTAGCTTTAAATAAGTTGTTACCCTAAGTTAGTGCTGAATAGCTGAATATCCTGAGCCATGAGCAGTACATAATAATCTGTGTGGGTCATTGGAAAATAATTACGTTAGTTAATGAATACTAAGGTTAATTAATTACCAATTAATTGCCACAGGTTATAGATAGCTAGTTGCCCATAGCAGCAGTGAATCAGTTACTAGGGAGAAAGAGATACATTACAGAAAGGGTTGTTAACTACATTGGTTATAGGCACCTGATGATTTCCTTATGAAAACAATAGGCCTTAATATCAACAAAGAAATAGCAAAGCTAACTGTAGAAGCTCTTACAATGTTAGTATACCATTCAAACGTGTGTCTGGAGGCTCACTTACCAGGAACCATTCCTGCAAGAGTTGAGGTTGGGTAGCTGCCTTGTCCAGTTGGAGGAACATGGGGTGGGTAGCCAGGCAAGGTGGTGCTTGCCATGTCACGACCTGTAAAGGGAAAGAATTGGGGCAGGTGATCAATAGGGATAAGATCTTTCAATACTGATTTGATATCACCTTTTGTCCCACCATCACAATGACTAGCAGCTTGATAGGCAAGTGCTGTGCAGCCTTCTCCTACGTAAGTGTTGTCCAGCCACAGAAAATTTTGGGGGAAGGCTTTTGATCTCACGCTGTAAGGATGGATGTCAGAACTTAGCTTTATAAGACTCAAAATAAATTGTTTTATTCATTGTAGATTTTGGATCTGTTTTAACTATATTAAAATTGCCCTAAGCTGCACAGAGAACGGCAGCATATTCATTGCCAGAGTAGCTGAGGTCTTGTCTATATGCAGTGGATGCAGTTCCAAAACTGTGGTGATGTTGCTTTAGGGCATGATCAACATGCAAGGCATTGGAAAGTGATCCAAGAGTCTTCTGTGCCTGTCTCTCTTCCCACCTCTGCCATTCACCTGCTGATGGTTTTAGTCAAGTCACTTGGCCTCTCTGTGCTCCTTTTTATGCTGCAAACTCTTTGGTGCAAGGGCACACTTTTAGTACATTTGCACAGTGCTTAGCATGAGATCAATACTGGTTGGACTCCATCCAGGTGCTGCTGTAATATATATAATAACAGGATCATGTAAAGTAGTTTGAGTCCACTTCATTTTAACTACAGGTATAAGGTTTTGTTAGTAATACTTAAAAGTCATAATGTATTTTCTTCACCAAAGAAGTAGAGAGGGGTGTGCACTGGGTGGATGACTGTAGTTTATTTTTCATCTCTTAGGAAGTGCAGCTGGAGGCTTCTTGGTTGATGCCAGAGGCATTTCCTCATTTGGACTGGTTAGCCTGAAAATGGGCCAGCCAGAAGGGCATTTTGCTGTTAGTGTTTATTGCATTTAAATGAACTAAAATCATCTCAGAAGCTGCTGGGAGTTTCAAGCCAAAACAAAAACAAACAAACAAACAAAAACAACAAAAAAAAATAAGGCTAAATAAATTAAGATAATATTTCCCCCACAGCTGCTGGGAGATTTACAGCTCAACCTCCAATGCTGCCTACTGAGATCTCAGCCTGTTCCAGGCATCCAAAGCCTTTCACATTCCCTAGGTAAACTGTACCCCACCAAGAAGTTTGTGCCATTTGTTGTTCCTTTGTTAATTTTGTCTCTCCTGTCTGTTCCAACTGAAGGGCTGGAGTCTGATTCACCTTTAGAAGTGACAGGTTAAGTTTGGCCCATTAACGCCACTGGAGTCACTGGAACTGTGCTGGGATATGCTAATGAAAGAAGAATTGGTTTAGCACTACTAGTGGCAGAATGATAACTGATAAGGCAGGCCCTGGAACGAGCATGAACCTTGGCTGGGGAATCAGAAATAAGTAACAGTTAGACAGCAAAGCAAAACCTAAACGTGGAGTATTAACCTGAAGGGAGGAAGTTTCTCTGGTTTGAGGTAGGCTAAACCAGTGTCATTGCTTTCATATGTCTTGACTAAAGATTGCTGAGGTGATTTGCTCAAGAAAAAAGAAATGCAAGTTCATTCTTTATGCCTGAAGAGGTTCCTGATCAGTGGCTGATGTTCCTAGCTCACCTCATCTGAGATAATGGCACAGAACTACCAAACAACAGCTGAGCCATTTTCCAGCCACTCCCCAATACTGATAAAAACAAATACATAATGCCTCAGGGATTTATATTCTTCACTCTTCTACACTTTTATCACCATCATTCCTTTAGTGATTTGTAGCTATGTGTTAAGCTGTATGATTAACACCTACTAGATGTAGTTCTATCTTTTTCCCTCACATTCTTTGAAGGCAAGAAAGTTTTATGCTTAAAATTCATGTTCTTTTTGTCTCATATATTGACTAGCCTGTGAAATAACAACAGGTGATGAGTGAGAAAACAGTGTCACTGAAAAGTTAGAGAGAACATTATGTAGCAGCAGGCAAAATTTATTCATTTTGACACTTCCATTCAAGTGGGAATGCATACACACTCACTTGGCTACTCAGTCTATGTACGTATGCCCCTGTGTTTTTATTCAGACATGAGCACACAGAGACTGATGTTCAAACCTCAGTGTGGAAAATCTGTTGGGAAATGATCATCTGTCAAAATCCCAATCTTAAAAAAAGAAGATAACAAACAAGTACAGTATCAGCAACATGAGTAAGAGTCCCACAGAGAGACTCTTAAAATGCTGTTACATACAAGCAGGCCCCTTCCATTACATCCTCTCGTTATCAACAGGTAGACGGCATTATTAAATTCTTGTAGTACTGGGCTATGGCAAAGCTAGCACCTATTCTGCTCGTAACATGCTTCCAACTCCAGCCATTCTCCTTTCTCCAAGAACATTCTGAGTGAGGAACATCACCTTCAGTGCTGTGACATTGTTTGAGCTTCTCCCATGTCTAATTCTCCATAAGGGTCCTAAGGCAGGTGCCTCCCCTGAAACACAGTGCCTTCTAGGCTAGAGGGTGGTCATATATGATTGCATCCCCAGGGAACTCTGTTGTTGGAGAGAGTCTGTCAGGAGACTCCTTGGCTTTGGAAGTGCCCAGAGGCTCTCATTTGCTGCAGTAAGATTGGACCAAGACAGTGTTATGAACACAAAAGTCTTCTCTGCTGTTACTTGCTGTTTTCCTACAGGGAGGCTTAGAAACACAAATCTCACCTGACAAGACAAAGGGAGGATGGTAGGTCAAAAGAGAAAAACAATACAGGAATATGAAGGAGGCAGTGGTAAGATGTATTTCTTGAGCATTAAGAACTGTGGTTTGCACTAAGACTTTGTCTGTTCCGAAAAAGCCCAAATTACATTATTTGACAACAAAGTGACAACAGACTCAGTGGTCACCTAAAATGATACACATTATTTCATCCAAGCTTCTGCAGCAGTGTTGCTTCAGTCACCTTGCACAGGAGTTTCCTCTAGAAGTTTCTATCTGAAACTTCTCATTTCTCCACATCCTCCCCTCCAGCCTGCTGCTCCTAAGGGCTGCCATCTTCTGCAGCCTATTTCTTCACTTCCATCCTTCCCTTAAAGGCCACCTACCTCAGGACCGTATTCCTTTGGCTCCAAGACATTATAGTCTCTCAACCATCTTTCCTGCTCTTGACATTCAGATGTGATGCCCTGTTTCTTAACTACTTGGTCTGCTGTGTGAAAGTACCAGCTCACATTGACACTCCCAAACCAGCTGACTCCAATCTTGCTCACAACACAGCTATGGCAGTGCTCACCAGCTGCCTATCTATCTAGCTAACTTAGTAGTTTGTACAACCCATGCCAAATGACCCTGTCAGTCCTAGAGTTGGCTGGGTTATTCAAGATGCTATCATCTACCTTAGGCTAGCACACAGACTTTCCATGGAGCTGAGAACACATGCTGCATACACAGAGCTGGAACATGGTTGCTCTAGTTCCCACTTGCACTCAAAGAGCTTGCAGCATTTACTGGTCTCCCCATCAGATGAAACTGAACCCCTTGACTGCAGCATCCCCACTGAGTTTGTGGTCAAGGCTGGTTACCTGCTATCAGAGGCTGGCTGCTGGACTGCCCAAAGTGGGCACCATGATGAAGGAAGGCACTGTAGCAAGGCGTGGACGCATCGTCTGAAAGGGCCATGTGGAAGGGCTGAAGATCAGCCTGCCCAGAGCCGACCGGCGTGGTGGGGGTGAAAGGGGTGAGAGAGGCTCCATGAGGCTCTTGCTTTATACTGAGGGGAGAGGAGAGGTTTTCTGTGGTAGGGTAAGGGATGGACACAGACAGACAAAGGGAACAGGGGTAGGAAGAGGAGGGTGGGGAAGGGAGGAGAGGAAGAACAAAATGGGTAAATGAAAATGGAGTGGTTAAAATCTACAGGGAAATTAATTTTAAAACAAAAAATAAAAATAAAAAGGTTAGGAGTAGATCAGAGGAGCCAGTGCTGAGACAACAGCAGTAAATGCACCCGGGGGCTAGGCTCTGACTACAGGGATGTCTCTGCAGGGGCAGCAGGAGATGAGGAGACTGAAGTGCAGTGGCAGATGGGAGGAATGGGATGCAGGAAAAGGAGAGGTGAGGGAGGGAACATGCAGGAGAGGGAGGACAGGAAGAAGCATAGGGCTGGGAAGGAGAAGAATGCTCTGAAGCTTCTGTTCTCCCTTTCCTGCTGCTTTCTCTCACTGGCCAAGGGCGTATGAAGATGCTACACTTACATAGTTTGGCCTGGAGAATTATACCACTTTGTCTCTTCAAACCCAAGGTAAACTTCCCCAGGAGAGCAGCATGGTTATGAGCATCTATTAAACAGGATGCTTGGTGTAATGGCCAAAGCTTGTGAAGCCAAACTCTGTAAAAGCTTTGACAAAAAAGGTGCATGTGAAGTTTGGTTAAAATGAAAAATGGGACTGTGCAATTAATAGGTGTATAGATAGATAAGTGGATATATAGATAGATTGATCTCGTTTACAGTTGCACACTTTGGAGCTTTGACCATAAAAGCAGTCAGTACAGACTCTGGTTGTTCCCAGAGTATAGTGTTACCAGACAGATACCTTGACAGAGAGATATAATGGAGAATAGGATATGTGGGGGACTTATAAAAGGTCTCATTTTCATTGTTGTTTGCATTGGATCTTCATTTTTGAATGTGCAGATCTGCATAGGCACAATAGATACAGCTTCAAAACTGCTCCTAACTTGTCTGCCAAGTAAGAGGTTTGGGAATTGGAGAACTCTGTGACCTAAAGCATGGCTACTCCAGAACACCCACTGTTGTTGGGTCAGCAGTAATAGAGTCCTGTATTTGAACACCTGAAAGAGAAGTATGGATGATGTGATCAGATCCGATCCAAATCATCTAGCAAACCATCCACCCTCAGGTAAACAAATTAAAGCCAATAAATGAAAGCCATCTCTCTGCCATGATGGCAAGTGTTGCCAATGGCCTATGAAATAAGTTAGTTCTGGTGGTTTTGATTTATACAGAGAAACATAAATGTGACGTATAATTAAGTCATAAATCTGAGTTCATTAATGTAGAACTGGCTTAATTAACTCTAGGCACCTTATTGTGAGGCCACAATGCTCACCTAGACAATAAAGGGCTGGGCAGTTTCTATCTGTGAATGCTGTTTATCCTGAGGCATTTGTTTCCTAAAGGTTTGCTACCTGGAAAAAATGATAGTTTGCCATCTGTGTTCTCCTCCAAGTACCTCTAACCTGGATGAACACCAAAGGTCTCCGATCACTGAGACTCCTTTGCGGCAAAGGCATATGTTCATGGTTCAGTTGATTGGGAAGGATCAGTCCTGGCCAAAAGGTGTACAGTTTCTCTTTATTTAGTTTATGTATGTGAAAACTCTGATATGGTATGTGAGGGTTGTCATGTTTTCTTCCCTTTTTGCTATAGGAAGCTCTGTTTGGCAAGGACCTTTTGTGTAGGATATGGAATTGAAGCTGGAGTATCTGATTCTTGTTGCCTACCAGAGTAGGCAGCACATCAGTGCCCACCTTCTGCTTTTTACTACTATATACTACCCTACATCCTACCAGTGAGCCTTCATGTGCCAGTGCCAGTCTCTGTGGCTGGAGAACCCCCAAAGCTATTTTTCTCCCACATCCACTGTCATCAGATGGTAAGGAGTGCACAGATTTACCTTCAGGCTAGACAGGCAAAGTCACCACCAGCAGTCTGGGAGTGCTGAAGCTTTTATCCAAATAGTGTTGATCCTAGATAATTTGGATGAATAGATCTGTCTGCAGGCAGAGGGACATAAGTTCCCCTGGCATTCAGGGGCTGCAAGTTGAAGTGATATTTTTCAAGGAAGCCATTTGACAGTCATACCTAAATAAATGAGGGACGCTTTGGTCCTCAGCATTTCCTGGGCTCCTTTTTCATCTCTCCTTATTGTGCAAGAGGGGGCAGGTGTGGGGAGCTGCTGGGAAGCAAAGGGCAGAGAAGAAGATGGACACAGGAAGCATGGGTGGGCAGAAGCAAGAGGTGCTATGGGCAGAGGTTAATCCTGTTTGCACAGCCCCCAGGCATGTTTGGTTTCCTAGTCCCTCCCCTGCTTTATTTCTCTTTTAAAGCACGGAATTTTCAGCTATAATCCTTCCTAAACCGCAGCATTTTTCAGGCTCTCTGTGTAAGTGAAACCATAATCTCTGGTAAAACAGACTGCTTAAGCTGCTGTAGCATTAGGCCAATCTGATCCAGCCCGTGGATTTCCGCTCTGCCCAGCTACCACAGAGAGGATTTCAGCCTGAAAGACTGTCTAAAGCCCTTGCAATAGGAACAACAGTGCCAGGCCTTGCCTTGCAAAGCTGAGAAGGGTTAAGGGACCAGTAGCTATTTGTCCCACTGTTGTGAGGCTGTTAAAGCCCCTGTCAGACTCACAGCAGAGATGAGCCCAGCCCTCTCTTGAACACATCAAGGCTTATGAAGAATAATTCCTCGCACCTTCCAGAGGCAGCACCACTTACTCAGTGCAGGGGGATAAAGAAGTCAACAATAACGTGGCAAGAGACTGGGACACAATAATGCTAAACACTCCGCTCTAAGAGTAGTGGAGAGGAGGCGAGGATAAGGTCAGACAGCGAATGATTGCACAACCAAAACTCAGACTTTTATTGTGTCCATCTATCTGTCTATGCTTCCCTCTACACTCTGCCACTGCACAGACATAACTTATATCCCATGCATCTTTACTGGTGGATGGCATTTACCAATTTTTACTCCTTTGTTGTCCAACTCTCCCCTGAGTAAAAGCACCTGAATTCTGTCTCTGATATAACTCCTGCCACTGCTATGCTGGAATAATTGCCCCAGCAGTGAATTATAGCACCAAAGTGTGTCAGTGTAGAGGAGATCAATTGATTGATCGATCTATGCACCTGTGAATGGCACAGTCCCATTTTTCATTTTAACCACCTCAAACTTCAGCTGCACCTTTTTGGTTTTCACTTCTGATTTTCTCCATTCTCTAATTCTTTTGTATTTGTGATGGAGAACTTGCCCCTTCCTATCCCAAGTCCTGCTAGTGCCAGCAAGCCAGCAAGCTGTGGAGCAGTGCTGTACTGGCTTGGCTGTGTCTTGGGGGGCTGTCCCTCTGTAAGGCTGTGCCAGGGAACCCCAAGGTATCTGCCAGTGTCTTATTCCTAAGGCTCGAATACTGACCTGTAATCAAATAGGGGGGAATGAGTTTGCAACCCCCCAAAGTGCCATAAATCTACTCCTGTCCCAGGCTCCTTTCCTCTTCTAAATGGCAAATGGTATCCATGTTTATAAGTGACAAAAAAATACTACCCAATATCATGGTGGGGGAAATCTGAAAGGGTCAGCAGGGTGGGGATACAGCTGGAAACATAGCAGAGGACGACATATTTTCTGCATCTCCTGCTCTTCTCTTTCTGACTGTACTTGCTGAGTTATGGCTGTTTTTCTTTCTTTCTAACCCTCTCCTCTGTTATTCTGGCGGAGAGCTAGAACTGGTGATCTCTGGCCTAAATTCCCCTGTGGATGAAGGGATTTTGGCCAGGCAGGGTGAGAGGAAGATTCACAGCTTTGGGTTCCTACAGAGACTCGCCTCAGCTTTTATCGTGCTTGCTGCTGCTGAGCAGAATGGTAGCAGGGGGGGTTGCAGGACTAGATAAGCTGCTTTTTTTTCATTGCTGGCCTCCTGGAGGATAAGCTACCTGCATCCAGTGCTCCTTTGCTTTTCAGTAAACAAAGAATAACAAGATGGCACATCCCTGCATAAGAGGTAGATTGTACACACCCACTTAACAACACTGCTCACCATCTTGACAATGTTTAGTGTTCCTCATCTTTTCCTGGGATCTCTATCAAATATTTATATGACCCCCGTGCCTCACTCTTTAGAACATGTATCTTTACAGCATCCCTTAGGGATCACTGTTTTATCCGTGAGGAAGGAAAAATGAACCCAAGTTCCTGTAGGAGCCCTGTGCCAAAGCTGAATCTTATCTTGGGTGTTTTGAATCCTATGCTTGTACCCACCATTGAAACATCTTTTTCTGCATTTGTGTTCTCCACTCCTCAGAAAGGTTTCATTGTGGCAAACAGAATGGGGCTGAGTCCTCTGCATTCATAAACTGGTAAGTTTACACTACAGCCAGTGGAGTCACATCGCTTCATCCCATTTGAGAATCCTGCCTCAGAAGTTCTGGAAATCATGCAAAAGACCAAACTGGACAGACATGGCATATCTTTCACTTTTCCTTTCTGTAATGTCAGGAGAACCATGTTTTCTTTCATTTCTTTTGGAAGAGCATTATGCAAGTTGCACTGAAGATAAAGATCTTGTCTTCTCTTTGTATTCCTGCAGACTGGAGAGTAAGCCTTGCATGCTCAGGTTTATTTTCTGTTTCTGCACAGATTATCCATGTTCTTAGCCCAATACCTTACTTGTGCATTGTTGAAAATACATGTTCTAAGAAACAACCTCGGGTTGCTTTCCCCTGAGAGTCAGAACTGTTGTGACATCACTGACATCGAGTTCTGGAATCGTATTTGCCCTGTTTTTTGTAAAACTGAATTTTACATTATCTAGATTTTGTCTCTGACCTAATTAACTGCTGTCCTCCAAGTAAACTGACCAGCTCACTCTTTATGTTACTTTGGCAAGAAAAAGTTTTATATTCTTCAAACAAAGTAAAACATGGAACTTTCAGTAGACCTGTGATCTGGACTTACTCTTTGAAGTTAGTTGAGTACTGTTAGTGTTAATCACTTGAGAACTCCACTGAAGTGAGCTTCATGTGGCTCTAAGTATAATTATACAGTTATTTGCAGATGGAGCTGATGAAGGAAGATGTGCTTTAAAATCTTGGGGGGGAAGGGGAGATGTGCAACTTGTACACTTGTCAAACAGAGAAGTTCAGTGGTGTTTGTGTTGTTGTCCCTTTTCTTGAGTTCCAGCCCATCAGGTGGGGCAATTACTTCCTGCCTTAAAGGGTACTCATTCCTTGGTGGGTTGGGACTTGAATGTTACCTCTTAAATAAGATGCTTTTGAAGCATACGCTGGGAAATGTAATTAGAACATGTTCATTTTTCACACAGTCCTCATTATAGGTGCCTTCAAGGTTTCACCACAATGATATTCTACTGATCATAAGATAGGATAGGTACCCATTCCTGGCTAGCCCACGGCAATTCTAAACCTACAAAGAAGGGTCAAAGATTGCTGTAAGCTCTCCGTTTCTCTGAAAGACTGCAGTGAGCAATTTCAATTGTACAAGCAGCTGGCATGGTTAACTCAAGTACAGCTGATGAAGATCAAAAGTTATTAACACCTGCTGACAGGTGTTGCTTAACTCAGATATAAAGCTCAGTCTTTGCTGTCAGTGGGCAAATACCTATATCACCAAAATTTTTCTCATAACCATACTTATTGGATCCTTCATTTAGCCTCAAAAGAAAAGGCAGAAACTGAATTGGCCGGAAGATAATATAATTGTTTTCTCTAAAAAAAGTCCCTTTTTGTCTGGCAGCATAAAGTGTGGCAGCCTGCAACGCTGTCCCCTTGCTGAGGGAAATCAAACTGGGAATGCCAATTCACTGCTACTGTCATTACATGACATTATTGTCAGTCACTGCTGTTGTTCAGTTAAATGCTAATTTAAGGAAGGCAAGGACATTATTTCTTCATGGTCCATCCTTTTCTGGGTTCCTCACTTCAATGTGCCTTTCAAGCCCATGAGCCGCCTTCTTCAGCATCATAAAGTTATTGACAGTGAAACTTTCCTTGGATGCATGGAAATAGTTTATGTGATTCCTTTTCTCCCACTATTCCTGTCTGTTCCCAGGATCATTCATCTGGCCATCTATCACTCTCAGCCATTTGGTCCCAGAGAAGAGTAGTGACACCTTTTGCCTTTCCAAATTCCTTGACTAGATAAGAAGATATTATCTCTTCTTAGGGATGGGAAACATTTAATGAAATTTGGAGGTCCTGTGGACTTCTACTTTTGCCAGTTCCTCATCTTAAATAGAGGAGAGGCTTGTTCACAGAAAATACCTCCTTCATGAGAGGAGAAGCAGGATAGTAACAACCTTGTAGCAGCCACATGAATTATTATCATATTCCATTTTCAGGGCACTGGGGCATCCAGAGATGTGCCCGACAGGCTGCCTGACTGCTGGTGCCTGTGGCCTTGATGCTGTGCAGCAGAGTGTGGGTCTGCAGCTGTAGGATTTGCTGCCACCAAAGCCAGTTTGGGGTCCCTAGCAGTTTGTTAAAGAGGTTTCTGTAAGTCAGCTCAGTCGAGCCCTGACCATCATTGCTCACTGGTGTCAGAGGCTAAAGTAAATTGGAGCATGACAGGAAATTTTCACCAGTACAAACAAGGTAAAGGGGAAGGAAATGCTCCCCCTCTCAGCGCACTGATATAAGTACAACTGAATGTAATGGTCAGCTTTAGTCATGATTTAAAACAGCAAGCTGGATTGACTTGTTTTACATTTCCACTATGAGGCTGTTTTCTAAAAGGCTGCATTTTATGGGTGGTGACAAATATTTTGACAAATACAAAATTTACACTAAACGTGGTTATTTCAATTTTTGCTAAGTAGATGAACTGCATCTGTGCACATCTATTTAAGCAATTATGGTCTTTAATCTAATTTGTCTTTACATATTATTATATGATAAAATAGTAAACGATGAGTCCATGTTATTATTTTATTAGATTATTAACATTTTACTTGTGATCTGTGTCAAGTTATATTTGGATGGAAATTAGAATTAAATTAAAAACTATATTTGTGATTATTCATGCTAATGAAATAAAATGACCACAAGTCCCCTGACTTCCTAAATATCCTAGAACAGAAAAATCAAGCTTTTCTAAGCAGGTTTTGCAGCAAAAATGACTTATTAAATGAAGGAAGGAGTATATATAAGGAGAAAACTGAACTGATTTTAGAACCTGATTTTCAACTAATAGATCTCACCCTTTCACACCAAGCTTAACTCACTCACTGACACAGGAAAACAAATGTTCTTGCTTTTTCAAATCCTAGTTTGTTTCTTAGTTTTGAATGACCTGGTTATTGAACTGAACAAAATTCTCTTCAGACCACTCACTAAGCTGAAATGAAGGAAATAATATCTTTTCACATTGCAGGAGGCTAAAGTTCTCAAAAGATTGTTTATCATTTCAGAAAAACTTTGGATCCAGGTGTCTAGCCAGTGATTTCTCCGTGCTTAGCATCACAACTTTCTTGAAAAGTTTCATAGAAATCAGATGCTGTTTAAGTACTATTCTTGTATGTCTTTCAGACATAGCAAGTAGCCTATATGTCTGTAATTCTAATTTTTTTTTGCATGCATTCATGTATGAATTTAAAACATCAGCTGAAACTGAAAGAAAAATCTGACTGCATGCCAGAGAGGGGAGATCAGGACGAAAGTGAGATTGATGGGCTTTGTGCCTTTTTGGTGCCTTTGTTTGACACATCAGGAGTTGTCATCAGGATTTCTCACCCTGGGTGATACTTGTTGCTTAAGGGAAAAAATAATTTCCCAGAGAGAAGGAAACATTTTCTACATAGGATGTGGTAGCTATTTTGGTGGGTGATGATTTTAAAAGTTACCTATTCCTGTTTATAGGTGCTAACTGTAGCACCGAAGCATTCAGAGACCTCCTCACGGGAAGAAAAGAGGACACATACCCCCATTTCAGTCAATGGTAGAAGTTGCTGAAGTGCTTTTTTTGCCCCGTTTTTCTAGGGCTTGTCTTTTACCTTTTCTTTTTAGACCTCAGTGATTATAGTGGACTGGCAAACAAGGTCTATTCTGTTAAAACTGGCAGGATTCAATTAAGCAAAGTTTTTCTTTACCTTTGCTATAATCTTACAATCCATCTAGTAGGTAAATCTTCCCCTTTAGTAGTCTGTTAATAAGCAAGTTTCAAGCCATACATGAAAAGTCCATTGTGTTTTATTTCCCATACTGCTGCCTTTCTGTTGAGTACCTTCTGGGATAGATAATTGAGTTGGAAAGGACTCTGCTCCCAAACTATTAATTTAAGTCCCCAGAACTCAGAACCTGGTTTGAAGACTCCTCACTTTTTTCATGCATGTCTATTCCAAACGACATGACTTCTCATAGAGTTTAAAGAAGGACCGTAACATTTGTTCTCACAGGATTCAAGGCTTCTGTGAACAACCTTGTGCTTTTAAAGTATTCCTGTTGCCAAAATCCTGAGGTTCCTCTCCACTCACCTCTTGGGTGTTAGCTACTGAGTACCTTCCAAACTCAAAGATCTGTGGAAACTACTGAATAAAAGAAAGCTGATGAGGTTTTCTGTGTTTACTCAGCCCTGTACAGATTTATACTCATCTGCCTGGGCTGTTTGCCTTCAATAGAAATAATTGAAGTGGAACATCTCTGAACAACAGAATTCTGTTCTTGCTGTTCCACTGCCTTATCTTGGTTAGTTCAAGCTTGGATCTTTGCTTCTAGGAAATCTGATTGGTATCCAAAGATACTGTCCAAGACACTGTCATGGATCTATGCCAATCTAGCTATGATGTCCATGCTACATCCAGGCAAGATGTAGCTGGCCCACTGGCCTGTGTGTGAATGAAGAGGTGAGGTGGTGTTCTCAGGCAGCTCTTAAGAACTTTCTCTCTCTGATACTTCACAAGGAAGTTGAAAATTTCTACCCTCTCTGTTCTAGATGAAGGACAGTGGGAGCATGTTCCCTAGCGTAGTGCCCAGCTAGCCCCTAACTGTGAGCTTGTTCATGGAAATTCCTTGCAGATACTGAACAGGAACAAATAAGGGTGACCTGTCTGCTCCATAGTAAACAAATGGTTTTGTTTACTTGCTTTAGGAGATGTGAGTAATGAATAGACCATCTAAGGTGTGTTGGATAGAATAATTGTCTGAAAGGGAGTGTTTGATATTGGCAGTACTAGGCAAGGCTGTGCTGTATGTAACCGTGGTGCTAAGCTGTGCCTTTGAATAAATGCCCAGGACTTTGGAGAAGGCCTCCCTGCATGTTGGCAAGGTGGCTGCCTGTTTTGCAGCATTTCTAGCTCTTCAATTTTAGGAAGCTAACAGACAGCTAAAGGGACTTCAGCAACATCTGTACTTAACTATGTTACTACATTCCAAGATTTTAGGTAGTTACATATTGTTGAGGTTTTGATGGCTTTTGGAGTGGTGTATTCTCAGAATGGCGTGAGCTGAGAGCGTGCTGATGAAAGCCAGTGATGAGCCAGGGAGAGGAGAAGGACTTTCTCTGAAATCTTCAGAAGGGGCAAGAATGCAATGCCAGATAGCTTTGGTTTGGAAAGAGCTAGTGATACTTTTTTCTGTCTGGGAAGACTGAGCTGGGGAGACTTTCTTGTAGACTGAAGCTAAATCTTACATCCTGGAGTGGCTGCCCACAGAGTTTGTACCCTGCATGGGTGGATTTGTTTCACATTTGTTTCAGGTCTCACCTGGGTTCACAGACTGCCCTGGGACAAGAGCAAAGAAGTGTTTCAAAGATGACACTATAGCAGCAAAACAGGCAGCCAGCAACTCAGTACTTGCTGTTACTCCAATATCCCTTCTTGGGAGAGGAATCTCAGTGATACCAAGGGTATCTGCCTACTCTCAGCCTACTTAATTTCCTGGCCAGGGTAGCAGGGTGTCAGGAAGCAGCACTGAGTTCCTCACCTCTCTGGTCCTTTCTGAAAGCATTGCTCAGCCCCATAGCAAACATATCATGAATCATTCATCTTTAATAGATTATGCAAATTGAGGACATCAGATCAATGAAGATCAATAACTGCAACCATTTAATTGCCAGCAAAAACATTTTAAGAATGAGCATTATCTGAAGTCCTTTCTTGGGTAATGGCACCATTAATCCAAACATTGGATCCTGGCCTAAGTGTAGAGGAAAAATTCTCCACCCCTCTTCCCCTGCTGCCTTTCTGGGTGTTGAGGGTTTTTTTCCCCTTTTCATTTCCAGTTTCTGAGTTTCCCCATCATTACCACCAGTGAAGAGCTCCCAATGCTAATAGTTCTGCTTTTGTTACTCTGCACTGATTGAAATGTCGTATACAGATTGAGATGTTAGTGCTAAGTTGCCACCTGGGAATGTCAAGCTGGGTCTGAAATGAACTTTTCTCACTCTTGGATCCAGATGGATCAGATGGGGATGTTCTCGAGCTGCACTGGGACTGTTGCAGGGAACAGAGTGGGGATGGCACAGGGACATGAAGATTTTCTGCCTCAGCCCACAGCCTCTTCTGTGAGGCCAAATCTGCCTCCCGCTGTCCCCTTGTGAGAGTCATGTCCGCAGCCTGTGCTGTGTCCTCAGCCTTTGGGTATTCTGCTCTCATATTAACAGGCTGGAATGCACCATCTTCTCTTAGACAGAAAGACTAGAAAGAATTATTTTAATGGCCTCTTTGAATCTTAAACTCTTAAACTTAAAATCTTAAATTTTAGGTGCCTCATGTTTACATCCAGCTATGGGGATCTGCTTTCCAGGAAGGAAGAACAGTATTGCTCTCCTACTGGCTTTGTCCCCCAAACACAGGAAAGTGTTTCCTGTAAGAGATGTAGATCTGCTAAATGGTAGATGGACACCAGCTGAGTTTTGTCTTGTGTATGCAAATACAAAGAAAAGTAGAACAATTTTGCCACAGCTGAGCCATTTTTTTCTGGTTGGCTAAGAAAATGCACGGCTGCAAGGATCCTGGATCAAGCCCGATGGCAGTAACAGCCTTGAAAAAAGTCTGGGAATGTCATGCTTTCTAGACAATCCCTAAATATGCACTTTGCCTCCCCATGGTTTTCCATGAAATTTTGCAGGCCTCACACTGTGAGGATCTACCCTGTGTTTGGGGTAAATTACTAATCCTGCCCCATCCTGAAGTTCCTGGTAGCCAAAAGGCAAAATATGCCTTTGCTCAGTGCTTACTGAACAAGCAATGACTGCCTGTCTCAGCCATGAGCTGGTTTGACCTCAGGGGCTACTAGCTGGGGCTTCTGCAACAAGAAGTTGAGATACAAATTCCAGTGCTCTTGATTCTGTGCCATCAGAGGCCAGCTTTCTGGCCAAGAGGCAACAGCTCCTTCCCTTGCTAACAGGACTTAGACCTCTTTGTCATGAATTACTTTTCAGCTTCCACAGTGAGGTTTCTAGAGAGGCCACAGCAGCTGTACAGAGAGAAGGATGTACCAAACAGGGGCGAGTCTCTCAGGCCTTGCCAGCTGCTTCAGCTGCCCAGGAGGAGATGTGCAAATCTACAGTTGCTGTGTGAGCAGAGAGCAACTAGAGCCTGAGAAGATGGGCTGTGGCATCAGAGTATCTCCTTATGGCTCTAGACACACACAGGGCAGGCAGACTAACACTCCTATGGGGATGGCATGCCCCATGGCCCCAGGACAACCCTGTGCTGCTCAGGTTCTGCACGTGCCACCGGCGAAGAGGAAGTTTCTGTGGAGCAGCTGCTGTAGAAATTGCCTCCTACTTCTGCGCATCTGATTCCTCTGTGGTCTTGCACTTGCTCTCATTTCCTACTCTCCCAGGCACACCTGAGTTTAATGTGCCCATATGTGAAGGAAGGGGGAAAGCTGCAAACAAATTTCTTTCGCCAGCTGCTGTTAGAGACTCATGGGCTTAAGGAAGAGGGAGTTCAGCAGTCACAGTTCAGCAGACCTCAGTATTCAGCTTGCAAATGCCCCTTCCAAATGGGGACTGAATAAAACTTAAATTATTACTTCTCCCCAAGAAAACCAAGTGCGGGTCATGGGTGAGCCACAACCCTCTTGTTCTCAGACACAAAGGGAAAAATCACAGTGCGTATTTGGACATAACTGTCCTCCACCAACATCCATCCCTAGGCCCTACCTGGGCACACAAGTTCCCGATTCACTCCTGGGTTTGCCTGCCTTTGAGTCACACCTGGGCACCTCTAGATGTACCCAGAAACTGCCAATACTCTGAATTTCATGCTTCTCTTGAGCCCTTACGTCCTCCACAGTCTTTCTGTCTCTTTCCACGTTTGCCACAGAGGGATATCTTGCATTAGCAGAAAAAGCAGAAGCTAATGGTGATGAGGGAAATAAATAAAAAGCTTGGTACTGCTGTTTAGTCAGGCAGCTTACCGGTCACCACAGGGTACGTCTGGGGTCCTGACACATTTGTCCCCAGGTCTGGGTTAGCAGTGGTGGATAGACTTGATTTGACTTCATCGAGACCAGGGGTCAGAGCTGGGAGGGAGTACTCATTACCCTGGGGAAGAGAGGAGAAAGACAGCTTGCTATTGATGCGCTGGGAGAAAGGGAAGGGTGTACAGATGGGGGGGAGGAAGAAGAGAGATGGAAACCCCTGCACAGATGGAAGAGGAGGAGGAGGAGGAAAGGGAGAAGATGAAGTGACAAGAGGGTTGTGGGGGGGTTCCTAGCGTGAGCTATCCCACCCGCCTCTGTGCTGCTGCTGGAAGGGAAAGGGGAGAGAGGCCAGGTGTGGGATCTGGCCCCTTGTCTGTGGTATGACTGAGCCTTCATTCAGTGCTGTGGGGACAAGGATGGCTGCCTGTGCCAGGCCAGAGGAGAAGAAAGGGGAAATCCATGTCCTCTCCTCTTGGCCGAGTGGGGCGGGAGGTGTCTGCCCTGGTGACAAGGACAGCTGGGGCAAAGGACCACAATGACATGACTGGGACAGGCAGGCTTTAGCAAGCAGCCAGTGTTGGCCCACTGTAGCCAGGCGCTCTGCTGAGTCGTCTGCCTCGTCTCTGCTGTTACCTCTGTCCTAGCTCTTTAAAAACAAACAAAGAAGCCTCATCCCCTGCCTCTGTCACTCTGTGCATTGGGGTATGAAATTGGGGAGGGGGGAGCCACATGGCTAACAGAAGGGTGGGAGGGGGAGAGCCATTGAATCTGAAAGGGTGTCCTGTCCGAAAGGCTCTGGTAATTGCCTTTTTATTGTGGCAGCCTCCGGACCAGACGCAGGAGCTGGAGAAACCAGGAAAGCTACAAAACAGCAGGAAAAGTTGCTCTGATTAATATTACGTTAAATTAAAACTGATTTTCTGCTCTTTCTGCTCTGTTTTTTTCCATGCGCTTCCCCAACCCCCTCCCCACATCTCCCCCTCCTCCAGCAGGCTCCCCACTCGCTGCCCCCTCCCTGCTCCTTGTCCCTGCTTGGCTAGGACTGCCTAGTCATTTCCAATTCCTTCTCGTATTGATCTTCCTGTAGAAATCAGTTTTGTAATTAGCTGCAAATTAGGCCTTCTACTGGGGGTGAGCCTGCCCCCTGATTTATCACCAGAGTAATTCGCTGTGATCGGAGAGAAATTAAAATGAACTCAATTAGGCTTCGGATTTGCTTTATGGGCCCTGCTCAGAGTTTCAGGGGGAAAAATGACTGTGCTGGTGCTTAATAGTCTAATGAAAGTAAATAAAGGTTATTCATTGTAATAAACCCAGGGACTCTGGGATGAAGGGAGTCCACAGCCAGCCTCTCCTTCTCTTCCTTTGTTGGTTTATGGCTTGGGGCGGTTTAAAAAGACTTTTGATTTTCATTTTATTAAGACAAACAGCTTTTGGGATAAAAGGCCAGGGGAGCGGGGGAGTAAGGAAAAGGGGGGGCAGAGCTGCAGAAGTGCAGAAAACTAGGCTGGAGATGGGAGTCAAGTCTCAGCTTCGGGCCATGAAGGAAAATGCTCCACTGAAGCCTGACCCTGTGGCTTGCTGGTCACCAGCGTGATCTGAGAGCGCAGGAGTTTCCACGCAGTGCTGTGTGCCAATGAACGGGCACAGCAGTGTTTGTGTGTTCAGGGCAAGAACGTGCCCACATACCTGCAGGCATGTGTGCAGGGGGAAAGGCGGACATGGGGATTTCGGGAGAGCACAGTGTGCCTGTATATGGCAAGATCATGAGAGGAGGTGGAGCACGTGCATACATGTGCATCAGCACAGTGATATATTTACAACTATAAAGTGCCGTAAAATGTAAAGGTGATGTATGTGCAATAACAAGTCAACACGAGAACAAGAAGTAAAGAAGGGGAGAGTGATTTCAGTGAGGGAATCTCTCTGCCATCATCCTATGGGTGCCTGTGGGATCCCCATTACCAGGCCAGGCCCTCACCTGCTCAGATTTGATGTGCTCTGATGTTTGAAAGACGTCAGGGTAAGAAGGACGCTCAAAAACTCGATCTAAAGCTTCCAGCTGCTGCTGGGTGAAAGTGTCGCCACGAAGGTGCTTCCGCAAACTGTCCACGCTGCTCTGGGAATCTCCATTGGGAACTGAGCCCTCGGATACATCTGCAGGGCACAGACAGAGAAAACAGGGAGTTAGCACCACCCTGGCTCAGATCAGCAAGGGAAGCGGGACAAGGACAGAGTGGGAAAGAGCAGGGCCCTCCACCTTCACCCTGGGAGCTGTGCCACTCCTGCGGGAAGGGGAGGCTGTGGGGACCTGAGGGAAAGCTCCCTCCTGTCTGCTGGAGTGGCCGGGCTGCTCCTGCAGGCTCTGTGGGACTCTCCTGTGAGACTGTGGAGAATGGTGCTCAGCTCAGAGATGAGTTTCAGTTCTGCTGATTTTCAGTGTTAAAAATTGCCAAATCTCCGTTGCTGAGCATAAAATGGGAGCAAAGCACAGCGATTAGTATTGCTAGAAGGCTACTGGAGAGGCAGCTCACAGAGAAACCAGAATGCTGAGAATGAACCTGTACTGGAGAGGGTTGAGGAAGCCTGGCATGGAGAAGGGTCTCTCTTACAGCTTGGAAGGGAGTCATTCTCTGTTGTAGCTCCCTGGTCCCAATAGAAGTTATATCTCTGTTAAAATTTCCTTCTCATCTGTTCTTGTCCTGATGTACCCCAGATGAGTCTTTCATCCCCCTCAGATAACAGGAATGATCCTGTTTCTGACTCCATGTTTCACCGAGACAAGTCTGCCCCTGTGGAGTGTCTGTCCCATCCAACAGACACTGGTTTCTGTTACGATCTCTGTCCCATTCTCCTACATGTAGCTCGTGATTTATCATAAGCCATATTTCTGTTATAAAACTCCCTCCAAAATGAGATGAATCTTTATCTGTCTCAGCCCCCCTTCCTATCCAAAATGAATTATTGTATTACAAAACCTAGTCCTACTCAGTGGGAATCAGCCTTCCTGGTATTCCTTTGTTCTTATTAGAAAAAATGCCTTTTTCTGGTAGAAGCATTGCCAAAAGTGCATCTCTGTCCCTGCAACAGCCCTCTGACAGAGTCCAACCTCACTGCAGTGCCTCCTGCCCACGTTCCAGGTGGCTCTGTCTCTGTTGTGCCATCCCATGTCTCTTACAGCCCACTCAGCCCCTCTGAGTTGAATTCAGTATAAATGCCCTGTCCCACCCAAAGTGAATCTTTCCCTGTGATAAACCATCTTATCACTCACCAGTTTGTTTTTTTTTCCCTGTTATCCCCCAACTCAAATGAGGTGCATTAATCTCGGTTATAACCCCTTTTTATCTGAACTGAGTGAGTCTCCTGCTATTAGCATCTGTCACATCCAAGGTGAGTCTGTCTGTTATAACCTCCTGTCCCAGCTGAAGTGAATCTTCCTTTGTCATAATCCCTCATCTCATTGGAGGCAAGTCTGCTCATTATAATCTTCTCCAACTGTGCCGAGTATCTTTCTGCTGTCACCTCTCAGCCTAACTTTGGTGAGACTAGCTATAATCCCCTGTCTCATCCATGCTGATATACCTCCATACTCTCCATGCTGAATCTCTACCTACTGTGCTTCATCAGACACAAGTCTGAGTGTCTGATCACCCTGTCTAACCTAAGATCAGGTTCTCTTGTGCTGTGATTACCATCCAGCTTTTTCACTATTATTCCTTATACTTCAGGCTTTCTTGGTGGCTTCCAGTCTGTGAATCTCAGAAACTTGCTGTCTGTCAAGAAAATGGTTGAGGGATCTGTACAGACTTTTTCCCTCCTCCATGTGATTGCAAGTATGCTCATGAGCAGGCAATGGTCCCAGGAGCCTGGAGTGGCATTCACTGTACGATGGCCAAAATCATGCCACTCCACTGTTTCATCTTTTAGCTTGTGGATGGTGCCAAGGTGGGTATCTTTCTGGCACAGTTAATGCCCAACTGGTGGCCCAGAGTTATAACTGAGCCTGCTGCCTTCTGGCTGTGAGATATATCCGTTTATAGGTGATTATACGATATGATATAATCAATAGTACATTATATACAGTAACGTAGTACAGTACCACTTGCAAGACCATAGAAAATATTACATATTGATTTGTCCCAGCCAGCAGCCTTCCCTTGTGCGGCCCCTTCTCTCTCTTTCTTTTCCACCCCTAGCCAGAACAGGGCTGTTTACTGGCACTGATCCCTGGCATTTTCTCCTCTCTTCGAGCTTGTTCGACAAGGGAAAATTCCCAGGTTCCTGAAAGCTGGAGTTCATGACAGATTTGACTAAGAGAAAACAAAGCAAAGACCAGGCTTGGTGGACTGCACACTGTGTGTGTAAGCACAGCCTTTGTGTTTTAGATGGACTGGGCTGTTACTGCAGGGGGTGGCTTTCAGGAGGACTAGGCTCAAGGGTCATGCTCCCAATTCCAGTAGTCACTTCTCTCTGGTCCTCCCTGCAGAAAGCTGGCACAGAACTCCTGGGTCCAGGCTCAGAAAAAAAGTGTGTGTTTCTGTATCAGTGCTTGTCTTCACCTGTCTGCAGCCTGTGAACTGTTTGCCTTTGAGGAGTTTTCCACATGTGTCAGTCAGTGTGCATGACTCTGCATACTGTGATGCTAATACACATAGGTATTTTTGCAGCAGATGACTATTCTGGTATTCTTTAGATCCTGCATGGATCAGGTACGTGCCTGAGCAGCCATTTGTCTGCAGCAGCTGGTTTAGGCTATCCTTGATTTTCGAGGATGGCAGCCCTACACTGTGTGTGGTATCAGAGGCTGGGTGTTCACATATATGGTAAAACTTCCATTGATTGTCATTAAATTGGACATTACCCTTAGTGAGTTGCCCTGGGTGGTTACACAGATTAGTGCACACATGCTCAGGAATTGTATGTTTGCAATTCCTGTCTGCCTGCAGAGCCCTGTGCACGCGTGTCTCCCGTGTGTGCACAGGGCATGCCTTTGTGTGAAGGAGCTGAGACCACAGCTTTCCCAAGTCGCTGTAGGAGTCTCTTTTCCTTCATTTATTCAGGGGCCCTTCAGATCTTGACAAATCTGTCACTCTAAATTTGCGAGAGATTATGGTGCTCTCTCCCTAGCACAGAGAGAGGTGATATATGATATCTGCTGCCCCTATTGATTGCCTGATCTGGTGGCAGAGGGCTGGCGAAATGAACTTGAAATGAACATCATGCCTCAACTCATTGTGCGTATAATACACTACTTAATCCCACATTTTTCAGCCGCTATGGAATTCAATTGATCAATCATGTCCCTCTGATAGTACTGTTTTAGGGGTTATTGCTGCTCTGCTCACTGACCTTTTTATTTATTTATTTATTTGTGTCAGCGTATGTGTGTGTGCATGCACGTAAGTGTGTATGTGTGTTTGGGAAACTCGGGACCAGCTGATAAGAAAGGAACTGTATAGTCAGTGGGAAATGAAGGAAAAACATGAAGGGAGGAGAAAGGGAAGGAATGAGGTTAGATAAGAAATCAGAATGATCAAAGCAAGCAAATAGATAGAGAGGGGTGTAAAAGTTGTAAGAACGGCAATGCTTTAGTTTAGGTGGGAGCTCTGGATATGGGGGGAAGGGCACTCTGCCACGGCTTAGGCTTTAAAATCTACACAAGAAAAGAAACTTTTGACAGAGGCCTGTAGGCTACCTCGAGGTGGACCTTGTCTAAACAGCTTGCAGTAATATTGGACTTAACAATGGTAGGGCACACAAATCCCAGACTTCACAGAGCAATAATACGAGCTATGCACATGGATTTCACTTATGAAAAGGAGAAAGTTACACAGAGATGATCCCGAAAGACAGATTTATATTTCTTAGTTGCTAACACTGAGGCATTCACAGTCATGGATCATTATATTTTCTTCAAAACCAAAGGACTGTAAATCCCCTGTTTGTTTTCTGTGTCCAAACCTATAGAGGATGCATTTTCATTTTTTCTCTGAAACTGCAAGGGACAGACACTTATCTCTGGTTTTGGATCAAAGGTGTAATTCTCATCTAAGTGTATGACTCTGTAAGCTGAACTATCATGAGAAGCCTCAAATACTGTAATACACAAAGTATGGGAGCTTACAGATGGATATGAGCAAACATGGCAGTAAGGAGCAGAGAGGACTTTGGGGAAGAGATGGGGTGCATCCATGGGCTGCAGGTGAAAGTGAAGGAAGGGCTCACAGGGAAAATCCGAGTTGGGAAAGACTAGCAGATCCCATGAGGAAAGGCAGTGTGGTGGGCAAGTCGCTTCAACTGATGAAGAACAGTGCTAGGAGTAAAAGCTTAAGTAAAAGCTTAAAATTTGCCAAGAGAGCGGCTCTTGGAAAGAGTGCTGTGGTGAAGCAGGATGAGTCTGTGGATGCCACCTAGGTAACAGCACTAGCCTCACCATCACATTTCCCAATTCCCTTTTTACTGGTGAGGGAGATGCTGTGGTACTGTGACACAGGGACACCTCTCTCTTAAATCAGAAGGATCTTAACAAACAGCTTGAGAGGTGAACCATGGCCTCGGTCACAGTGTCCCTCACAAGAGCACATAGTTGCTGTCAGCATGATCAGAACTGGCCTTGCACATGTGACAGGAAACATCTCTCCTCCCGGGGGGCTGCCGAGGGAGCATACACAGCCAATGTTCAGCATAAACCTTCAACACCAAACACAGAAATGCTCCATGGGTGTCACAGAATTATCCTGACAGATAACAAGGAAATGCTGTGCCAGAGGACCCAGGAACAACCTTAACTACATTTGACACAGGGAACAAGCCCATTAAATATCTCCAAACCAGAGAGACGTTCGCAGGACTGGAAGCCACAAAGACACCATCATGTACAAATAGCACAAAACAGTGTAATACAGTTACTCTGCTGGCTACAGGTGACAGACAGCAGCCTTGCTCAGGGTGGGACAGGGCCATTGAACAAATAATTCATAGAATTGTAGAATCATGAAATCATTTTGGTTGGAAAAGACCTTTAAGATTGTCAGGTCCAGCCATTAACTTAGCACTGCCAAGTCCATCAGAGGCATTGCTGACATAGGAAGACCTTTGTGGCACAGAAACATGTTAGAGGGTCATGAGAAGCTGTGCAGCTGGCACACAAACATAGAGATACTGTTCTTCTTTGGGGCAGGAGCTATTACCCCCCTATGAACGTGTCTGCCTGCTGTCTCATGGGGCCCCAAACTCAGCTGGGGCCTTGCAGCACTACCAACAAAAATCACAGTCATAATAAAAGCGAATGTGACTGGCATGAGAACTGCCAGCTAGGTGACACAGCAGAACCCATCTAATTGTCAAAGCCTCCAAGGGAAACGCATCTGTCTAACACAGCGGTGCTGAGCCGGCTGCTGAAATGCCATCCCTCTGCGCCAGCGAGGAACCTTGTCCTCTCCTGCCGCCTGCCTTTGTCACTGTCCCCGCGGGGGTGCTTAGTGCAGAGCAGCCCTATCCCACTCTCCGGGCACTCGTGGTTGCGTGTGCTGCCCCTGCCCAAGTCACCCTTTGTGTTAAGATTGTTCTTTCCCTTTATCCAATTTCCCTTCTCTTTTTTCCCCCTCTGATGTGTTCCTGTGTCCCCGCACAGCCCGGGCCTGTCAGGCAGCTTTCCTGGACATCCCAGGGGGCCTTTCCCTGCACTGCCAGTTGTTGCAGTTTCAAACTCAATTGTTCTCCTCGGTACTGAGGCAAATGGAGTCATTAATTACCTTCTATCGGCTGGGCCGAGTTCAGAACGCGATCGATAGCCAGCGCTTGTCATTCATGGCAGCCAGCCTTGCGCAGACCCTCGTGCTGCATTCAGGCAGGTCCAGGAAGGAGCCCAGTGCTATCAGACCCCAGCTTCAAACCCCAACACTGAACTCCTGCTGAGAATAGCAGACCTCCTGCACTGGTGTCTGAGCTGACCCCCAACCAAGGGAGAGATCAGGGACAAAGACCCAGGCTGAGGGGGTGGATCACACAATTTCACATGGTCAGAAGTGTCTGCTCCTGGTGTCCTCGTCTCCACAAGCTGATCCAGTCTGGCTGTCACAATATTTCCAGAAACTCCATTTGCATCCTCAATGATTATTAAAATAATACTGTACTCCCCACAGTGCGGACAAGAGCAAGGACTGGGAGCCCTAATCTGGTGATCTTTTCACCTGTGTAACTTTCTTGCCCTAGTCAGTAAGGTTTGGAAAAGGAAGGCTGTAAAATTTTGTTTACAATTCCTTCCAGAATAATTTTTGCAGCCTTTTGGGCAGCATGAAAGAAGGCATCATCTCTAGGTGGGTCAGCTCTGTATTTCAGCACGTAGAAGTGCTGCAAGAATTGTCAGAGCTTTGATTGTGATAACTGAACTGGCGGGGAGAAAGATGAACCTCAAATTCAAGTGGAAAGGATCCCAAGTCAATCTGGGACAGAGATGACAGAGTATGGAAGGGGCTGGCGAGGTCCAGCAGTGCACAGGGAAGGAATGTTATCAGGGATCTACACTGTGATAGTGAAAGAAGATACAGCACAAGTTGAAGCTATGTACAGTATATCTCACAGAAACAGGGATAGTGGGAGATGACTGCTGGAGGAATATCACCTCAAGGAAGGGGATCAGCCTTTGTGAACTCTGCACTCGTTCAGATTCCTGTGTCTATTTGCCTCAAGGGAATCCACAAGCCTGAATCTGAGTATGCAAATTGATGGTACTGCACTGGTCCATGTGTCTCTGTGTAATTTAAGTGTGTCAGCAACACATAAACTGTGTGTATTTGTTGCTTACATGCTCAGGCTCAGAGCAGAAAGGCTCAGAAACAAATGGATTTTATGTTTTGAAATGAGGGTGTAGCTCAGACGAGGAATGGGTGAGCAAGGAAGGCTGCTCATGCAGGGCAGCAAGCGTGCCTGACCAAGGGAGAGTGAGATGTGTGCTGGTGCCTGACAGCTGGGGGTCTGCAGAGCTTTCAGCACAGCGGTTGTGTGTGACAGAGTACCTCAGATGGAGCAGGGATGGGCAGTGCAGCTTTAATGCAGGGCTTACATGAGCAAAATGGCAATGCTCAATGAGAATGTAAATTAAATGAATTGTGTGTGCAAATGTGTAATGAAGTGTGTACTCAGATCTGTCTTGGATTATCATGGGAGCATGCAAATGTGCATTTAAGGAAGTGAGTGTGTGTATGCGTATGAAAATCATATGTATTTACTGCAGCATCTAAGTGTATGATTGCAAAGTCATCCCAGAGCATCTGGGAAACTAAGACTTTACAGACTTAGGTTTGTGTGTTAGACAGTAATAACCAGCACATCCAGCCTTACTGAATACGCCAGTAAAGGCCTTTCCAGGTGTTAGGCTGCAAGCAGCTGCCTCAGACCTGTGTACAACATGTACCCCACCATGTGTGGGACTGCAGGCGTGTTAGCCTGAGTAGTCAAAGCTGGTGGCTTCTGTGCGAGTATCACTGCGGCTTTGTGACCTTTGGGAATGCTGGAGGTGAGTGGACATATTCTGCTCCCAGTCAGGTTGTTGCCAATCCACAATTCCCTTATCTCAGAAGAGGCACTGGGGATTTATACCGTTGTAATGAGGGTCAGAGTGTGGGTCCAATATCTCTTACTAGCACTGTTAGGCTTGACTGTTAGCCAGGTAGAAATGCAGCTGCCTCCAAGGCCCAGTAAGCCCACTTTGTTTATGTTGGCTGAGTAGCAAGCAGCACCATCACGTAGCAGGCCAGATCCTCTAGTTAGTGTAAATCTGTAAGTCTCTTGCATTCAGTGGCTATACTGATTTACACATCCTGAAAGTTATCAGAAGGGTTATCCTGATTTATGACGTCATGGCATCCACAGCACTGCCTTCAGTGCAGAGCCCTCGGGGAGAGCTGCTGCCACAGGAAAGCAGGGCGCCAGGAGTTACGCTGTTCCCTCTGCCAGGGCAGAAGATGTTCTTAGCATCATTGGCATGACTTAGCTCCCTCCTCTCATCTTCTAAGCCCATTTGTTGGGGAGCTACTTCTTGGCAGGATCCCCCTTGGTGAGCACATAAAAAAGGGTGGCTTTTGTTAGCTCCAAAGGACAGAAGCAACACAAAAAATTACATTGCATGCAGCCCTAACTATGCTTGTTTAGAGAAACTGCTTGCATTTATGAAGTCTTTGGTGCGGAAAGCAGGGTTGCAAATGACTGCATCAGAGCGACAGTAAAGGCCATTAATTTCCTGTTATGTTTTCCTGTGTTGGGGGCTTTATTAATTTAATTTTACACTGTCGAACAACAGCGAGCGCTGACACTGCCACACTCAGAGGGTTTTTTTTCTCAAGCAGTGCTTTGCCTGACATGCAAATCAACACTGCTATCAGGACTGTTCGAGACAAGGGAGGGAGCACAGAGCTGGGCTGTCCCCATCCAGCCCCATCCCTGAGATTCCAGAGGAGCACACTGGCACCGGGGAGGCCACCAGTGCTACAGCTCAGCAGATCTGGATCAGGCCATGGACACCTCTAATGCACAATCTATAAAACAGGAATTCCTCTTTAGCCTGCTGGGTTCCATTGGCTTGGTCCCCCACTAATATGCCTCTTAATATCTCCTCTCCTTCCATTTCCCTTGCTCTAGACTCTCCCTTCTTTGCATTCCACCTTATTTTCCCCTCATACATACTTTTACCTTAACCTCCAAGTCAAAGGTGGCTGTGCCTGCCCCTGAGTCAGGTGCTAGTGAATCATGTTATTGGAAGCTCTTCTGAGTCAGCACTAAACCAGTTCTCAAGCCGAGTGTTTTTAGAGCTGCCATTTTTGACATGCCATAAAACAAAGGCTCCAATCACTCAGAGTCATCAAAATTCCCATGGCATTTTTTGCAAGAGAGCAGACATTAACCTGGCTGTCCTGAACAAAATCCAGCCTGAGTGATTACCCACAGCATATCTTAATTCTCCTGTGGTTTCATTTGGACATGGCACAGCAAAATTTCACTGTTGATGCTCTGTATTGTTTAACATCTGCCATGGTCCACCCGAGAGTCAGCCACGTTTCAGTAGTAAATGAGATCTTCAGAATGGGAAGGTTAATAAACAATGTATTATACAGGATGGGTAATTGCAAAGTGCCATGCAATAAAAGAGCTACAGGCTTGTGATATGCTGCAATCTGCTTGGACTGTCACCATGCAAACTCTTTTTTTGAATGCTCATTCCTATAATTACTGTAAATCATTTGGAATCTTTCTGCATGAACTCATATTAAGGCCCTTACTGATATACGAAGGATCCGATACTGATGTGACCTCAGTAGGATGTATGTTGGAGATACGTTCCGAACTGTAAGAGATACTCCCCAAACAAGCAGGGGGCCACTCATGGGTAGCAACCACTTTCACAAACAAGAAAGCACTGTGCAGAGAAGAGCCGTAAGTATCTTTTAGGATTAGCTAGTGGGGTATTTTTTTAATTTGATGGGATTTAGTAAAGTTGTCCCAAACTGTAGGATAGTTCTGATCTGTTTGCAAGGTCAGCTCTTGTGTTCAAGGCCTTCCTCATCCCACACTAGATGCCAAAAGCCAAAGGAAAAATCAACAGCTCCTTTGGGAAGACAAGCATGGAAATGTACCTGTCCTTTGTAAGAGCCTTTTCTAAAGCATCTACGAGAAGACCAGGAGGCACTCAAGACTTGATGGATGTTTCATACACAATAACCACTTCATTAAGCATTAATCAGATGCCTGCAAACCTGTTCCAATGCAGATCCCCTAGCTTAAAAGCAGGCTAACACCTCTGAGCTCCTAAAAAAGGCAGAGACAGTGAAAGAAAGAAACCCTGATCTACTCCACATCCAAATGGAAACAGTGGTACCCATGACCTAGCTCCTCTTCTGGCACTGTGTTCCTGTGTGTTTTCCTGTAGTTGTTAACCTGTGTGGGAAGAGGACTTTGTAACTTGAACATGATGGAATCTAAGCAGTAGGATGTTTAGATGGATGAAGGAAAAGCAAAGGAGAAATGTGGACCTAGACATTTTTTTAGGCCCCTTGACAAAACTCTGACATTTTAAAGGGCCTTAAAATGGGCATGAATTGCATTTGACACCTATTCAGAGTGTCCTTTATTTTATCTGATTGATGCATGGAAAAATCACCTTCAGAGAATTATGGATGGAGACAGACAGACAGAAGACAGACAGACAGAAGACAGACAGACATGTCTGCCATGTCTCAATAGTTAGGTATCTGTAACTGCTTCTTTCAGGCCATCTACTGCCCTCCATATGCAAAGACTTAGAGCTTAGCCTAGCCTTTGCAGGCTAGCACAAAATGCTCTTCATTTCAGGTCTTGCTTGGCAGCTACAGAGATAGCTGGAAGAAATCCAATATTCCCTAGAAGGGTCTTAAAATGTTCACAAACTGCGTTTTTCTTTAGTGCAAGTTCTTGTGGCAAAATGAGGCATACTCCTTTTTCCCTCTCTCCCTTCCACTCTGGTCACATCCCTGCCCCTCACCTACCCAGCCAGAATTCTCACAGGCTAATCACTTGGTGAGATCTTGTTGCTTCCCCCTGGGATCCACTGAAACAAGGCTGGAGGATCTGATGCTATCACTTAGGGAGGCAGAGGGCTCCTGCTTTCCTTCCAAACAGCAGCAGCCCCCACCTGGGGAAGAGGAGGGGTTTCTCTCTGGCCCTGTCTGAGAACAAGGTGCTTAGTGTTTTCTTTTAGCACAAGAAGACACCTCTCTATAGGAATGATTTCCATCTATGAACAGCAAGCAGTGCTTAACATTACATTGATGCAGACTTGGAAATGCAGACATAGCCAAATTAGGAGCTAATTGGCGCACTGGGGATTGACTGTTGGGCCCCTTTGGCTGCTGGGATGTGACTGGAAAGAGAGAGAGAAAGAATGGATGAGAGCAGGAGCCGTCCTCTGCTGACGCCTCTCTAAAGGTTGGGATTCCTGAGGACGCTGCTGTCTAGTGCTGTCAAGGTCAGCAGGTTCAGGTTCACTGAACGGTCAGGATGGTTTGAATTACTGGCACTGCCTGCCGATTCCTCCGCTGATCATGATCCGTCTTCCAGTGCTGGCTGCGGGATGCTGCTCCCCGGCCATGTGCTGCGCACGGTGTGGGGCACAGGGAATGTCAGAGGCAGATGCTCTTGTTAAGAGAATACGTTTTTAGGAAGATTTAAGGAGCCAAGGCAATGCCGGAGAAAGGCACATGCTCCACGTGCTGAGCACACAGGGACCAGGCTCCCAGAAACAGCAGTTCCGATCAGTTTTTCTTTTACCTGGAGGACTGCCTCCCTCAAGCTTCTGCCTCTCATAAAAGTTAGGAAAATGGCTTGAACAGGGCCTATCAAACCCTTACGGGGTGAAAAACCTGTTGGTGAAGACTTCTGTCCAATTCTATACAGGTAGAATGCTTAGTGAGCAAAGACTAACATGCAAGTCTGTATGTAAACCACACTGCCAGGACATTTCCTACACACACACGGGTGTGTGACCAGGCTGAAGGGCAGGGGTACCCAGGGTGTTCCTACAAGGCTGTCTATAGAGAGCACCAGAAGGTGCTCAGAAAGTGTCCTGCCAGTGTGCACCCCAGCAGGCAGGCTTGGAGCCACTGAAAGGGCCCTCACCAGAGCAGGTGGCGAGAAGCCATGTCTGCAGGGGTGTGAGTGTGCACAGGCACACTGCTGGTGTCACAGACATGTGCCTGGGGTGGCACCGGCATGCAGCTGAGTGCCTCCGTGTGTGTGTACACTGTACAACATGTGCTGCCCTAGCGTCCATAGCAGCAGTGATAGCAGAAGTAAGCATGTGAGAAAGAGCGTGTCAGGAGAGAGCAACAAAAGGGAATCAGAAGAGGACTGGGGGCTGTGTGGAAGTAGTGTCCAGTGTGTGCCACTGGTGTCATTGACTGGCTTTCAGTGGAGCTTGCTCAGTCCATAAGCTAGAGTGCTTATTTTTGCTTCTTATTCTGAGGTTTGCCGTGTATCCCTGTCAGTTAGCTCCCGAGTGCAGTCAGCTACATGTGCTTATAGCTACGTGTGTGTAGCTTTCGTACTCACACCTCCACACCTACCTGCCATTTCTATGCTTCTCTGTACCTGGAGAAAACTTGGGGTAACACTGAGAATGGAGCTGCAAGCGGCTGACCGTAGCTAGTGCCAACATGAGGCCTCTTGTGCAGCACTCCCAGTGCTCACCGGGACATGGGAGAGATCAGGGTTAGCATCATGCAATCTCCTCTGTAAAAGGGAAGCCCCCGTCTCCTCTAAGCTCAGGACAGGTATTCTAAGCAGGTTCTCTGTGTGGCCTGGTCCCTATGTATTAGGAAGTACATTGTGCCTACCATCACCTCTGCTGTTGACTCCTCTCCCAGTTCCCTCTTCCACTGCAGAGCAATGGGCTCTGGCAAGAAGGGTCAGGGACAGTGCCCAGTATCGTGCTGGTTTACATTAATGAGATACACACAGTGTAATCCAGCAATGGAGTCAGCTCTACAAAAGGAGGTAATAGCAGGCTGCCATGAACAGAGCAGCTCAGGTAATTGGTTTATCTATCTAGAAGCAGTAGTAGCAATCTCTGCACAGAGTAGCAGTAAAGTCTCTTCCTTAAGGCTATTTCCTTTGTCTTTTCAATTGCTTGCACATCCATGTGAGATAGAGAGAGAGAGAGAGAGGAAGAGAGAGAGAGCTAGAGAGGAGAGGGAGAAATGTTAATTTGTGAATTAATGGCTTTTCTCAGCGGAATTGTAAATTCAAATGTCACCTCACAGGGTGACACTACGCTGGGCTGCTGAAGAAGCAATGATAAGATCCCCCCCCATCCCCATGCTGACATATACCCATGCCCCTCCCCTCCCTGAAAGATAGCTATGGAGTGGAACATGCTACTTTTAATTTGCAATAACACCACAGCAGAGGGATGCAAGAATGACTGCTTTCTGACCCTCCCTTCCACAACAAGCCGGGCCACATCTTTCTCTCTCCACCTCTACCTCCTTCCACTCCCTCTTCAACCCCTCCCATTTTAAGCTGAGACCAAGACAACACATTATCTCAACTCCCCCCACCCCAAACTAATCAAAGGATAAGCTAAGGGAGGGCTCTTTAGAACGGATGCCTCTGCAACCCTCTCCTCTCCTGCAATAATCAGGTGAATTAATGACCCTGAAGTTAAAGTGAGCGCTGATACTCCGGCGTTGTGCAGTGTAGGGGAGAAAGCCTTCATTGTTTTCGAGCAGGAGGCGGGCAGCAGCAAGGGAGATTCATGGATGGAGATTGAATATGCAATTTTCTTTCACCTTGCCAAGAGCTGCCCCTGGGCTGTGCCTGGCCTAAATTTTTTTTCCTCTTGCCATCTCTGCCTTATCCAGCCCTCCCACCTCCCTTCCATTCTTTCCAGAAAATTACCTTCAAAATTGATTTCCACTTTTACAAACAAATATAATGGGAACATGAGGGGGAAAAAAAAATCTTGGGCTGTGATGAATTAGGGCTGTCAGGTGCTTCCAAGTCTCCTTTGTTTTTGTTTTACTGCCTGTTAGGTTCTTTGTTTTTCCAGCAACTGGGAATAGTGCCCTTGCCCACACAGTCCCTATGGTCCATGGCTACCGCCACAGGGTATGTCATCACCTGATGTCGTCACTATCTTATCCCTGCTCTCCATCACTGTGAGGCAAATAGCCATTGCTAACAGCTAACAGACTGCCCCAGCCCTTCACATCAGGATGCAACTGATCGCCTCATGGAGACACTGCATGTCCCACACTGCCAGTGTCCTGGCTCCTACAGCCACTGTACAGGTCCATTGAGTTGCCTCAGATCTTCTTCACACTGCTGTTCTCCTTTGCCTTATTTGACTGATTCTTGATGGAGGTTCCCCAGCTCTCCCTGTTCTGATAGATCAGCCTGGGTTATCATCAGGTCGCTTTGATCCCTGTTGTGCCTCAGTGCCATGTCACCTGGATTCCGTAGCACTATTGCCCTTATGTCTCATTTGCCATGCCACTTGACCCCAAAACAATGTCATACCTATCTCCCACTGTCATGGCACCTTGATCCACTCTTATACCAGTCTCATGTCTCTTTGCCATGTCACCAACGACCCTCTAAAAACACTGTTTGCCTGCACATCGCCAGCTATTCCTGATCCCTTTTGCAGTTTATTCTGTCATCTAGTGTGCATTAACCTGGGATCCTCATGGATCCAGGCACCATGCTCCCTCTGACTCCCATACTCTTTACATCCATGAAAAAATAGAACAGTCACCTCCCTGTATGCAGGCAGAAACAGTGTAAAACTCATCTAGAGTGAGCAAGAAGATCCAGAGAGAGACAGGCACCAGCAAAGCTAGGGAGCAGGCTCTGCACAGGAGGACATGAGGAGCAGGCAGAGACGCTGGGAGGAGTTGTAGCTGTCTGACTCCTGCTGACACGTAAGCTACAACAACCCCTCCCAGGAAAGAGGCAAAAGGTGGAAAGAGAAGATCTAACCACAAACTAAAAACCCATAAATGAACGGCCAGACAAGCACACATTCACAGCACTCACATAAATAAACTTAAAGAAAAGCTCCACACATAAGTAAGACTCACAAAGCATAGCCAGTAATGTTTAAAGACACAAGAATGCAAACTGGGACACAGGAGGCACTAATGCAGATGCATGTCAGTTACATGTAATTTCTGAATAAACAAATAACTTACAAAAATGTACATACACTAACTAAACAAAAACCTGGAACTCAAAGGAATTTCCTTAAATTCACATATACAAAATTAAATCATGTAAACAAATACAAACTATTTACATAAATAAACAACCTTCACACAGACAAGAACCAAGATTTATATACAACATACACACAAATACATAACCCCAATGCAAATACACATCTGTACAAACTATATACAGAAGTGCATGGCACTAACAGACTCCATATTCATATCCACACCACGAAGATACAGTGATACTCTGAGTATGTAACAACACATACACACAGAATATACATACAAATATACAACATTCACATATATGCTCAAAATGTGAATACAAATACCTGGCATTCATAGAAATACATAGCACTAATGCTGAGCTGTACATGCCCAGGCATCCATATGATCCACAGTATGCATACTCCTACTAGGCAATATTATACACAGCTTAACATAAACATTTTCCAGGTCTCCACAGGCATGCACAAAACTACGGGTCCAACCTGCTGCTCACCCCATTACATAAGCACAGATAAGTAGAAACCAGTAATCCTAACACAGAAATACAAAAACCAAACAGGCATGCATTCCTAGAGACACAAATACACAAGCAGAGGCGCACATGAATACAGCTGAAGCCAGACCAGCTTGTCTTCAGGTAGTACCAAGCCCTGCTAAACTAAGCTGCACTACGAGCTTTAGAGGCATTCTGCCCAAACTGCTTTCTGTGATGTCAGCTTTTAACTCTCCCTTACCTGAAGTCCATGGGCAACGCACACCCCTCAAGCCCTCGGGGTGTGTGCAGACACACACACATACTGTCTCTCTTACAGATCGACCTCCAGATTCGTGGTGCAGCAGCCCACGTTCCTGACAGTGCTGTGCTGCTTATTCATTGCCCTCTCCTTCATGCAATTTCCCCCTCCTCTTTTTCCACACAATCTCTCCCTTTTCTGATCATCCTCCTTCAGTTTATTTAGAGAGGTGCAGGATGAGTAGAGGGTGCCTTTCTTATGTCCTCCTAGGAGTCTCACCAGCCAAAGACCCTCAGAAGGGAGAGGGGGATGGCTGCTGAGAATGAACTCCCTCTTTAATTTACATTTTCATCTAGAATGGAAGGGAGGGTTACCTACGCTTGTGTGCGTAGACCCATTGAGCCTGGATGTCCCTCTTGACCCCTGTGGCCCTGTTTGCAGTGATACACCATTCACTGAAAGCTGATAGCTGCTGGAAACTCAGCCACACCGCATGAAACAGTCCCAAGGAAAGCAGAAGGAAGACACTGTCAGAGTGAAACACTGCAGAAACTGCTCACCCCAAGTGCACAGACATAAACTGCTGGGTGAACCCCCCGCAGCTGTGTGTGGTGGTTGGAACACCTGAGGCAATGTAACTGCATGCGTCTCCAGTGTCACTAAGACTACTGCTGTCCTGCAGTAAAGCAATTATATAGAATAATGCAAACAGATCAGCTGTGGTGACAAGAAATCACAGCACGAAACAATGCAGCCACAGCACAGAGAGTAATGCTGTTGTGTCACCTGCCGGGGTCCAAATACACTCTGTTGTCTTCAACAACACAACAGTTTTGGGAGAACAGAAGTACACCTAATTCGCCCAGAGCTGACCACACATCAGGTGTCATGATACAGTCAAGCGGAATGACTCACATACACTCTGCAAATGTATGCAGGCAGCATAGGAAAATGGATGTATTTCCCTGCAGGACAGTTAAGGGCTAGACCTCTCTGCACTACTACAACTACAGCACTGGTAAAGCATCATCATACTGCAGATGACAGCATAAGCACGCTGTGTGTCCTAAAACAACCCCAGTATGCTGTGGAACAATAGGGTCATATTTCGTGAAAACACACAACTCTCAACACGGTGCTGCAGTCACAGCCGTATTGACTTCACTCTCATGGCCAGGTGACAGTCTGTTGTCAGTCAACATATTACATCAGCTGCAGCAACAACTATGTGAATTTCAATGACAGTACAGTACAGCCTGCAGTGGGGTACCAACAGTTACCACACTGAAACAACCTTGCTGCGTGCACTGCTGCAGACATACCACCAGAAACAATTCACAGCTGCCTCTGTGACGAGTGTAATGGCCTGGAGTGTAATGGGGCAGCATAGCAAGCAGTGATACAGTTAATCTCATCATTAGTGTCACAAACCCACAACCTATAGTAATACAGTTACAACAACATGATAACCACATCCACACTGCCTGCAAGCACATCATGATGACAATCACACAAAGTCACCTGAAGTGTCACAACCACGTCTCACAGATTATATTATCATTGCCACTCTAGACAACACAAATGGGATCATACTTGCAGTGGCACGCTCAGCTGCTGTATATTTACTCAAAACTCAGACCTTATTAAACATATCCCTCCTCTCTGCACTACTTTCCACTTAAACAAGTTAAAAGTTTTCTTCATGACAGTCCATGTTCTGGGGCAGTATCTAAAAAACCAACTTTCAGGACTGGGACCATTGCAGATTTCCCTGCCTCACACTCCACCTGGAAGAGGCATTTCTACTTTCCCAGTAGGAAAATGAGGTCATGGTCAGTTAGGAAAATCCCCAAGCTGATCACTGTGAAGACCCTGCTCTGCAGTCAGAGTCCTCCCACTTGGAGCGAGGGAAGAGAAAACCACCTGTAACAAAATCAATGCTTCTCAGTAGAGGGTGTTGTGGTAATAACAGTCAGAACGTTATGTGTGCAGCATGAAAGAGAAGTGCAGTGATGCTGCCCATCCTGCTGCTAGGGGACTAGCAGTGCAAATGCTCCTGCTGCTAACAGGCAGCACCCTGTTCTGCATAGCTCAACCCCATTTTGAAGAGTACAGTGAAAGACCTGCACTGATACAGCTAACACTCTTTGGAACACACCACCAGATCTGCCAAAATGTTGGTGACCCTTTACTGTCCCCCTGCATTGACACAGCCCTGCATCGCTTACTTCAATGTAAATCACTCTAATTGTCAAAATAACAGGTGAAGAAAGCACAGGAGGAACTTCTGCCTTCTGAGGTTTGCTCCCCGATCTCTGCTGGGGATTCCTGTACTGCAAACACCCTGAGTATTATTTCCATTTGCAGTAGTAATCACTCTGTCCCCTCCTCTCCCACAAACCTACCGCTGATATTAGCACTGATCATACTAACAAGCCTGTGGGTTTTATTGCTACTGATACTAATAATACTGGACACATTACGTCTGCTCCTGCCAATAACAGGCTGCAGATATGATCCCTGCTAATGCTGATAATACTGGGGGGATATTATCTCTGCCATTGTCGACACTGCAGATGTTATTGCCAGTAATGCTGTCAAATACTATAGATATTGTCAGAGACCAAGATTAATAATGCTGAGATTGTTACAGCACCAGCCTCACTGGAACACAAATCCCAAATGAGAATTTGGATCTATAGTGGAAGTCTGTTTGTGACCTGCTATGGAGAGAAAGAGCTATTTGTAGTATAGTGGTTTTGTAAAGATCCCAAAAGCTTCACCCAGCTGGAGATGCTATGGTCTGCAGGGAACTGTTTTTTCAATATTGTTTTCATATTATCTAATTATCTGTCTACCTATCCATCCATCTATCTATCTATCTATCTATCTGTCCTTCCCTTTCTCCATACCTCTCCCTTTTTCTCTTTATACAGTGCTCAAGACTACATGCTGTGATATTAATTTTTTGTTAGTGCCTCTGAGTCACCCCAGTTCTCATCCTTTTAGCTATCAATCAGGGTGTTTTGGAACAACAGAAATATTTGCATATGGTTTTTCCCCTTTATCCTTCTGGACTTCTTATTGCTGCTCCTTAGTCTGACAATGACCCTGCTGAGCTTGGCCTGCCATCACAGCACAGTACAACATTAGGATCATGAAGAGCCAGGAATTCCTGTTTCCAGCTGCAGCTTGATACTACAAGACCCTCAGTGGTCTTGGAAAAGTCATTAGATGCTGCAGGGCCACTTCTGCCTCTGGAACATGGTGGGTGTAAGTGGTGGGGAAGGTCAGAGGGAAATTACAGCAACATTGGCTGTGCCCATAGACTGCAAGAAATGGCACACCATGTGCTACACAAGTGGTGGTGAACTTTTTTAGACAAATTATTTAAAAATTGTAGGAGACCAACTCTCTGCTTTGTCTAATCTGTTACTGAAATCAGAGGGTTTACAATCACTGGTCAAAAACGGAAACAAAAGGAATACATTGTCTTAACAGGGCAAATCCTGACTATCCTTCAAAGGTGCTCACCTGAGTAAGACACAGGTGAGTTTTGAGGAAAGACTTGTGATCTGACAGTTCCTTGTTGTGACTAGTAGATACTAAGAGCTACCTTCCTGCTAGCTTTCTCTCAATGCCATGGTCTTCCCAGGCCACCACTGCAGTTGCAGCTAGCACATTTGGTAGGTTGGGATTTCCCCTCTCCCCTCTAACTCCCTATGAGGGACACACGTGGCTGTCAGCATCCATCGCTGAGCCCACCCAATGCATCCGTCTGGCTCCTTCTGTCCAACTCAGGAGTTCTGCTACATCATCTTGACACATAATTATCTCTCCTCTTCTTAATCATCTGTGCTACTGTCTAATGTAGGCAGCAGCTGCAGCAAGGAGGACCTGGGGGAGGGGGTGTGCTCAGATAGAGGCTCCTCTGTCTCTCTCCCACCCTGTTCCCCCCAGCCGTCACAGAGGTTGCTAACAAGGTTTTCAAAACTGGGGATTCAGGAGCAGCTTGGTACTTCTCCCCTTTCTGCTGAACTGCATTCCTCACAGAGGAATCCTTGCGGCAGAGCTGGTCCAACAGAGTGGAAAGAAAGAGAGAGCAATGCTGCTTCTTCTGCCTCCTTAAGGGAAGAGCAACCTCCAAAATGCTGGGAAAGTAGATGTGCACTGGGAGCTCATAAGGGCTTTTTAATGTGAGAATAAACCCTGCAGGTAAGAAACTGCAACAAAACAGTGCTCAGAATCTCTGGGAAATACTGAGAAGGTGTACTCATCCACATAAGCATGAAAGAAACACCTACACTGGATTTCTTGCCTGGCTTTCCTAATCCCCATCTCAGCTAGGAACAATCAGAGCTACAGGAGAGATTGCCCAGGAGTGAAGGCAGGTCACTGGCTGTGCAAAACCTCCCCTTGGACCCTTCTAGCCTTAAGACCCAACCCTGCAAAGTGACGACGTCTTTCAGCATTTCTTAAGGCCAGTGTGAGCCCAGATAACTCAGCTCTTGGCTAAGGGAGCTCAGCAGCTGGCAGGGGGGTCCCCCATGAGGTTTCTCTGGGACAGGAGTGTGACATCTCCCTGTAGCAGATATCTGGGATAGCAAGATGAAGGCTGTTCTCTAAGGCAGTTGCAGCTGTGTCTTGTGACTGCCACCTAAAATTCTGAGAGCTAAAGACAAGCAAGAGCTCCAGGATTGGTACTGATTCCCAGTGGGATATGTGGGCTCTTGGCCAACAGCAGGGAGTTGCAGAATGTTGCTCTTCATGAATTAAATCTGGGATGAATTAAGGACAGACACAGAGAGTTGTTCTTACTGTCAATATATCATTGTGAAGTGCCACACTCTTACATGGCTGCCTTGTTGTTTCTGTGTTTAATTGTACTGCTCCAAAAGAGCTCAGGTTCTGAGGCTGGAATCGACTGTGTGTCTGCATCTAAAGTGGGATGATCTTTCCAGCGTTCAGAAAGAATAGCTGCTAAAGCCAGATTTAACGGCTTTCTTTGAAAATGAGATATGGAGTCACCATGTTGAGCCGGTGATCACCACACTGGACTGTATGAGAACAGGGGTTCACAAAACCCCCAGATAACTGCCAAGAGATTTGCACAACCATTAGAGAAACTTGTCACTCAGTTTGAAATGTCACTGTTTCATGTATAGGTAATGATGGGAAATGCTGGAGGGGTTTGCAATGTTTGCAGTCTCATTCCTGGCGGTTTTTGACTTAGAGGCATTGACTCAGCCCTTCCATTGCTACACTTTTCTCTCAGCTGGGCCCTGCTGCCATCTAGCTGGGAAATGGATCTTCCTCTGGGGCCTGATCCAATTTCCAATGACATCAGCAAAAATCTTCCCATTTGATTTAACAGGAGCTGGATTGGGTCCTTGCCTCTAGTTTCACTTCGTATTGGAGAGAAAGGGGTTGTGATAACTGCCTTATTTCTTAGGATTATTGTGTGTATTGGGATCAGAAACTTACAGATGTGAACCTCACCAGAACCAATGCAAATAATAGCAAACCTCCAAAATACAGCACCTCTCGCAGGAGAGCTTTCTCTTCTCACCACATATCACAGAGAGCCCTCGTGTTCTCTTGCACCACATACCCTTGGGGTTACAGCACATGCAGCACACTGAGCTACCTGTACTGCTAAGAGGTTCCCCCATGCAACAGGCAACAGTAGAAAACAACATATGGAAGGCAGGGCTGAACCAAACAAACTGGTCAGGCACTACTGTCAGAAAAGTTCACCTCCTGGACCTCAATTTTTGGGTGCATCAAATTAAAAGAGCAAGATTTAAGAAAAAATGTTTACAAAGCCACCATAAGAGCACCAAGACCTTACCCACCTCTCCTGACTCACCCTATCTCAACCTGAGGCTCCAGCTTTTGGCTCATTTCAGGATTCACTTTGCCCTGAGTCCTTCCCAGCAGGTAGGAAAGAAAACGAGATAGCTTAATCCTAATTCCTTAGATCCATAGTGAAAGGCTTAGATAGCAACCTTAGGGCCACAGTACTCAGAAGATCTCCTGTTCTGCTTTCAGGCTGGTGCAAGCATGGCAGTTCTGCTGTGGTAGATGCTACTCATTGAAACTGGGCCCTTATGATCACCAGCTAATGTAGCTCATGGCACGTCACAGGGCAGGAACTTGTTTGCAAAGGGAATGAAAGATAACTCCCACATTGCTGGTGCTTCTCCGAGATGGCATTTTGTTTGAAAATGAGTGGGTCGGGGAAACCAGGTTTACCCACAGTTCAAAGTCCGGGCACCTGCTGGCACCTGGGGAGTTCAGTTCCAGCCGTTTCCAGCAGTGAATGAACTTGGGATCAGCTCCAGCAATGGAGACGGCTCTCTGCCTGCCGAGCAGATGTCTGGAGATGCAGCCTGTCATGAAAGGGCCTCAGAAGAAGAGCATTCCAAGCCAGCAGGGCAGTGGCGGGGAACTGGTCTCTGTTGCTAAAACTGATCTAGCCCCTGGAGCAGCTGCAAACCTTGGCCTGAAATTGGAGCCTGTACATGGGGACAAAGAATATAAAAGGGAGGATGAGCTTCTCCCCTCCCCCTACCTTCATCACGTTTCCTCTTCTCGCCATTCGACCGAGGAATCCCCAGGATCCCGTTAATGGAGTAAGAGCCCACTGGATCATTGGAGGCACTGGAGACGGGAGGGGATGCTGTGCTGGGCACTGGACAAAAGGAAAAGGGAAAAAGGGCCATGAGGAGGGCAGCACAGCACTCAGGGATCCCCCAGCTGGAAGCTATGCATGCCACCAGTCTCATAGGAAAGCCTAAGCACTAATCAGACTCCCACTCCCTCATACTGAAGGACTCTTACTCTACTGCTAATGTTGCTGCATCCCAGCTTTGCCAGTCCATTCCTATACTGCAGCTCCACAGCCTTCCAGTGCAGGGCCATTAATAACAAGCAAGTATATTCCATCAAGATGCTAAACCTTGTTATATCCCAGTTCAGAGCAGGGTTCCCAGTGCATGCCATGGTAAATGACTGCAGTGCTGCATAGGACTTCCTGTGTCCATCCATATTTTGCCAGATCATTTCCTCTCAGCATTTTTCCACCAGGAGTGCGCATGTTCTGTCTTAGACCAGCCTCTTCTGTGTCCACCCAAAACACTCATTGGAAAATTACCTTCTTAGCATAGGTTAGAAGCACTTTAGTGTTGGACCAATAAATTCAACTCCCTTCTAGAGAAAATGGTGAGTTGGTGATACATACTCCAACCTAGATTAATAAAAATCTAGTGTCTCCCTTTTGCATTGACCAATGTCAACGGGCAGACTCCTCCTGCCACTCAGGGCTGTCCAAGATTGCTCATGAGTTTCCAATATATCAGAAATGACAAGTCATCCAGATTAGAAATGATCACTTCATGATAATCAGGGCTTTAGAGTATCGAACAAGTAGAGCTATGCATCCAGTAGGCGTGCCCATTATGTCCCAGCATGTCCCAGTAATGGGGAGAATATCCCAATTCTCTTATAGGCCACTACCCATGATTCAGCTCATAAAGCACTGACCTGAAACAATCAATACCTCCAATACAAGCCTTCCAGGACAGAGGAGAACATGTCACCACTATCTGATGTAGACCCACACTTCCCAGTACATCCCATAGCAATGAGAGACTCCAGTAGCAGCACTCACAATCACTATCCCAGCTCAGCCAGTGCATTCTCTGGACATTGCACTACTTTCCCAAGAAGGAATAATATCTGCCAACTCCATCTGTTGTGTTCAGTGATTCCCAGTCCAGTGAGCAAGTCCAGATTAAAAGGGCATCCAGAAATGCTCTTCCATACTGGCCCATTAATTTCATTGTGCTCCCGGACACAGTTCATGTACAGGATTATATCTGCCAGCTCTGTCCCGTGTAGACCAGCACTTTCCAGTAAATCCTTGTATAGCAGCTGATTCTCAGTAACCAACAGTATCTAAGACAGTGTCTTAGGCCACGAATAAGCCACTGTATTTCACAGTACCCCAGAATATTGCATGTTTTTCCTCCTCTGAATTGTTACTGGATAAAGCTATGCTAGCAACAGCAGACCATTCAGCCCACAGAGACATCAGTGAGAAGTACCTCACCACACACCTAGCACAGTACCTTTAAACACAACAGACTAGGAGACATTTGGTCACTTTATTACAGTCTCCATCTTCTGCTTACCTCAACAAACCCATCTCCCCCAGCAGCAAATGCCTTTCCTCAGTGAAATACACCCATGGGATACCTAACTGCAGAGCTAGAACAATGAGGAACTCCTCAGTTGTGAGGCATCAGAAATCTTACACTGGTCTGTATATTACTAGTTCTAAGAAATGGACCAGTTCCAGCAAAGGGAGAGAAGACAAACTGGGAGAGAAAGAGGAAAAGAGAGTCAGAATAAGAGACAGAAGGTGAAGACTGGTGCTTAGACGGAATAGCAGTAAATACTGCTCTCTGGGGTGGTGAGGGAGAGCATGAACGTGAAATGGATGTTAAGGCAGAATCACTTTGGGCAAATCCCTACCTTGGGCTGGTTTGTATGCCATGATTCCCTTCTCTGCAATGCAATGAGGGAACCAAAGAACAGAAACTCTGCTTAGCACCTGCTCTGCTTAGCATCTGCTTGTCAGACATTGTTCCCTCAACTAAGCTTCATCCTCATTTCCTTGGACATCCTCATTTCCAGGACATGACTTGTCCTATCACCACCCCTCATGCCAGTCTTCTTACCAATAGTATGTCCTGGTGCAGTCACACCTGTCCCACTCCCATCTGGTGTTGGGTGAAAAGGTTGCTGAACTTTGGTTCTGATGATCCTGGAAAAGAGCAAAACATGTTCAGAACTCAACTGCAACTTCTCAGTGCCTTTGCATACCCACGATCCCAGCTGTTGGAACCTGGAGCCTGATCTTGGCTCAGGGTGCAGCAGAGTGGCTTCATTTGCCTTCTTATGATCCTATTTCTACTGCTTTAATGGCCCAGTTCCCATAGAATTGTCCTTGCTCTGCTCTGTCATCTTCTCCCCAAACTTGGGTGTTCACTGCATAACTGTGGTGCTCAGTGATCTCATGTGTGTTAGCAACTGCTTTGTCATTTATGATCTGATCTGCCAGCACGATCACAAGGCAGTCTTTGTAGCTAATAGAGCCACCACTGGATTTACAAATGGTATAGATTTAATTTTGTTGTGTACCTCAAAAAACAACCCTTCTGGCATAGAACTGAATGCTTTGAACTGATGGAAGGCTTGCCCAAAGCCTTTGCCCTTCATAAATTAGAAGGTGGGAGCAGAAGGCATCTATAGGAAGTCCTGATGGGATACAGATCGCCAGGAAAAAGAAGCTCCAGCAAAGAGGACAAAAATTGGTATTTATCAGGTGCTGAATGAACACAGCATGGGAACACAAAAAGATGTCTCAGTGAATGCCACAAAGCTCATAATGCAGCTCAGAATGAAAATAAACTGAACTGTAATTGTCAGCACTCCATTTCTTGTTACTTGAAATCTTTCACTGCTAGGTCACTGGTTTAAATCCAACTGAGGTGAGCGGTGAAAGAAAATCACTAGCACCTAGAATTTGACTGGCAGGGTCCCTGCCTACTTGGCAGATGCTGGGTATCTGTGACTCAGGAATGACCATCTCACCAAGGAACTCAGCAAATAAGCCATGACCTGTGGAGGCCATGGGGACCAAATTCCTTTCTGAGATTAAAATGAGCCCCTCCAATTATGGTGAGGGCAGCAGATGCTCTTCAGCCTGACTTTCTGAAACTCTTGTCCCTGCATTATATTAGCTTTAACTTCTCCTCAAAAATCTCTCCAGAAAATGAAAGCAAATAACACATTCTCCCTGCCCACCTGAGAGCTTCCCTTATAGATCCGTTTTGAAGAGTAAGTTGTAAAAATTTCCAAGAGCAGAAGTGTGGCTAGTGGGCAATGTGGTGTAGCTAGAGATAGGCAGACATATTGAGAGGGCATTTTTTAAAAAACATAACTCCTGAGAGTGAAACCTTCTTAGGAAAATAAAGGTATTTCAGAATGTATCACCTCAGCATGTTAGGAAACTCCAATACGCACATGATGAAGCCTGAGCAGTAGCTGGAGTGGCAGAGAGGCTGCCTGAGACACAGCTGGAGACAGGGAATGTCTAAGTTCTAGCTCGGAATGGAGATCCAGATCCTCACTTCATATAGGGGCCCCTAATCTATAGCTGCTGGGGGCCTACAGAAGGTGTCTGAGGAAGTCAGGGCCAGATTCTGAGGTCATGCTGATTTGCACTAGCTGAGGAGCTGATCCGAGAAGTCTGTGCTAGGGCAAATTATATAACTTTTGTCTTCTTTTCTGTTTTTTTTCTTTACTTTACTCTCACATTCCCCCTAAAACCCCCTGAAGTGCCACTCTGGTTGTGTGAGTTTATTGATTTCCCTCAGCCCAGAGAAACAGAAAGAGGGGATGGGGTGCAGGCAAAGGGATGGAAATAGAAAGCTATAAATTATTTCTGACAGGAAAGCAATAGTGCCAGAGTGCTGAGCACAAGTCCCGTGTCACTATTAGATTCCTTTTAGCCTGATGACACTGTAAAAGAGGTTAAGTGTCTGATGGAATCGTACACCTTGGGGGCAGGGGCAGTCCAGGAGCAGAACAAGCCACAGAGAGCGGGTATATCAATTCTCCAGGCCAATAATATTCCCCTCATTGATCGCAACACAAAGTTCAAAAATCTCATTATAGCCAGGCAGACCTGGAACTTTTTAAAAATCAATAGAGTGATATAATGTATGTATACTTTGTATAAATGTATCTATTCATCCATCCATCCATCTATCCAAAATCTGCCTGAGAGTGTCTAAGTTAACCTACACATTATACTGTGTTATGTTCTATTGTAGTGTAGCATGAGTGGATTAGAAGATTTCCCCTGCAGCCTTAGATGACATATTATAAAACGTCCTGTTAGCACTGAGGTGACATCAGACGGTTCCATTGATACTGAGATATGACATCAGATTCACCATTTGTACTGGGAGGTGGCATCAGACAGCTTAGTTTCTACTAAGGGGAACTATAAGATGAGCCTAATTATGCCGAGATGGCTGATCAGGCTGTGCTGAATCATGCTGCATGAAAATTGCAAAGTTTCAAAAAGCCATTTAGAGTAAGAACAGCCTGTGAATTGATGGTGGTATAAAATGCCTGTCCATAGTGCTTCAAAAACCCAAGCAGGGGGTGAAGAGGAAGGTTCAATTTCCTTCCTTGTTTGGTGTGTGGTCTCTCGGCTGAGAATGCCAGTTAGTGCCAGTTGTGACTGTGTTTACTGAGATGTGTCCATTAGGAACTGGAATGAGACTCACAAGCTCATTTCACCAAGTAGCCGTCAGCTGGTAATGATTTTCGGTCACTACCAACCAGGGCCAGATTTCAGCTAGTGACCCAGAGGTGAAAGGCTCTGTTCAGAAACGTTCCCCTCCTAAGAATTAAACTGGTTTTATGTCAAGAGAAAGTGTCTGGCAACAGTGAGCAAAGGGAAGCCGTTCTGGTTGTGCAGCCTCCAGTGACTTGGGTCAAATAATTATTGGCATCAAATGCACAGTCATTCTAATGAGGTCTCAGGTATAAGGTATTTCCTATAGCTAAAAGAAGAGGCAGGTTATGAAGAGGCTCTCCCCAGCAGTGCTCCTTCACCCTACAGTCACAACCAAACTCTAGTGTTGTAAGGAAAGAGAAGCAATTTCAGGACCCTAATGCTCAGTAGAGAATACAGCAGTGCATACCCCTGGGTCGATTCATCTGAGGACAGTGATAAGCAGCAGGATAGCCAGGAATCACTGCTGCTGCTTTAAGAGGCTTCAAGTGAGCCTGTCCTACACGAGACCACCTAATGAAACAGCAGATGAAAGATGAACAGGGCTGACCTGGTCCTGTAGCAACAGATGCAGCATAATAATGCTGTCTTTAAACTTTGGGATTGCTGAAAGCTTCTCACCCTTACTGGAGACTGAAATACACACTAAGCCAGCTCTGCTGCCTCAAACCTAGGATTTCTGGATTACTGCTGTGTAAAAGGGAGCAAAACCTTGACCACCTCTTGCTGCCTTTGATGGCTTGTTCTTGCTTCTAGGCACTGGGGAAAGACAAGCCTTTTTGCAGAACACTTCCTCAGCCCTTCCCAAGAGCAGAAAGGACACAAATCCTGGCACACCAATGAGCAGTGCTGGCTTCTTGAAGTCAGTGTCGGTATTTTCAAACGTCTTTCTTTTCTCCAAAAGAAATTGTCACTTTGGCTAAATTTATCCCTGCTCTAATTCCATCACAGTCAGTGACTCCAATAACAGCATTTATGCTTAATTAGGGGCATAAACTGGTACTTACTGTAAATTCCCATTTTTCATTTTCCAGTGGGAGGTTTTTGCACAAGTTATCTACTTTGAGTTTCAGCGAATATACCCAGTTTTAATACATAACCTTCTGAAGTTTCAGCAACAGGACATTTATAGATCTTTGATTGCGGTACAGCAACTGAACTTCATTTCACAATCTGAATTTAATATGCGATATTATCTTAAGTAATGGCATATAATGTCATTACAGTACATAGTATCATACTGTGAATTATACATCCATTCCTGGAATTCATGGGTTGCTGTAGTTGGCTTGTAGTAACTCTTTCTAGAGGTAATACTGCATACAGCTCAAGCTGAAACCAACTGTCTGTTTCCAAATGCCTTTGACTTTCTTAAATGTTCAGCATTAGATCATGAATTCCCAATGTTTGATCTCTATTTTGGTTTTTTTTTTAAGCAGTTTTAATGCAACTCCTTTTGCTGATTCTGAATACAGATGGACAGACAAAAATCATGTCTCCTAGTATGACAGTTTTAACAAGCTCTAATAAAATTTGGTCAAGAATGTAGAAAGAAATATTAGAAGTTAAAATTAGCTGAGCCATAGGTCTTTCTGACAAGCAGAACTTTCTTTTGCTTTTTGCAAATAAGCAAGTGAAAAATCACTCCTAAACCTGTCCAGAAATTATTTGCTAAAAGAATGACAGATCATAGGAAACATCCCTCACTTCTCTGACATTGCTATCCAAACTCTTTTATAGCCTGACATACTCTGTGGTTTTTCCTCTCTCACTATTGCAGGCAGAGTCTTTAGACAGTATCTCAAATAAAAAATCATACTGGGGCTGATCAGAGGGAGATGAGGTAGGTCTGAATCATCTGGAGTCCCTGTCTAGCAATTCTTTTAATCCTGGAAGAGTGAAATTGCACTAAGGGAAAGAGTGGTGTGTCCTACTGCCCCAAGGAGAACCTGACAGATTTCAGAGCGCACTGGCATCCTCACTTTGATCATATTCCTTTGTCACGGATTATTTTTCAGAGTGAAAGGATACACTCAGCAGATCACCAAACTCCTTGTAATTGTTTTGGAGTATTCATATTTTAAATGCTCCATATTAGAAGCACATTACAGGACCCCAGGGTGTGCATTACTGGGCAATTAAAGCGGTTCTTGGAAGGCTAACATTGCAGAGCTTCAGCCTTTTCTCTGCAGTGTGTCCAAGGGAGGCTGTGATGGCCAAGGAACACACACCCTGCTGTGCCGCACTGCTTAATTAGCACAGGGCTGTGCTGCCGAGCCACGGGCTGCGCCGGCGGGAGAGACAAGGCAGCCTGCAGGGGACTTAGTGCAGGGCTAAGTGAGACAGTGATGCCTTCTCTGCATCAGATTGCTTCCCACAAAAGGGCTCGTGACCATCCCAGTGATGCTGGCATCAAAGTGTGCCTGAGGAAAAGAGGGAGAACATGGGATGGGAAGAGGCAGCTTTGGGCTCCTTAGTGACAGCCCCACGGAGCCGACAATACCCCACCTGCAGATGGGTGCTGCATAAAGAGCTCTGAATGTGGCTTTGGTTCAAATAGGAGAAAGTCTTATGTTCCTGTGTGTGGGTCAAGGCACAGCTGAATTCACAGTTGAGCAAAATAAAGGGGGGGGGAGTCTTGTTTGCACAAACAAAGTTCAAAATGGAAAACATGCTTCATAGCATGGTGAGGGAAACTAACCAAGAGATTTAGGGGATGAAGGAAGGGAAATAGAAAGCCTGATAGTTAGAGCCTAATCCGACTTAGGGAAAGGGCTTCAGTACCTTGCTCTGTCATGGACCTCTCATCAAGACTTTGGACAAATGGCATTTCTCTCTGTGCTCTGTTTCCTGCCTGAAGTGTGAAGATAGGAGCATTGCCATGCCACCTGGGGCACAGTGAGGACAGCTGGAAGGAGGAGTGAAGGGCTCAGACTTTCTAATAACAGGGGCCAAGTAAGTGCTTCAGCGAGCCGTAGCACAGTATTGGCTTCGTTCCCCTGCTTGAAGCAGAAGTGACATGTACCCTGCTGACAGTGGCTGTACGTGAAGGGAAGGGAGGTGGGCAAAGGCAACAGGAGCCGTATTTCAGCTGCACTGGCTTTGGTGGTTGCGTTTGAATTTGCAGCAGCAGATGTACTTGGAAGGATCAGAGCTGCAGTTGCCCCCCAAAAGCCACAGCATAATTTCTATTAGGATGTGGGGATGGCCAGTAGCTTCTCCTTACTGCTCTCAAAACCTACCGCAACACTTGCAACCCTCAGAACAACAGCTGACATTGGCAGAAGCAGCAGACTCAGCTTCCTTGCTAGCTGGCCTGAGGCTCTGGTGCTCCCTGCCAAGACAGCAGAATGCCTCCAAACCCTGCCATGTTCAGGGGCCACAAGCAATATTCACACAGTCAAACTCTCTCCTGTCATGAAAATTACATTTCCTTCTCCCTACCTTTTGGAAAGGGAGAGGGAAGAAGGGTGATCATGTACTATATTAGTATATAAGCACAAGTATGACAGATTAATTAGATTGATTAGATAGATAGATAGATAGATAATCTTAAAAGGTGCCTGAAGAGGGATTGTCTATTTTCCTGAAGCTTCCAAATAGATGAGGAGGTCAAAATGGAGATGCCTTACATATATCAAAACACAATCCCAGCCCTCCCTGAGAAGATTTGACTCCTTGTCTGCTGTTAATCTGTGTATGTCCATCAGCTTCACTGGAGCTACAGTGACATCATGCCTGAAGACATGGGGAAAAAAGTGCCACTTTGTTCCAGGTTAGCCTGCTCACTCCAAACACAGGAGAAAGCCCAGTCCTGCCCTTTTCTCTCACTGCATTTCTTGGCTGCACTCTGAGGAGAGACTGAATTCGCAGCAGTTTTACTATCTGAAGGGCTTAGAGAGGAGCTAGGATTTTTTTGTTGTTTTAAATCAGTGACCCATGATGACACCATATGGTTTTATTTCATTTAATTTGAGCAGAGCATTAATGTTCAGCTTCTAGCAGATCTCTGCCCATTCCAGTTCTGCTGTGGTACATGGTACAAGTCCAGACCTAAGGAAGAGGGGTGGAAGGAAAGAAAGGTGAAGACGCCTGCCTTGTGGGAGGGGGGCGATCTGCCAGGTGGGGGGGCAGCCTGCCAGCTCATTCTGCTGAACTGTGCACACCACTTCATGCCACTGGTACCGATGGGGTTGACAGCAGTCAGCCCCATGTGTATAGCTTGCCCAGCCTTACCTCCCAGAATAAATTGCTGCATTAGGCATTAAGAAACCTTTTCACATTCATCCAAGTGGATTTGTTGGGGTGCATAACCTACCTGGGAAACAGAAGGTGTGCTTGAATAGTTTCTGTGTTCTGCAAAGCTGTGGCTACAGAGCCATCAGGACCTGGGCTGGCTGGCTTAAAGCTGGCTAAAGTATATCTACATGAGCTGCAGTCAAGCAGTGACTGCAGCATAGAAATGTCCTCAGGCAGGTGTTTCTACTTTTATTACACTCAGTTCACGTTTGGAAGGCTTTCTTTGCAGTCAGGAAAGCCAGAAATTCATTAAAATCCAAACACCTAGAAGATGTCATACAGTTTACAAAATACTGGAAGCAAACTTGATCCTGGATGTAGATGTTTGACATCCTGGGTTTAAGGTGAATTAAGGAAATCTTAAAGGACAAAAAGGGTTCTGCAGGTCTTGGACACAGAAAGACAGGCCTGGGAGGAACCACCTGGGTCATCAAGTTCAAATTCTAATATCATAGGCAACCATGGAGCAGACATTCAACTCACAGCACTCATGAGAGTATCCATCCCTGCAACTACAGACCTACCATTCCCCCTCAACAAACTCATGATCTCTGCAGCAAAAGACCAAAAGCTTCAAAACCAACAAGCCACAGGAAGACAGCAGGAGAGAAGCATTGCCAGTCACTAGGTCCCCTTCACTAGCAAGAGATTTCTGCTATGAAAATGCCCAGAAATTGTTAAGCTCTTAGGAATTGAGCATTTTCTATGAGTACACCTACACTGCAATGACTGCAGTTCAAAGCAACATGTTCTGTTACCTACAGACTGGCCAGCTTGGGTCCTGCTAGCAGCATTGCTGCAGCAGCATGGAGCTGGCGAAGGGCACAGCCCCATGAGCTGCCAGCACACCGGTGACTGCCACGCAGCACGGGCTGGAGCTCTCAGAACAGCGGCTGTGCCAGCAGGTGAGTTAAGACTTACAGAAACACATGGGCTTGCCAAGGTTAAATATCTTAATCTGGAGCATGGGAACTTTTAATTGAAAGCTTTGCTTTGAGCCCGTTTCCAGTTATTAAAATTCAGGAGTCTGTGCTGAATTCCTTGTGGACATTCATTTTGATTAACAGAAGACACGTGTGTACTAGGAAAAGAGTCTTGAACTGGGAGGAATCAGATAAATGTAGATAACATTCTCAACTCTCTTGCAAGTTATGCCATACCTGGTATTTTGTGTAAAACCTCAGATCTTGAAGATAAGCAATTATTTCAGCTTTCATTTAATACCAAGGTATTTCTGGCTCTCATGGCTGTAAAGACCAGGTGGAGGTGGGACTGACTGCCTCCAAAGGGCCAAAACTGAAGGCAAAGGGAAAAAAACCCAAATACAGCCTTGTGAATCTTATGCTAGTCTCTAGATTTTGGAGAGTATTGATTCAGGACTTCTTAACTTCTGGGCTTGACAGCTCTGTGTATTAGCTGTGTGTTACTTGTGTATTCTGCAGTGTTCTGCCGCACTGTGTGCTTGCATGTGTTGGCTAAGTAATGATTCCCTTGGCAGGGGTGTCGTGTGTGTTCCTCCCTTACATGTGTCAGAACTGGTGAAAATTTCATAGTGGACACCTTACCAGTAGATGTTTGCCAAAAATCAAAACAAAAACAGTGCTGGGAATGAGTCAATTTAGATCTAATGTTATTTTTACCATTTAAAGAAATGAACAAAATTGTGAGAAGAATTTAAGCCTTATCAGAATGGAAAATTTGGGGGTTTACCTTTAAAATGTTCTGCCTTTTTAGGGTGAGTGAGAGATTATGCTAAAAAAAAATTTAGAATAATGTATTTAGATTTTATTGAAACAGCAGGTTCCAACTACCCTGAAATGTAGCTGTAGAATTTTATTAAAGTTCTGATTCAAAATGAAAACCACATTGTAAAGCTGAAAATTTCCAAAGAGAACCTGAATCTTTCCCTCCCCATTCTAGTCCTCTCTGCTCTTGGCATTACTTACTCCTTGCTTTATCATGCTGAGCAAAACAGCCCGGCACAGGCGACCATTTCAGGGTGTGGGTGCTACACAAACTCCCAATATAAAGATGGTGCCCATCTTTAAAGAAGTCTAGTTTTCATATTTATAGGTCAAAGCAATCTTTTTATAATGAAAGGACAAATCTTTAACCATTCTGCTTGGCTCATGTAAGTCACTATCAGATCTGATGTTTAGAGAACACAAGCTGTGTGTTTGTTTGTTATCTGTATGGTGTTTGTGAATGCACTAGCATGTGTCTCTTAGTATGTTTTAATGTACCATGCAATGTGCATGCTTGTTTACCTTTGCCTATAGATCTGCATTTATAGCTGTGGCTATATGGAGTTAGATATTTGGGTCACATATTATATATTCAGACCCCATGAAGAATTAATAAACATTTATTCAACCCTTACAGTTTTTAACAGAGTTCAATGGGCAAATGGGCTGTTTGTATCTGTGGCTTGTAACCATCATCAGCTAGCTGTATGGATGTTTCTGTACAGCACCAAGCACAGTTACTACAAATAAGTCATCACCACTTAGAACTCATCTGTAACAAGGCTGTAACATCCATTATGTAATATCTAACATATCTGAATACTGATGCATGATTAATGTGCAGCCTTGCTGTATTATAAGGCCCGTACGGGTGTGTGCATTTGCATAGTTGTGTACGTTTGTGAGTGCAGAGCTGCTCTATTTCAAATCACATATCTGGCATCCGCCCTATTAACTGCAGAGTTATGGGTTTCTGTGGGCCTTCAGGAACTTTTTATTTCTGTCTTTTCCTGGTCCCCTTTTCCTGGCCCCTGTATAAATACAGTCTCTGTCCATAGGAGTTAGCAGCCTAAGGGTTTACCTAGGTACAGCTATGCAAAATAAGTAATTTGAATTAACTGAATGTGTGAAATTGAAGTGGTCTACTTAAACTACATTACACCTCTGACTCCCTTGTTTAGAATTAAGGCAGCTTTAATTTAGTTTAGCTTAATTCACTTTGGAAATGAAGTAAACTAAATTCAATTTAGGACACTCAAATTTTGAATGAGTATCCGAACAATGTTTTAATGCTTTTAACCAGTGCACTTGCAAAGTTAAATCAGATTAATTTTCTCATTTGCCCCTCTGTAAACAAGCCTGTTGCCTATTCCCCGTCAATGAAACCATCTCAGCTGAGACTCCTTCAACAACTCCAAATTGACAAACAACCTCCCAAGAGCAGCAGTTTAAATGATCCTCCCACATGCACAAGTGTTTCCTCATCCCTACATCCCCATGCAGGCAGCTTTTCTCCCTGTGAGCTTTAGTGCTCTGTAAGACTGATTTGTCCAGAGCTTGACACGCTGAGCCAGGCACTAGCTGGGGTAAACATGGAAGAGGAGCAACTGTTTAACACTGTGTGTAGACCTGAGTTATAAATATTTAACTATTCAAATTTTACAGTTTAGGCTTTTGCAGTCAAATACTGTATTGCAAATTACAGGATATTCTTCCCGAAAACCACGATATTCTAGAGAATTTTAATTATTTTTTCCAGTTCTATTACTTCAAAACATGGTCCCATTAATCTGAATTAAGTTCTTGTTCACCTAATGAATCGTAATACCTCCAGCTGTAAATCACCATGTATTTCATTTTTTCATCTAACTTAGATTGAACAAGATCAGATAAAATCAGGATTCATAGCTAGGGGAGTACAGAGGGGACATAGGTGATGGCATTTAAAAAACTATACTGCTTTTACATTTTATTTTAAGATATTGTAGTCTAAGAAGACAGGAGGTAGCATAAGGTGGCCCAAATCATGGGCAAAACAAACTTAGAAATAACACAGAAAGCATATTTTTGATGCAGAAATATTAATCTTTTAAGCATCATTATGGAAATCTCAAACTTTTCATTAATTTGCTTAATTTACCACACTGTGTATTTGGTCAAAAGATGTCTTAGGAGGAAAATTAATCAAACATCATTTTTATCGCAGTGCAAAAAAGCCCTTGAAAAATTGCCTTTTGCAAAATCCCAGCTCAGAGAAAGTACCTGCCCTAAATCTTTACTAAAAAGTCAACCAGACAAACAAAAAAACAAACAAAGCAAAGAAAGTCCACTTAAATATCCCAAGCCATCAAGTACTATTTGATCAGATGGTTAGGCTATATTTTTGTGTGCTTGTTTTTTATGGAGTTAGTGCTAATGAATGAATGTTGTTTGATGGCTGCTACAGTCTCAGATCTTCGACTAGTAGAAAATTAGCACAGTTTCACTGAAACAGTTACCAGTATCATATAATAGGAGACAGTCCTATATATTAATATGCTTGTGCAGAATGTATTTCAGTGTGCGTGGGCATCCATTTATGTGCAGCTAGCTGAAAAGATGCCACTGTAGGTAAAATCTAGGTTTGTAGCAACACGTCCATCTGCATGACTTTTTCAGCATGGATGTACGGCTGTGCAAGGCTGCTCTGATGTATAAGTGTGTGCCTATGTGTGCCTGTGCATTTGTATGCACAGTCATTTGCATGTCTGTCTGTCTGCAGGTATGTTTCTACTTTTGTGTGTAATCTGGCCGCGGTGCTCTCTGAATAGCAATGAGCTGGGTGGAAGCATGTATGTATTTGTATCTGTGTGTGCCTCTGTTTGCATACGGATAGGCTTGCGTGGTGTCTGGGAATGCATTTCTGCTGGTGTGGTTCATGTGTCCCTCCTGTGAGATGGATGCCTTGTTGCAGTCTGATCTCAGTCACTGTGTGTGCTTCCATTCCTGTAAAAGGCAGCATCCTTCAGCAGCAAAAACACTAGCTGGGCATCAGGAGACCTGGATCCTGATCCAGCTGCCCTGTTGATAGGCTCTGCAGCTAAGCAGGCTCTTAACCCACTCTCTGCCTCAGTTTGCCCTCCCATCTGTTTCTTCACAAAGACCATGGACATAGACTGTCTGCTACTACGTGTGCATATGCAATGTGATGGGTTCTGTCTAGCTCAGTCAAGACCCTGGGTCCTAAGAGGATCTTCTGATGCTCTGCCATTGCCTTACAGTAATATTCATCCACACACACGCCTGCCTTCGTGTGTTGGTGTTTGGGTGTCCATCTGTGTACTTTGTGGCTGGCTATTTGTAGTTTTGTTGAAGAGTTTATCTCCCCATGTACATACAGAGCAGGGGGAGGTGGAAGGGAAGGAGTTATTAAATGCCAAGCGGATATGCAATAAATCCTATTGATTTTACAAACTCCAACTTGTCTTCAATCTCTTTCCATTCTTTCTCCTGGGGGCATTGCAACAAAACCCTATTTTAAATACCTTTTCTTTCCCTTCCCCCCTTCCCCCTCCTCCCACTCCCCAAAAAAGTGTCAATATTTTATTTGGATTTTTAACTTCGCTCCATAACAGTTGTTTGACCTCCTGACTCATGTGAGTCACATAAATTCTGGGACTTTATTCAGGAGCCATGTTCCTGCTATTGAATAAGCAATTTGGGAGGGTGAATTAATGACTTGTGCTGTTGCTGGAAAGTCCCTGAAGAAATATTAAAATTGCTTGCAGACTGAATCAATACTCACTGAACACCCAGCATGAGGACCTGGGCTTTTTAATGGCTACAAGCAGCGGCACTCGGTAGAGGAAGGGGAATTCCTGTACACACAGTGCACGCAGCACACACAACCGACAGCAGTCTTCCCCCAGCCTTGCTGGCTTTGTCAATAGCAGCACATCCTTGTGCACGCAACCCGGTACAAGCTGATGCCTGCCATGCCAGGAAAGGGACTTAGGAGTCCAGTTCCTCTGTCTCCCTGCAAGAAGATCATGCAGGATTTGCAGAAGCCAGCCATCTGGGCCTTGTGCTAAGCGCTGGGGTTAGCGTGCTCTGGCACAGTCCAAAGGCGCAAGGAAGGTCGATTATTTGTGGTGTTAGGAGCATGTTTGATGTGGGCACTTCGTTTTTTTCCTCTCTGATGGGGAAAGTCACTAGTGCTGTGATAGATTTGGGTGTGCTGCTGTGGTTTGGGAAGAGGATTGGGCTGCTTTGCAGAGGCATGTCTGTGAGATGGCTCTGTGGCTTTGGGTGCTGAACAGCATTAGCATCCACTCACAGCGTGTATGTGTTGCATTTCTGACATTCAGTAGGTTTTGCTTTCTTATGTTGGCTTGTGTTACGGTGAGTCTTGAATGTCATGCACCCCTACTTGTGTTAAGAGTGACCACACAATGCTTTTGGTCATTGAACAAAGGCATCACTTCACTGGACCAGTCTATTTTGATGGCTGCAGGTGCAATCCTGCATGGTCCTGAGTGACCTGGGGGTTCACCAGCCTCACTAGGACATGAACATACTCAACATACTTCTCAATGAGGCTTTTAGTATTTTTTACTCACTAGGCTGACAACAGCCAGATTTTGCCCACACCCCAAGTTTTGCTCTGAGCCCCCTCTGGCAAGGGTGGATTTTGTTGCCAGAATTTTCAAGCCTCCTCTGAGAATGCGGCCCCGTGTTTTGCCATTGTGGTTGTGAATGGCTGTTTTGTATTTGCTTGTTGGGCGGCTGTTATTGTGTATTAACACTGGGGGGGGTGTGTGCTTTGTATGACCGCATGTCTGTCTCATTGATTCCATCAGTATTATTTTGTAATCGTGTGTCTCTGTGATTGAGTTAGTGTGCATTTCAGGGCTCCTGTGTATTGAATAATGATGTCAGGGATTGGGTTGTTTCACTGGGTAATGGCCTCTTTTCAGTGTTGTAAGTGAATGTGTCCTTCTCCTGTTTCCCTGTGTCGGCTGGGGCAGGATCATTTACACTAGGTGATTCCTTAAGATGCTCACACGCACTGAAAGAATCTCCCTTTGGCTCCCGAGCTGTCCCTGCCAGCGGGGCGTGCTGAGGGTACGCCACTTGCACGTGTGTGGCACATGGGGCAGCATGTCTGCCTGGTCCCCAGCCACATGTGGCAAGGGACGGTCTGTGGCCACTTGTGAATAACCACGCGTATGTGTCAGTGTGTTTCCTAGGCTATGTGAACATGTTTACATGTGTGTGCACCTTCAGTGCACTCAGGGCTTTTCCCTAAGACTCACCAGTTATGTTTTTACACAAGTCTCCATATCCTATGGTTCTTCACAAATATATGCAGGACCATACTGTGTGGTTTTGAATAGATTTGAGTGAAGCTGTGAAGGGATCTAGAAATGACTACATATGTCTACAGTGAAGTGCACACTTGCCTTTGCAAGGGTCTTCTTGCATGACTTTCTATACTAACGCATAGAAGGGCATCCGTGTCAGTTAGCAGATGCCTCTGATCTGTGTGTGACTGCCTGGTGATGTTCCCATGTCTGAACTGACCCAGGTCTCTTATATATGTAAGGAAGAATGAGACTCTGTGTCAGCAGCATTTAGCAGTAAATGTATGTGCTAAGAAATTTTTAACGTACAATGAATCTCTGGGTTTGTGCAATGGCTTCTGGCTTGTGTGGATATTGTGCGCTAATGCCCTAAGACACTGTAGCCACGTTTGGTCCTTTGGAGATGAACAAGAGAGTTCAGTTATTTTTCAGCTGATGATTATGTGTCATTGCCGCGTGGATTTATTTGCTCTGCGCGGGCAATGTGTCTGGCATTGGGCCTGCTCTGTGCTTCCTCAGCCATCAGGATTTGGCCCAGCAGCAGTCACATCCAGACAAAGCCTGTGCAAAAGGCTGTGAAAGATCCAGAAAACTTTCAGAGACAGCTCTAAACTGTATCCTCGCACCAAAATATCCTATCAGGGAAAGACCTGTGACCCCTCTCAGTCAGGTCATCTGTAGAGCCAGGATTTAGCAAGTCAGTGAGTTTAGCATACATTTTTCAGGGAGGTTGCTAACAAGTAACTCCTTACTCCTCCTTGCATTAACTCAAACCTTGTTACTTTCACTGCCTCCTTGTTTGTGCTTTCCCACTTTTCCCCCCCTTCCTCCTTTGTATTCCTGCATGCATTTGACCTTGAACAGATGATACCACCCTTAGCCCACCCACTGCTTTACCAGCTCCCACCCCTCACACTGGGGCAGCAGCATCAGGGTAATAGGGGGAGGGAAAAAACGAGGGAGTGAGGAAGGGAGAGAGGTGGGGAGAGAGGGAGAGAGACCTGTTTGAAAATAATTGGAGGCTGTTAAACAGAGGAGCCCAGCATATCACTCTAGTAATGGAAATAAATTCCATTGTATTTGCATTTTAATTTTCCACATAAACAAAGGCTCGGAGTGTGCTGGCTTTGCCAGAATCACCGGCCAGAATTTAATTAGAAATGAAAAGTTTATAGGGTCCTCTTTAATGCGATTAATGCACAGTTAACATTTATCACATACATATGCTGGAATCGCCTTTTTTAAGCAACCACCGGCCATGAAATGAATTTCTTTTCAACTTTTTTAGCGTGCGTGAGGAAGGCTGTCTCTGGTGAGGCGGTCCAGTGAGCACACTCCTGACAGCTTGGTAAACTGCAGCCCACAGAGGCTTAGTAGCCCCCATCCTCACTGAGGAAAGTTCAAGGTGGCTTAGAGGGAAGCATGGTCTAGTGGTTAAAGCCTGAGGTTGGGAGTCAGGGGATATGGGTTGTATTCCCAACTCTGCCACATGCTCGCTGCATGACTGACTTGCTCTCAGCATCTGTTTCCCTGGGTGTTAAAAATAAAAGAGAAATCAGCTGGAAGAAGATATCTCAGCCCCAGACTCCTCTGTGTCTCAAGCTCTCCAGAAACTTGCCCAGCCCTGTTGTATGGTATCTGGATTGGATCCTACACAGTGCTGACCTCTCGGCTCATGTCCCCATGCCCAAGCATCCCTACACCAGTCACAGGGACAGGAGAGCATCTGCAGTGCTCGCCTGACACGAGAGGCCAGGCTCCCGGAGGGACTTCTTTGCACTGCCCCGGCTGCCAGCATGCCAGCCAGCGCTGATCCTTGTGCATGGGTTCGCATGGATCTCACATAGCTTGGGTGAGACACGCATCCTCCTGCCAAGGGGCATGAGTGGAACAAACTCTGCCTGTGCAGCATGGGAGACCTGGCAGCCCTGCAGTGAAGGGACCCGTGTTCGCTGCTGAGGCGTCTCCATGTTTCTTGAGGGGATACTCTCACCCTGGCTTGGTCAAAAGAACTGCTAAGAATGGCTTGTGAGATACTGAGGCCATCAAGCGTGGACCTCAAATCCTAACATAAACCTAATCAGGAGCAGCTACCAGCCCTCCTTGTGGTAGGGGTAATTATACCTCACTCACCCTGAGGGGCCCTGAGAGGTCACCCCATGAACACTTATAAAAAGCTTTGAGCTTATCTGCACTAGGAAAAGCAAGTCTAGATCTAGACAAATTATCAATATTGCCCTTCCCTTGCAAAGCATGATGCTGAGATAAAAGGCCAAAGGTGAACACCTCCCCTGTGAGCCCGTGCCCCTGCCAAAGCCAAGAGGGCATCAGGCTTTTCACCTCCCTGCCTCCTCCTGGCTCCCAGAGGGGACCATATTGCCGCTGGTGTCCCCATTGTCCCTCCCTTATCCCCCTCCCCTGCTCTGGCTGTGTGACAGACGGGGGCTACAGTCCCCCCTACTCCCACTCTTCCTTTCCAGGCTGGCAGACAAGCAGAGCAAATAAACCAGGCCCATGGACACAGAGTGTTAGCGTGTTAGGGACACAGCAGGGGAAGGAGGAACATGAAACCTCTATTGATCCCTTGAGGAATGATGTCCCTTCCTTATCTTATCAGATTCTCTTCACTCTTCAATTATAGTCTGTTGAAATTGGCCTCTTAACCCAAACAAGATAACCTGGGTAATGAGGAGAAGAGTGTGAAGAGAGGGGAGGGGAGAGGAGAGCAGAGTCCAGTGCATTAAACTATGGCTATCATTAGGAATACCTCCTTTAGCATAACCCCCTCTGCTCCCACTATCCCCAGGTACCCCCTTCTTCCATAATGTGTCAGATGACCTAGCACACACCCACTCTCTGACAAATACATCATGGCCTATACACCCCTCCTTCCCTCCAATGCGCTAGGTACCCCCAACAGACGTGTCCCCACATTCCTATGTGGCATCTCTGGGTATATGTGTACCCACTCTGCTGTACACCTTCTCTATTCCCACAGCTCAGCAGATGCCACTCTGCCACACACACACTCACACACGTTTGTGTTACTGACACTGCCCATCTCACCAGCTGCACTCTCCTCGAGGCGTTGGTGGGATGGCTGCCATAGCACCTTATCCCTGGGTCTACCCAAAAGAACTGCTGACACAGACATGGAGCACTGATAGGTCCCTCATGCATCTGTTCACAGCCACCATTCATCAGTGCATCCACATGACTGCCTTGCCATTGGAAAGCAGTCACACAGAATCTTGTCCAGAGCCCCACAGAACTAGACAGGCTTACAAGGACATGTATTGCCGTGCCTTTTCTCACCCCTATGACTCCTAGCATGTAACTACAGAGTTACAACGTTTTTTCCATGGATAAGGCTATTCTTAGTTCTTACAAAGACCAGTAATACCTACTTGCTATAAGTCTATACTCCCAGCTGGACATGTTGCCCTAGTGATATGCCCACACTCCTTCTCGTACACATGTCATGGGGTATAGGGCATGTCTGGCCCAAATATCCATTACAGAGAAGATTGTCTGGTGGAACAATAGAGACTCAGCAGTCTACCTGCACAAATGCACCCGGGTTTCTGTGCTCAAATTACTTCACTGTCCACAGAATGATCCAGGAACACATTCAAATGGTGCAGAAGGTGCTTTCATTTTGGAAAGGTGGTGCTCTAAACAGTACGAAGGCTTCGCTTACAAGGCTGGCACCCTCCTCTTGCACTCTTCTAAAGACTGTGTTCCCCAGGATCACTTTATCCTCTGCCTTTCACTGCACCAGGGAAATTTCCTTGTATACACATCTACCTGGAATGGGCCACACTTCCATTTCACATCTCCCTGTGTGACCAGCTCTGCCAATTTTGCCCACTGGGCACCAAGACCCATATGGGGGTCATCCATAGGCATGCATTTTTCTTTAACTATTTGCAGGTCACAAAAATTCATGTAATCCACAAAAGGGGGTTATAATCACGGTGGTCATCTTTTTACAAATGTACACATGCTCTCTCATGTGCAAGCATACAGACTCACCCACGGGGTTCCTCCCTGCTCTCCACCTTGTGCACCTCACAGGAATCCGCACAGAGCCAGGTACACTTACTCTGTCCCCACCCTTGCTGCCTCCATCTGCACAGACCCCCAGCTCAGGCACACATGTAGCCTGAAATTGTTAAAGCCATGCAAGGGAGTTGGATGTCAATACTGGATGACCCTCTGCATCTTGTTTGGCACAGTGGCCAAGACTGCCTCTGTAAAACCACAGCAGGTCTGGTTTTGACACTTTCCAAGGCAAATCTGCCTTAGAATTCACTCCAGCCTTATCCCTTGCCCTTTCTTCCCCCAGTCCCACCCAGCTGTGCTCTCCATCCGCTCTGGAAGCTTTGTGTTGTGGCTGTCTGTCTGCCAGAGACAGCACCACAAACATTGTTTCTTTAAAACTCAAAATTTACTGTTTTTTCCATAGGGAGAGGGAATTTGTGGCATTTTAAAATTTATTTTCCACTCTGCCTCTGGTCACACAGCCTTAGCCCGTTTGTACACAGTAAGTCCCAGAAATGCACTTGCCCTATGCACTTGGTCTGCAAACACGATCTCCTGTCCTTCAGAAATATTATTTCTTCCTTTCCTGTTCTCTTCTATATCTCCTCCCCTCCCTATTGATTTTATAAATAAGTGTACATGTATTTTTTGTGTATGTATAATTTATGTATAAATGTATAATTTTTCAAGCTTGAAAGCCTAAGTTTAAGCCACTAAGAAAGGGCCTAAATTTTGGCAAATATCAGCAGCAGGCACTATTACATAGCTACGTTGTGTTGCGGTCTTTCTTTTTAAAGGCAGATGACCAAAAAATGTTAAGAGAATATTTAGAGAAACATGAGTAGGTTGAAAGGCAATAGACCCTTTAAGAAGTGTCCAAAGACTCTATTGAGATTTTAAAGTGAGAGCTTGAAAATGGGCGGTGGGGTAATGAGGCTACCCTCAGATTTCGGGCTAGCTTGGAGAAAATGAGGACTAGTTCTGGGAGTCAGAGGGCTGGGATATTAACCCTCCCTGACCAAAGAAATGGGTACTCTAATTGGTGCCAGAATCATCCAAACTACCCTGAAACCAGAGGTGGTGCAGGGCACCCTGTCTGACAGGTATGTCAGGGTTTCTTCTGTGACTTTGCTGTCTGGTGACAGTCTCTGCTTTTCCTTTTATAAATTAACAAACAGACATCAATCTGCCTTGCAAAGCTGAAATACAGTGATGGGCACTTTGAGCAGAGCCAATAGCTATTCTTGATGCAATTTGCCTCCCAGCCAGGGATGGAAGTTTAACCCTGTGCCTTGGACCCTGCAAAGACAGGAGGGTGCTTACCTTGGGAGGAAGAGGAACTGTTCAAAATGGAGAACAATTAATGGAAGCAAACTCCAGCATATTTGTGTGTGTATGTTGTGTGTGTGTTGAGAGAGTTGCTAGAAGTCTGGGGGACAATATGCTGTGTAGATTTTAGAAATGCTACAGGGACTGCAGAGCTAGGGGATGACAGCAGCAAGAAATGTCCTACTTCTGTTTTTCATACAGGCAGAGACAAGCCACCAGCATCTCCCTTCCTGATTTAACAGTGAAGTTTGGGTAAATGTTTCATACATAGCATTTTCTGGGCAGCATATCTGTGAACTCACAGTCCGTTAGCTCAGGCTTTTGTCACATCACTTTTTCTCCTCTCTGTCAAAATTGGTACACACATAAATCCCAAGCCAGACAGAGGACAAAGGAATATCCTTCCCCAACCACAACGAACTCTCGCATATGCTTCCTCTAGCCTACCAGCATTTTGTGCCATTGTCTACATGCCTACCCAGAGATACATGTTCCCTGCCATATACTGATATATGTAGTATCCAACAGCAGGCACATTTCCCCAAAGGTACCAATCTGCATTGCACTCAGTCCCCCTATAAAAAAAAACCAGTATAACTCTGCTTTTTCCTTCTGCATACCCACCTCTGAACACATCAACCTTTCAACCTGCCTACTATATATATAAAGGTACCCTCTAGGCTCCTCCTATCCCATCACTCCTCCTCCATATCTATATGGACAGACTTATTCTGTCCATATCTCTCAAACACTTCATGCATGCATTCTGTCATTCTTCACACCCCAACCACAGCTATTCCTCTCCTGTGGCTCCAGGATTGAACTATTGTGTTGTCCATTTCCCAGTGACAAGGGGTCTAGTTACAGGGTTATTGATTGGTTTTCATGCAGACAGATGGATCTGCCTTTGGTCTCCCCACCAAAATCCACCTCTGTATGGGCTGATTGTCACTGCTCCAGGGATAGGATTTCACCAGGAGACCACCCTCCATGCAAACATCCTTCACCCAGGCCACGGATGGTAATAAATGGAGTCAGGCTGAGCCATAATAAAAGCAATTGAGTGGGTTACCTGTGCAGACATGAGATTTATACCTCCTCATATTTGATGTGATTGTTTTATTGAGTTCTCAGTGCAGTTAGGATGCCGTATATTTATTTATTTATATGCCTACTTATCAGGGAAGAGGGGGGAGCCTGTCACGGTCTAGCTAGAGTTCAGCCTCCGTCTTGTCAGATATGAGCCCAAAGAAGAGGGCTCTCCAGTCATGCCCTGCCTTTTGCCTGGGCTTGGGCTTGGTGGGTGAGCCCTGGCCAGATATCTCATTTCCTATAACAGACAAAGATGTTTGTTTCAGGATTCCTGAAACCTTGAGGACTGTCTGAATTATGAACCTAGTAGAAGCTAAGGGGATGGCATAAAGAAAGATGCATGTATATGCTGATTTTTTAAAATAACCTCTCGAAAGAAATTTCTGTTTACGCTGTGTCTGTTCTGGACAATGGGCTGTGATCTGTGCACAGAGCCTCTTTATGCTATTGAGATAGAAATAGTAAGCACTGGCGTTGCTTCTGACTCTGTCATCACATGTAAGTGTTCAGAAATATTAGCAGGTGCAAATTGATTGGAAATGAATATTTGTAAGCACACTCTGAGGAGTTTGGAAACCAAGTGATTAGATTTGTGATTTTCAGCTGGGTAGATAGCCGTATAAGTGCTACAAAATCAGCTCTCACTTACTGGCACTAGAGAAAATTGGAGGCTAGCACTGAATATCGTACTGTCTAGTATTTTATCACAAGCCTGACGGTGTTTGTTGTGGGTTTCCCAGCTCTCCTAGTTGAGTGATAGCATGAGAATTCCAGTTCTCACTTAATAAAGTATGTTTCCAGTGCTTGTGGGGCTTGGAAAGGGGCCTGTCGGCTCTCTGAAGGCTCAAAGGACTGCTTTGTTAAGGTGTGTTTAAAGTCATTTAATGGGAGTCAGATATCCAAATCCCTTTAAAAATTTAGGGTAGAAAAGAGAAAACAAGTAAAAACAAACAGACATTGTATTACAAGTATTCATTATTTTTATGCCAATTGCATGATTTAGGCTCTGCCTCGGCATTTTTAAACAGTTGGGATTGGTAAATACGGCTGTGCGTGTATAGGCTCCAGTCGATTAATTGGGATTACAGTGGAAAAATCCTTATTCCCGTTAGCCTTCAGTTTAGAGAATGATTGTTTGGGAGAAAAACTCAAACCTTTCTGACGCTTTCAGAGTAGTAATCATCATCAGAGCTACCTAACAGATGGGGTTTCCTAAAGCCTTAGTTAGCTGCACGGATGTCAGGCCGAGGACAAACGTTTTTGTGCATTTATAGAGACCTTCCCTAAAGGTGGGATCCCTAAATATTTTGCTGATTGTAAGTAGCGAGCCTAAACTCCATCTGAATTTCGACATGCCTTAATTAAAGACCATGGCAAGTTAATCTAAGTGAAGCTCAGCCTTGTTAAACTGTTTTGAAGTCCTATCTTTTTATTCAAGTAATATGGAAATCTTTTGTTCGAATAGGCTTTAGAAGCAGAGATGGCTTTTTTTGGGATATTTGATACACTGCTGGAAACATGACTTTGTTTTGTATGCCTCATGTCATCATATCATAAGGGATACAGCTGGCCTGCTAGAGCATTATCTATCTCTTTAGCCAACACGAGATTATTTTTTATTGTATGTTTGCTTGTTATGAATACCATCTAGTTACATATATTCCAAGAAATCAGGAATTCCTGCGGGATGCAATTCCACAACTTAATGGACCTCCCTATCAGGAGATTCCTTCTGCTACCATTTAAATGTTTCCTTTCTTATTTCCCTCCCTTCATTTCTGGCTATACTGCTTTGTTTAAACATGAATAATTCCTCTCCTGTTGGAGGGACTGTGCCCTTCAGATCACTATATTGTTCTCACCACTTCGTTATTGCTTGGCCAAGCCACTTATATTTTCTCCTCTTTTCTCCCAAAGTCAAATGAGTTTTTTCACATAATAGTGATTCTGGTAAATGAGGTTTAGCTCTATAAGACTCGTTCACCCAGCACTGAAATGAAGCTACCTCTATGGCAGAATGCAACAATCATTCACTAGATGCAAAAGCTTGAAAATGTTTAACTTCCATCAAGAATCAAGCTTTCTGTACATCTATACAAAAAGGAAGGGCTGGGATTTTTAGGTGATAAAGAGATCGATGTGGTTCTGAACTTCGTGGTTCACAGAACAGGGAGCTCAAAACTTCCCAGGCACAACCAATTTTATTTGCTAACTGCCTCCATTGAGCTAATATCTCTGCAATATGAAAATTAGAAAAAATGTGGCCAGCTTATTGCAGTTCCCACCATACAACCTTCCAGTGGCCAGATATGAGCAATAAGACAAAGAGAAATGCTGTGAGCATTCATTTATGCTTTCAGCTACAGTAACATTGTCTGTCTCTGCTTTATGAGCCTGTCCTTTATTTGCAATGATAAAAAGAAGATAATACCAGGTTTGTGTCTGATGGAAAAGAATCTGAATTTAAAGGAGTATATTGCTTGTAATGAAGCCCTGTGTGACCCGATGGCATTCTTTACTCAGCTGAGAGCAACTGACAGTGGAAGTCGTCTACCTTGAGAGCATGCCCCAATGCAGGAAAATGCACGGGAACCTTAGACTCGGCGTCAGCAAAGTGAGAGGATCCCTGTTCGGAGCCCGAGTTTATTCTGTGCGCACTAAGAAGTGCCAGGTTACGAGACCTGTTCAACTATGTTGGGTACTGCTGGGCAAGTTTTCTTCACCCCTGCTTTGCACCAACTCATTGTGAGTCAGAGGCTAATTCAGCCTATGTGGCCAGTCTAATCCTTGGCTGAAGTGGCATATGGCTACTAACTACTGATGGTAGTGATAGGTTTATGTGACACACCCACTTGCCAGTTAAAACTGAGCAATTCACCCTGTGTTCACTGCAGACCACGCCATTGTCACTACTTCTGGTCACTATGAACAAGCTGCCATTAGAGATACTCTGTGCTCTTCTAGCTTCTCCCTAGACTCATTACCTGTTCTCCAAGAATTCCAGATTTGTTCAGTGGAAAAGACAGGGAGAGATTCACCAGTGACTTTGGCCAGAGTGTCCTCTGGGGAAATCGTCAGGCGAGGCCAGTGAGAGTGACTCGGAAAGCTCTGCTTGTGTAGCATTGATTTCTTCCGCATATGACACAGCCCCTGCCCTAATACACCTGCCTTTTGCCAGGCTCAATTGTTTGTCTGGAGACATTATGTTTGCCTCCATTGAGATTCTGTTCAATCCTATCTCCCTTGCGTGGGCTAAAGCTTCCGCTGATGTAAAACAACCTAGCGTTGGTTTTGAACCTTTTCTCATTATGTGTTGAACTCCATGGGAATTTTTAGTGAAAGATCACACTGAGTTTTACAAAGGCAGCTAAATACTGTTCATTTGATTTAACAGACAGCAAAGCAGCCTCATAAAGAGTCCGTGTGACCTGGCTGAGATCAACTAGGAAGTTAAAGGCAGAACTGGTAAGAGAAATCTGATCTCCTAATATGCCATTCTTTGCTCCAAACTACAGGCCTGCCCACGGCCACTGAAATTGGCCACATGCTCAATAATATTTCAATCTGCAAGTATATTTCACTGGTCATTACAACCTGGGTCAATGTTTGTGTCTTTCCATATGTATTTCTAAAAAGCATATCATTACTGCAGACTTAACTAGGAATCATTAGCCAATTGTTCTATAGTGAAACAGAAAACATCTCCCCAAACCAAGTGCTTAACACTAGAAATTCATGTATTTATTATACATTACCAATACCTAAGAGAAAACTGAAAAAACATCTAATGGCTTGACTGAGATGATACATCCATAAACTATTCTCTGCCATGAGGTATGAGTTAGGTTTACTCTCAGGAACTCGAGGTCCAAAGTGTATCTAGAAGGCTGATTGAACTCCATAATGCTTTGGCTTCAGCATTCCTTGGATAAGGACTAACGGTGGGTCCCTAGTACTGAACCCAGTCGCAGGAGGGCTGGGATAGAGGGACAAATTGGGGCGTGGGAGGTGTTTTGCTTTACCTTTCTGAACCTGTAAGGAATTCATTCATTTAAGAGAAGCAGGAAATAATGCTTAAACTACAATGTCCATTGCATCACTTGCAGCATAACTGTGAATGTGTGTCCGTGATGTGCTCCATTCTGTTCCTACTAAAGTACATTGTCTAATTCAAAAGATTTTTCTGGAGTGATTATTATCTCATGAAACCTGTGTTCTTAGGCTAACTGTACAAGCTGCAAAACACAGGCAGTATTCTCTTTAACATCTGCCTCCAAGTTCATACTTAGGATACCACTGCAAGGCTTACAGCGGTGCCTAAATCCAGTTTAAATATTCTATCCCGAGTGACCAAAGATAACTCATTTATAGTCATATGATAGATGGAAAAGTTTGGGCTGGCAGGGTGCTCAAGAAGCAAGGAGCTCAAGTGAGTTAAAGTAAACATTAATTGCTTACCAAAGAATTAAGAGCTTTTGTTGCTTGCTTCTCAATTACACACACGGTGTATATGTGTGTGTTTTTACATACATGCACATATATATGTGTGTATGTATCTGTGTATACCTACACACACACAATAGATTTATACTGTGTAGTACCTATTGCATGAAAAGGGAACAGGAAAGCTCCTGCTGCAGAGATAACTCCTCTGTCTTCATCCTGTCAGTTCTGGTGCACTTTGCTTTTTAACTAGTATACCCTCTAGACTTTTTTTCCATAATTAAAGGAAAATTACTGCATAGCTGAAAACTTATTTTTTTCCTGAATCTTGACAAGGTATCTAAGTCATGTTTTTCACCAGAGTTTGTGTAGCCTTTACCTGCATGAGTTTGGTATGAATTAATTTCTAATAAGTCTCGATACTGAATAATGTGTTGTCCCAAATGCATCCTGATATTCTCAGTGCAATACTGACAGATCAGTGCGATGTGCACACATAGAATTTGTGTATCACAAAAAATTCTGGACATTGGGTCAACACTGTTTTTGCTTTGAAAACTTCCCATTTTGCAAAACTACAAAGACAAGTATTTCTAGAAGGTTGGCTTTAAAAACTGCATCTATCTGAAGCTACTCAGAGAGTCGGAGTGTTAGATTAGCTCCAATTTATGATCATACCGCAGGTAAGGAATGTGCTGTTACAAAGGATGGGCCCAATTCTGTATGTGTATTTTGACAACAGGACAGAGAAAAATGTGTATTTAAATTGTGAACTTAGTCCTTAATTTGTGTTTTGTGAGTTTTGTGAGCGGAAGTCACAATTTAAGTCACTGGAGTGATGAAGCTCATGCTCATCTCAGCAGCGCCAGGATCGGGCCCTTATATACTCACTATTTCCTATTCGGCTGCAATTTTTTCCCAGTTCACTATCCTGTTCTTGCCTGGCACAGACTTGCAAGTTTTATGACCTATGATATCAGGGCTCACTTCCTCATGAATGTGAGTTTTGGGGAGCCCCATACAAAGGCGGGCAGTGGGAAGTTGGGCCTGAATTTTTAAAAGGAATGGGGAAAGACTTAATCATATGAAACCAAAATGTTCTTGTGCCTTGGTGACTACACACTCAAACACTATCGTAGTGTGCGTCAGACATGGTGGCTCACAGCTGAGCCTCTTTAATATAATAATACTTAGCAGCTACAAAACACTTGCCCTTCTCAAAGCATTTTATAAGCGCAATCTGGCATGTGTTCCCACCTCCTTCTGAGAAGCCTGTCTTCTTTTCCAGGGTGGGGAAACTGAGGTACAAAACCCTCAAAGCCCTGCCCAAACTGGTAGCAAAGGTAGGAGCAAAACCTGGCTCTCAGCCTTCTGCCCGGGACATCGCAACCCAGACGCGAGGCACTGGGTCCAGCAGGCATAAGGCTGAGACCACGGTGACATTTGGATGCTAATATCCCTTGAGCTAGCCGAAGTATACACATGTGTCCGGCCCATATATCCTATTCCTCCAAAGAGCCCACAGCCGTTCCTCTGGAGTCCTGTACCACCAGTTTAATTCCTCCCAGGGATAGCTGGCTGTCCTTCCGCAGCTGCCTTTGTAAGGTGTCTGAATGTCAAACTGTTATTATTTCAATACCTGACTGAGAGAGTAACAGAGACCTGGAGGTTTTTTAGGAGGGTGTATAATTAGCTGATCAGTATTATGTTACCCTGTTCATAACTTAATAACCATTTTAATACAGATGGCACACACAGGGATAATTTCCTAGGGTAGCCTAGCAGTATATTACAGAGACAGTGTGTCTGAGGGAATCTTCCTTAGCCAAGGTACATTCCACTAGCTAATTCTACCTGCTGTTTTCAAGATGATTTGGGATACTTCCATATCATTTGCAAAATATTAAAACCCATTTATATAGGGTGCCAGATTTAGAAATACACAGTCTGAGTTATTAGGCATATTTTGATAAATCTGCCATGAAAAGCGCAAGACAAAAAAACCCACTGTGTTTTCCCTGCTAATTATTTTTCGCTTCCCTTGCTATAAATACATCAGGTTTTTAAAAAAACGTGGCTAAACTTGTTATATATCAAAAAGGCCAATATACGTGTTTTTATCTATGTGGACAGTACAACAGCCCGTGTGTGTATTTACACACACCCTATGCACATTTATTTGAGTGGGAAGCACTGTGTATTTGGGATGGTGTGCAAAATTTCATGTATTCTTACTCTGTTGGTGAGGTATTTTGTGCCTGCGTGCGTACCCTTTGCAAATACCTCCGTGTTACTCTGTTTCTGGGGATTGTGGGCACAGGGAAGCATCCGCACAGGCGTTATACTAAAACAGCGCGATCACTTTTACTGCGTGCGTGGAAGCATTGTGTGCTGCCAGCCTGTGAGGATCTGATGTGTGTTGCGCTCAATGTGAGCAGCCCGAGTGCTTTGCGGTTAGTGCTTGGTTACATCTAACATCGGCCTTTTCCTCCTGCATCGATTCTTTCTTTCTTGTGCCTGTCATACAGTTATTTTTGTCACCTCAAACCTGAGACCAAACCTGAGCCCCTCCAACAACAACAGTCGCACCCTGGCAGCTGGAGAGTAGATGGGGGGAAGCCGTTCGCTGCTGCTGAGTGGACCCTGCTGCTCCCCGGCCCCTGCGGCCCCCCGGGAGCCGCCGGGACGGCGGGGGCAGCGCTGCCCAGCCGGGGGAAGGCACCGCCTCGCAGGTTCAGACGTTCCCTCGGGCCGGCGAAGAGGGATGAGCCGGGGGAGCGGGTGCAAGGGCAGCCTTCCTCCCACACTCCGCGGCTTGGGGCGGGGAGCCCGGTTTGGCAGCGGGTACGGCAGCTTTTCGGCTCCGAACCCGAGCCCCCTGGGCAAGGCTGGCCGTCATTTACACTCCGGGAGGAGGGTTGGAGGGGCAAGGGAAAACCCGGCTCCGCCGCCCGTCACCCTGCCAGCCCCAACAGCCCCCAGGCCGTGCGGCACCGCTGGGCTGCTCAAGGGGGCTCATCTGCTCCCGCAGCAGCGCTGCCCGCCCCGGGCCACCCCATTCTGGGCTCGGGGGTCACGGCGGGGCCGGGGAGCGCCAGCTGGGCCGTGCCCAGGATCCCGCTGCGGGCGCAGGGCTGGAGCAGGCTGCGCCTAACCTGGCCGGGGAAGGACTGGGCTGTCCGCGCTGTGGAGCGGGGTTTTATGGGGCCGTAAAGAGGCGATTGGGCCACGAGCAGGGCTGCGGGGTTGCTCTTACCTGTTTATGGAAGAGACGCTGGGGACCGTGTCGTTGTCGCAGATGCCCTCGGCCAGTAGCCTGTCCCGGATCTCCCAGGCAAACATTGTCGGGTTTTGTCTCTTGTACTCGGCGATTTTATCCACTACTTTGGGGGTCGCCACTTTGGGTTTGGAGCCGCCGATCACGCCG
>VZRW01005938.1:424271-486724 GCA_013398125.1 Aegotheles bennettii
TTTTGTGACATGAAATACCAGCCCGGATCAGAGGCGGCAGGAGCTGGGTTGGGGATGGTGTCCTCTGAGATCCCCCAAACCCCCAAACCCCAATTAACGTAACGCACGCACACTGCTGGCTTGGGAGTTCCAACCTCAGACCCGGGGATCTGCCTGTTTTCCCTTTGTTGCTTTGTTGCAAGTCTCCTCTGAAGCCGAGATCTGAATGCAGGGAGCATTATCAATGACTTTTAAATAATAACAAAAGGGGAAAATAAAAATAATTAGCCCCGCCTCTTCTAGTTTCAATTACTCTAATTAAAAACCCGAAAGGCAATTCCTAGGCAATATCTAATAATAGAATTAGCAATCGGATCCATCATTTCACACGGGGATTTACTTGCAGGGGTACTGTGCGAGCTCTATTAATAATAATAAAAAATCCTGCTAACCCTCTTTTTAAAATTAATAACTCTGTAATTATAATAATTTTATGTGCCTTTTTATAAGAAGAGGTTAATGTTGCCACAGTCTGGGGATGGGAAGGATGAAGTGAAGCGAAATACTGCTGCTTAAACTGACACCTTCCTATTTTATTAGGAGACATTATTATTATCAGACATCTGCAGGTAGAGAATTAAAATTAAAATCGCTTTCAACAATTCAATACACTTTTTATCAGCCATCTATCTGAAAATCATGAACATTCATCATCGGAGGCATTCTCCCTGAAAACAAGAACCCATTCAAATTTTATACAAATTATCATATTTATCATAGTCTGAAACTCTGGAGTAACATCTCCACAAACTGTCTGCTAACTCCCCAGGGAACTGAATTCCGCTCCGCAGTCGCTCAGAGCAATCCTCGCTCCCTCTCCTCTCTCCCGGCCCTTCCACACTCGCTGCCTCCCGCGGCTCCGCAGCCCCAGAACGGAGGCAGCGAGGGCGCGGGGAGCGGGGGGAGAGGGATGCGGCGGCAAACAACATTAAAATAACAGACAACAAGGCGAAATGCCATCCCCGCCTCTTGCCAGGGAATAAGTTTCGCCGGGTGTGGCGAGACTTGAGAGCCAGCCGGCTCTCCGTGCCGATGTTGGAAGGGTGGCATCGGCTTATCTTTGAGGTTGACGTCCTTGCGTGATAACATTATTATAAGAAGCAGCGATAATAATAATAATAACAATAACACTAATATCTGATTCCCTTCCATCTTTTTTTTTCCTTTTTTTTTTTCCCCCTGAAAGCGCTGCCGGTGTTTTGCCTTGCAGAATTCTGCCGGCGCAGGGAAATATATTGGCTGTTATTTATATGGGCACTTGGTGCTGGTGACAAATGACACGAATCGGTGCTTCCTGTTTGCGGGTTTGGATGAGACAAATCACTTCCCACGCTTTGCTAATGACAAAAAGTTCATCAGCGCTGAATCAGGGGCTGGAGCCGCGCCGGCTCCGCGCCTTTATTTATTCCCCTTAGGATCGCGCTGCTCCCGGGGAGGGGCGGCCGCCGCACGGGGCTCTGCCCCCGNACCCTCAGCACCGCGGAAAAAAAAGTAGTTCCAATACAATGTTTGTTAACTAGGTTATCTAGGCTGTAGAAGATTTTAATGTTGAATTTTATGGCTTTACCACGCTCTACCGTCCTTGTGAATATTGTAATATTGCATTTTTTACAAGTTACTCTTCTGTTAATGTTCCAGCTAGTAACTTTTATAATCCTCCTCAATGAAATTTTTTTGTATTCTTCCGCACCGTTAACCTCAATGGCGGCACCTCAGCCTCTGGCAGGAGGCAAAGATGAAATGAATTCCTCTTTAATCAGAAATAATAATAATAAAAACACACACAAGGCTCCCTCTGCCTTTTATTTCAGCTTCCCTTTTCGGGGAGGGGGTGATGCCTCAGGAGTCTCCAGCCCCTTGCCCCATGCTGGACCCCTGGGCTGTGCCTCTGGCAGAGCAGAGGTGGGCCAGGGATGGTGCTTGGCCAGCCCTGGTCACTCTGCTGGGGATGGGGGGCATGGCCCTGGTCCCTCTGCCACCCCAGACTTTGCTGCTGCTTTCTGCTGGCAGCCTGGAAGCTGGCTGTGCTGCAGGCACGAGCTGGCAGCCTCCTCAGAGCTGCCCACCGAAAGGGAAAGGTGGGCACTTATTTTCCTTCTGTAATTCTGTCTGTGGATTGATCGAGATTTCTGCAGAGCATCCTTAGAGCAAGTCCTGCCCATATCAGTCAGCCGAGCTCAACTCACTCTCTGGTTTCTGTTGACCCCAGCTGGGCTGGAGGTGCCCAGGTCCTAGCTGTGTGTTTTGCTGGGTGATCTGAGATGGATCTTGAAGAGGTATGTGTGCAGGAGATGCAATCAGATGGACTTTTAATAAAATATATCCCTTCAGATGTAAATAAGGCTGGAAATCACACACCCCACCCTCCCCCCAGACTCCCCAGCCTCTAGATGCCCTTACAAATGAATTAGACTTGCAAGCGCAAATGATCAACACCCAGCAGCAAAAGGAATCATACAGCAGTAATGAACTGAGTGCCCTTTAGCCCAGGGAGTGTGTTTTGAACAAGGATTGGATGTTGTTATTTCCCTTGGTCGTTGTTAGCATTTAACTTTGTTCTCAGGCTCAGCCGGAGTCTTGCGTGAATGAAATATCGGAGGGATTTGTGTATTCGTTGCAGGGCATGGGCGAGGGCTGCCTCTCAACATCATCATCTGCCAGCTACCTCCCAGAAGCTGCCAGGACAGCTCTTGGGATATTGCCCCTGAGATTATCCCAATAGCAATTTTCCTCTGTCCCAGCTCCTGGGGTCGAGGGGATTATGCACAATACTCAATGTATTTTAAAAAGTGTCTTTTTAGCCCAATATAGTCACAAGGAGCAGCTTGGCTCAGACCTTAGCACTTAAATGAGAAGGATGTAAAGTTTACTGTTAATTTGCTCGTATCTCAAACTGTAACTGATTCAGGATTGATACAATGCTTGGGGGTGACAATGGGACTCTGGTATATTTTATGAAGCAAAACAGCTTCCTTCTTTATAAACACACAAGCAGCTTTCTGCTCATTTCAGAGTATAAAGATAATTTTCCTCTCTTAGAAGTCTACAACTGGGCAATCACATTAATTCATATGGTCCAGGGTTAAATAATAACCTGAAACCAAAACACACACAAAGCAACTAGTATTTGTATTTTTATTTTTCAGCTACACTATTTAAACAAGGGTTGAAACTTCATTGGTATTGCTGCTTTTTTTTTGTTTGTTTGGTTTTTTTTTGGGTTTTTTTGGGTTTTTTTTGTTTGTTTGTTTTAAAGTGAACAGGTCCAATAGCTGCAAGTTTCTGTAAAAAAAAGGTGAAATGGTGGAGGGGGGTTAGATTATTTTAACAGAAATGTTATTTTTTAACTAGTTAATACTCCGGTATCACCTTGTAAGGCAAAGATGTAATACAAACTAGACTTTGCTCTAAAATCCAGACTTCTATTCAGCTCCTCTTTGCAGAAGTACTCCGGTGGTCTCTGGGTGCTCTTTCTTGGGATGTCTCTGGAGCAGTATGGACTGTGAATCACTCTGTTCTGAGCAGGCCTTGAATGTCACATCCTATTTGGACAAATCTACCTTCTCCTGAGGAAAGGGTCCTAAATGCCCCAATAGGCTTTAGTGGCTCTGATCAGCCTCACATGGAGCCTCCACATGCCCTCCACCCTCTGACCCATGGGCTGGGTCCCAGGAGCTCCATTTAAGCTCAGACCTGAGCCTTGCTTTGGCTCTGCTGTAGGTGTACCTCTTCTCCTGGCCCTCTGGATGGATGGACTTTGGAAGTGCTTTGTAGGTAGCTTGTCTCCTGGATGCTCCCCTTGTACATATGCTGCAATTTGTCTCCAGTCATGTCTTTTAGCCATTACTTTCATATGGTCTCTGGACCCATATTGCAGTGTTTTCTCCAGTCCTGTCTGACCCTGTCTCCTGTTGCTTCCTAACTGGACTCCCCAGGATGGATCCTGGAGCTGGCTTGTCACTTGCTTTGCTTGGGTCTGTTCATGGAGCCTCCTGCTGACTCCTGGCTCTGCCTGCTGTGCTCAGGTGCTGTGTGACCCTGCCCTACCACTGTGGGCCTGTGCTGGGGCTGCCCTTGGCCCCTGGCTTGCCCTCTCTGGGGGGGCAGGTGGCCCGTGTTGCTCCCGACAGATGCTTCTGCCTGGCCCAAAGATCTGCTGCAGCATTTTCTAGTCAGATTTACACTTGTTTTTGAGAGCTGGCATTGCAAACAGAGGCCTGAAGGCTCTGTCGAGGAATTATCTGGGGTTATTGCTGCTGTTTATTCATACCCTGGCTGCAGTCAAGAAGTCAAAAGATTAGCTGAAAGTCCATAGTCCCCAGTGTTTGCTCACCATCAGAGCTCAATAAATACTTGCAAGGTAAGAGTTTAATGTTTTGTGAAGTGTGTGTGGGGCATCTGTCCCACTTCTGCTGTCTGTGAAATCAATACTTCAAAACCATTTCCTAGGGTCACTGGAGGCTTCTAGGCCAGGCAAAACCTGATGGAGAGATTAAGAATGGTCCCTTTTGCCTTGTCCTTCCCTCTTCAGCTAGTATATTTTTTTTTGTCAAAACCTTTGTGGTTTGCGTTTATTCCTTACATGTGTAAGGAATGTGTACATGCCTGGTCCGGTATTAAACTTGATAATTTGGGTGTTGTTTGTAGTCCATAATTAGTCCAAGCTGGACTCTGTGCTTAATAGCTGCTTCAATTTCTGGGAAGGTTTCAGAGCTTGTTTTGAACTTCACATGGTCGTAGCTGTGCTGCTGCTGATTTTGGTGCTTGCACAGGTCTGTCTGCACTGTGCTGTCCTCTGTGGAGGCTGGTGAGAAATGAGTGCCTGCTGGTGAGTCCAGAGAGGAAGGTCGGGTGTGTTTGCCAGGGAGCCAGTGGCACAGAGGTGTGCAGCCAGGAAAGCGAGTGCAGGGTGCGAAAGGGGAGAGGGTGCGAGCAGGCACTGCTCATCCAGGCAACACAGGCCCTGCCACTATCATCGACTGCTGTGCTGCATAGGCCGGGAGGATTTTGGATGTTGGCTATAAACTCTTTAAAGTCAGGATCACTCTGTCAGCTCCTAGCACTGTGGGCTCCTGGTCCATCACCTGGGACCTGGTACTGCTGCAGTACAACTATAGCAGTGATGGTGCTGGAAATGACTGTGTGCTGAGCACAGGGGATAGGGCAGGGGTTTTTGCTCTCTTAAACTGGTTTGTGAGGAATCTTTAATGTTAATTAGGGTAACATATATCTGCAGTTTAAAACTGCTTTGTGTTTCTGCCACAATAGTGAACTGTGAAAAGACGAAGAATTTGATCTTTACCAAAGACCAACTCTTCCGCTTCTTACAGAATTGTCAGCAATTCATGTCTCAGTGAGGCTGCTTCACACACACATACCTGAATGTGACTTAAAAGTATTTCTTTCTGTAGGTTTGCAGTGTATTTGTGCTTCTTTGCAGGCATGTTCAAATGTGCATGTTCTATGCACGTGTCTTGTATATGAGTAAGTAAATATTAATGTCTTGGCATGTCTAACGGGATGGGATTGGTATATCTGGTATCTGTGCTGAGGTGTGTGTGAATGCTTGGGTAGTGAATGTGTATGAGAGAATATTTTGTGAAGGTGTCTTCAAACATGCATGTACCTTCATGATGACATGATTGCACCTGAGAGGGGGGTGACAAAGTATGTTTCGGTACATCGCAATCCAGGCTTACCTGTGTATCCCTGAGCATTTAGTGGATGCCCGTAAGTAGGCAGTCTGAGGGCTCTGGTACATGAACACATGTGTCTGAGTCATGTGTGAATGTGTGAGTCTGCACATGGTTGAACATGTATGTGTGGGTAAGGGAGCGTGAGTGAGCTGCACATCTCTTCCAGTTGAGTACAAGCATAAAACTGCAGTACTGGGAGGACCTTGGCTGACAGTCTGGCAGTACCAGGCATGTTTGCAGAAGATGAAGCAGAGTAGACAAGATGAAAGTTATTTTTGTCTATCAGCTGAAGCATTATAGAGACATCAACAAGCTCTTGTCTCATGCCAGCTTAATTCCTAGTTAATCAGCAGTCTGCTTGGGCAAAGGAAGGAACTCACATCAGGGGCTGATGATGAGCCAAACTTCCCGATGCTGATTCGGGAGTCTGCAAGGAGTCCTCGGTATTGCTCTGCCTGCATTTGGCTGCATTGCTAACCACCACACAATGCTCTGGGAGAGCTGACTGCTTCATCAGCTGTGTCCTGGTGGGAACCACTCCTGCATAGGGAATATGGGTTGGTCCTTTGGCTATCCCTCCCCAAGCAGTCAGCAGAGGCGTATTCTTCACTGTATGTGTTCGTGTGCCTTATGCAGCCAAGTTTCAAGTGACTTAAATAATTGCAAGGCTTCCATTCTCTCTCAGGCCACATCCATATAACCTGCTAGTTGACTCTTGCTTGCTTCACTCCTATTACATATACTGAGACCTTCCTCTGTCTCTGGTGCCCTGTAGAGATGCTTTTTCTGCCTTCCATCATTCATGAACTAAACCCCTCTTTGCTCATGTGACTTGTATTTCACAGCTGAGGGCCATCTCACTATCTTTTCTAACCTGACTTTCCCATTTGCTTCCTGAAATGCCACCTTACTCCTTGTTTTTCTTCTGGCTGGTTTCTCTGATGCCACCAGAGCAGCGTGGGAGGGTACCTGCCTGCTCTGTGACTGGCATGTGTTTACCACAGACCTACAGCCAAACTAATTAAAGTGCTGATTGCACAGATCCTGGCAATCAGCCTGACAGTCACTTTCTGGGAGCGACTGGCATGGTGTCCTATTGTACCAAAGTCCACAGAGAGTAACAGGAAACAGCAAATTCTCATCTGTGGCTGCTTGGGATTCAACAAAACAAGTTACCATGGGGTGAAATGAGCTTGGGAATGCCTCGTGTGTTGGATATTTTGGGCAGTTTCTGTGCATGCTCTTGTCCTCCAGCACTCCCTATTGAGGGTAAAGTCATAAAGGACAAATACCTCCCATTTCTCCATGCTACCCGCCTCATGCCCTGCTCCCTTCCACCTAACACCTCCCCCCCTCAAAAAAAAACCCCAACCCAAACCCCCCAAAAATGGAAAAAAAAGATTAGGGCTGGGCTAAGCTACCATGAATTTCCTAGGTATTCAAAAGCACCCATGGACAGTTGTTACGGCATAGCTGGTGTTCATGGCCTGTCTGCTTTCATATTGGGATTTTATCATGATAAGAATAGTGTGATTCAATCATCAAGCACTCTTGTAACTCCCAGCTTGCCTTCAGCTTTGCTGGGCAGCTTGATCCTTTATCCTTTTGGGTGCTGAGCAGGCCGAGGTTTATTTCCTTCTTGAAAGTGAAGTGATCAACAAATCATGGGTGCCATGACCATAGCTGTGGTAGAAGACCTTATGTGTATTAGACCATAGTCATAAAAGGAGTGGTGAGTCTTTGCCTGGCCCTGTCTTAGCTGCTGAGCTGACAATGAGAGAATTTGGTATCATCCACTGTAGTGTTTGATATGCTTTGCTCTATATCATTAATAAACCCATGAATGGCCTGACACCAAATTCAGCTATTTCCCCCCCTGTGCTGATCATTATCATGTACCTTACCTTTGTTTTACAGCCATCAGCCAGGTTTCAGTACATGTGATGGTGCCCTGTGCAAGCCCATCTGGTGTTGCTTTCCTACTAGGGTTTTGCCAGATCTTTTTCTCAAAGGTACTACAGTACTGCTGGGCTTTCCACCACTTCCTCCCCTGCTGATACAAGTTCACTGGTGTTCCAAAGCTCTCCCAGTTCCCTCAGTGGACTTTCTCCCAATGGAGTTTATCACTGTTACTGCTGTGAGTCCAGGCTGCCCAGCAGAGACCAGCACAGCTGTTTGTACAGCACCTTGCACACAGAGCACATACATCTAAAGACATCAGGGTGGGGAGGGGGTGAGGTGGGTGAAGGGGAAAGGTTGAGAAAAGTGAAAGAGGCACTGAGAAGGGAAGTGGATCACATTGCTTTTCCTAGCACACTGATTAAGACTTTCTCATCTCCATTTGCTAGATGGCCAGGTTAAATACTTCCAAACATTTTTCTACCTTGTTTTTTTCAATCAAGACTCTATTGCTGTCTGAAGCTCTTAAGCCGTATGTTGCTCACTCTGGGGGCTTCCCATGTAACCTTAGTTGCTTTGGCTTGGGGAAAATGGAGAGCAGATCCTGAGAATACTTTTGATGGGAAGCACCTGGCCAAAGACTGACAACAGGGGAACAGCTGAGGCTGGCAGGAGCAATGGAAGAAGCAGCCTGGAAATGGGCTCCTATTCTCTTCAACAGCACGGTCTACCTGCTGGTTTGCTGGCCTAGGGCAGGTATTCCTCCCTGAGGGAGCCAGCAAAGCCAAATTGTTTCTATGGCAGTCATCTGGACTGCATGTCCATGCTGTATTGAAATGTCTCCATCTCTCCTTGCAGTTCATAGTGCAGACTGCTCTGTGGTGTTAACAGACAGTGTGCTAAGAGGTGGCTGCATTATTCTACATGATCTTTTAGTGTGCCCAAGGGGAGGATATAGATACACGGTGGTGTGTGCCGAAATATTCCAGTTACCTCTCAGGATCCAGTGGGACATGCCACATGCTTTCTGGTTAAGCTTGGGGAAAACCAAGGATGAGACCTTAGCAGTATGTTTGGTGTCAAATACTGACTTTCTAAAGTTTGTTGTTACTATTTTGCTTTCAACTCTCCTCTTGCATCATCATCATCTATCCCCCTGAGTATAGTGCCTTTTTGCTCTGCAGCACTCGCTTCCACTCCTCCTTTTTGTTCTGACTGCCCAACCTCAGTTCTTGCCCCCACCCCGGCAAAATGTATGACAAAGCTGTAGAAGGGAGATGGGAAGGACTGAGCAGGGGTGGTCAGTTCTGTTTCCTAAAAACTCCTTGTTGATCTCCCCGTTAGCTCCACAGTGTGGATGTTTTATGGTCAATGCTGAGCAAGGGCATATCCCGTTCCTGTTCTGTCCTGCCTGGGGTCTCCAATAGCAGTGACATGCAGAGAGAATTGCTGCAGAGAAAAACATTGCTCTAGCATCCAGCAGACTGTGGCCATAGCCACTGGAGAAGGAATTGAGATAGATGTGAAGGGTAGCTGCATTTCTGCCTCCCTGTCCTCTTACCTGGCAAATGCTCCAGGTATTGTGGTTTGCTCATCTCTTCTTAAATCCATCACCTTCATTATAAATGACCCAGGAAGATGTTCTTCACCCAAAAATGGGTCGGGAAGGCAGAAGAAACTTGTCTTGATCAGAGTGGCAGGTGGAAAATGCCCTGACATGTCTGCTTTGGTCCTGTCCATCTTTGTGTCAGATTGAAGGGAACCTATAAACACACTCTAGCTTCTGTGATTGCATCTGAGTCACTCTGGATTCTACTCTGGGGACTTGTTTACTGTTTGGGAAGTGGTCTTTCCTGTTCTCACTCCCTTCTTGCCGCATCTGGGTATGGTCCAGGACTTGCTTTCCCCCTGCCAGACCTAACAGTGATTAATAAGGACACACATTTCCTGGATTTTGCACCCATTTTTCTTAAAGACTTGTCTGCCAGTGGTGAGGAGACTGAGATTATAAACCGCTGCTGGCATGTGAAGGGCTGGGGGGCAACAAGTCTTGAAGAGGCTGTGATGCAGCTCCAAGCATGGAGAGAGCACAGGCTAGCTTACAGAGACAAATTCTGCTGTCAGCTGTAGGCTTCCTGCAGCTGAAGTGAAACACCAGGATGGTTCATTGTTATTCACACTGATACCTCCTCAGAGGAGACAATCCCAACAGTAGCTGTTGTGGGACTTCTGGCTTTTACAGGGTATTTCGTCACTGTCTCAAGGATCAATAAAAGCCAACAGGTGGACATCCTGGAAGATTTTCCATTGGACTTGAGACTTTTTGCCTCCCATGGTTTCTGTGAGATGTAACCTGCCTGCCATGAATCCGAGTGGCTAAGTGGATGTTTGCCTTTCTCAAATGGATCATGGTCTAGGCAAGTCTCCCATTGTAATCAATGGCAGTCTGACCTGAGTGCAAAGCTCAAGGCCAGTTTCAGTATAAAAAAATCACTGACAGTGGCAGGGAGGTTTCTTGGGATTGTTGCTAATGCCTGCATGCAGTAGTGTCCTGTTGCCAGAGCTCTTTCCACCCAGCTCCATAATAAAAGCCATGCCTGGAACACAAGTGTGTATTGCAGTCAGTCTTTTCTTCCCTGCCCATCTCACAGGAGAGTAAATGCCAGTGCTGTCCTCCCATTCCAAAGGAAGAGATCTGGTGCCTCTGGACTTGTGTCCTACATTCTACTTTGCTGTAGAGATGGGTGACTTGACTCCCAAGCCTGAGTTTTGGGGTAGGGTTAAGGCCAAAGCTTGGGATTTGTGAGCACTAAAGTCCAATGCTTTCTGAGAACAGAAGCTCAGAGTAATGTGAGAGGTAAATAGTTTCCTTGAGATAATGCCAAGTTGTTCTAATGCCATGTTACAATGGCGTTGAGGGTTATGGCTAATCGGAACAGTGTCTGTGGAAGTAACCCAGCCCTGAGAAATCTGGAAAAGGAGAATACATTTCAAATCAAGCACTATAATCATTTCTTATGGAAATGTTTTATTATTACTGCATTAAAAGGAAAAAGAGTAAGAAAAGCAGATTCAGGACCTGGTTTTGGTGGTCTGAAGTACTGTGGAAATTCCCAAGTTCTGTGTTTCAGCCTGTTGCACCCTGAGAGGGCCTGTGGCCCTGGCACAAGGAGAGAAGCGTGGCCCCTTCCCACCAGCAGTTGGTCTTCACTCCTGCCTTCCTCCTCCTCCTCGCCTGACACACATGTGCTGTCAGCTGAGACACCCAGCAGCAGGATGCTGCTCCACAGTGTCTTGATGAACCAGAGCTCCCTGGTGCTGCCGCAGGTCCTGTAGGGACTCAGCTGAAAGGCAGCGTTTTCAAGGACAGCCAGTGCTCAGTCTTTTGATGAATTCAACTCCAGCTGCTGTGGGGTAAGCTCAGTCTCCAGTGCAGGGTGCAGGGAAGGAGGGAAGGATCACTGTTTCTTTCTGTGACTGCATCAACCTGCACATACATGAAGGAGAGATGGAGGGAAAAAGGGATGAAGGCAGAAAGTGGAGAGGATACCAGTTAGTAACCTCTGAAACTGGGGTTAAGCATGTTCTTCCAGGGATGGCCGCATCCTGCTTAGAGACAGACTTGTGTGAAGCTGGTGATAGCAGCCAGAATGCACCAGCTCACAAACAAACAAGCAGAGAGAGGAATAAAGGAAGGCAGGAAGACAGGTGCCCCTTGGGCAAACACTTGTTAAATTGACAAACTTGTAGAAAATGATTAAGGCTCTCGCTGTTCCTGGTCCAGAGGGGCCCTGAGCTGCCGCCTCGAGCTAAGATACAAAGGTAGTTCCTTGGGAGCCTACAGTGGACAGGGCACAGAGGGAGGTGAAACAATTACTGTCTGTCTCTGCGGTGCTGTCTCTTGTCAACTGTTATTTATGTTTCCCCAAATGTTGCAGTCTTCTTACAGGGAAAGCAGGCCCTGCCAATCTATGGCAAAATAATTGCAGCCACCTTTCTCTCTCCCTCTCTCCCATCTCTTCCTCCCTCCCTCTCCCTCGCCACGGCTCACTCTCTCCATCTCTGATTTACCTTGGACTGCTTCGATAAAGAACTGAGATGTAACCTTCACTGGGAATTCAGATCGCTCACGGACAGGTGCAGCTGCATGCTCTCTGCTGCTGTGGACCCTGCTGTGACCCCTGCTGGAAGCCACCCTAAGACAAGAGATCATGCCACTACAGCAGCTCTTGCTGAAGGCATGTTGTGCCACGCTTTGTCTTTTCTCTGTAAGCTTGCAACTGAACCAGTGTAAAGGTTCTTCCCTGTCTTTCACAGCTGAAATATACTCCCAGGAACTAAGTCAGATGTTGTACACATGGGAGTTCAGCTGTACTGACCTTACCAAGGTTTAATGAGAAAGGAAGGGTGGTTATAAACCTACTCTCCACCACTCTTGAGGGGTTGCCTACACTCCTACATCTGTTGTTCTGCACTTAGTTTTTTTTGGAGGCCTCCCTCTGGGCAGCAAAGAGTCAAACCAAGGACCTCAGACAGGGACAGCTTGTGCTAATGAACAACCTGAAGCAGCCAGGGCTTGTGCAGGGCTGAGTCTGTAATTGATCGGTACAAAAGTGTGGTGCAGGATTCAAGTTGCAGTGAGCCTTCCTGGAGATTACCTTTATCAGGGACCTAGTGTCTTCCAGCAACCCCTAGGGTTTGTTTCACAGAGGAGCCTATGCTCTTCTCTGTCAGTAGTATCACAGTCCAGATAAAAAGATAAATGGAAATGAGCAGAGACCTCTGTCATCTCTTTTGGCCTCTCTGAAAGCAGGGATGTTTTCAAGGAAAGCCATCAGCACTTGGATGTAGTTTCAAACTTAGAGCTTCCCCACACCTACTGTTCTGCCTACCGTCCTCCCCTTCCCTTCATTACAGATATGCACAGAGCCTGTCAGGAAAGGGTTAAGTGCTGCTTACCCCAGCCAGCTTTGCGTATTTAAAGTGAGTAAAGGTTTAATTACCAAATGATGACAGTGTCATATGGTTTTGGTGATGGCGCGTGGCATTCGATGAATGCAGAAGAGGGGAGGATGTGAGAAAGACACTGAGTGGCAGTGGGGAAGCGAGGAAGCTAAAAATGCCAAAGACAGTAAAACATCTGTAATTTGCAATTCGCTAGTGTTCACTGATTGCTCATGGATTAAAGATTAAAATCTATTCTCTGGCAGATGGGGGAGAGAGAGAGAGGAAATTCTTACGAGCATGTTTTGCATCTGCATTTCATTCTGCTCCTGTTTACAATAATCACGGATGAGGAAATAAACCCAGATCTGGGCTGGCAGGAGGCGGGGAAAGCGCACAATATAGGCAGGACTCAGAGTGCCTCTCCTGCTCGGGAAATGCCAAGCAGAAAGGGGAAGAAGCTGACATCAGGATGGCTCTTCTCAGTGCCTGGGACTTTGTTATGGCTGCACAAGGATGAATGTTCCCGTGAGGCTTGGAAGTGCCAAGAGCCAGAGCAAAGTCTTTCTTCTGGTCACCCCAATTCTGCACTGGGGGGTTTCTTTGATGGGAAGGGGACGTTAGCCATCTGTCCTGTCTCAAGGGATGACTGAGTCTGGCTACAGTGTCCATGACGTGATGTTAACGCTTGCAGGCAAACAATACAAGTAGAAATAATGTTTGCAAGTATAAATCATTTTTATAACTTCAGCTAATCAGAATCTGTCCCTTTTATGGGCATGATGAGATCTCCCTCTCTCTCTCTTTCTCCCTCTCTCATTCTGACTCTCACACAGGGTTTCTCAAGTGTGCAGGACATTAAAAGAAAAATGGATAATAAAACTGCAAATGCAGGGCCTGCTCCTGAGAGGGGCTGGGTACTCACGACTCTGGCTGGCTACACTGGAGCCAGCTTTCATGGCGAGGCTCACAATTTGAAAGGTATGGGCAACATTAGGACCTGCACACACTGGCAGCCTCATGGAGGTTAGGGAACAGACCTGGTGATCTCCTGCCTGTGAAGTGCTACTGGCAGGCCTGCCTGGTCTGCAGAAATTCTGTTCTCTGGAAGGAATAAGAATCACATCAAGTGATCAGGATAGCGCAAAGGGACTCGCGGCTCCTGGGCTCTGCTCCTGGCCCTGGCACAGTTCTTTGGGTAGTTCTGGTTGCCAGGAAAGTCTTCTTCTTCTTCCTGCAGTATAAACCAGTACAGGGGAGGAACTGTAACTTGTTTCTGCTCCAGCTGCCTCCTACTTCACGCGGTGCTGGCTTAGCTCCACCCACAGTAACTGATTTTTTTTTTCTGTGGGAGTAAAATTTTGTTGGGTGTCTTTGGGGTGTTGCACAAAGATGAAGATGGTACAACCTCTCAATGAGAGCAATCATTCTACAAGCAATGTGCATTGCCATAGCATTTATTATACAAACGTACCTATATATAAATTCATTCTCAACACTCACCTCCATCTTCATGCACATACAGAGACACCCTGAAATCTCAGTTCTCATCCAACAAACCTATGCGTTCCTGCCATTCAAGTATTACCATAATTTTGAGTGCATGGAAATGAAAATGTGAAAATGCCATATGAAACCTAGACTGGGCTGGGCCCAGTTCAAACGGATATTTGCTGTGAAACTGGGAAAGGGAACTGGTCTAAATGTCCTTGAAGTCCTCCATGTCACATCCCTGTTCCAATTGTGACCTAGCTTCAAGTGCCCCATGCCATGTTCCTCCCTTGGCTCCACGTCCTCCCTGAAATAGCCCCATGTCAACCCACAGCAACCAGATTGTGTTGCAGCCAGTACCCAGACCTGTGTAATGTGTGAAGACACATCTTGATGGGAGGTAAAGCTGTAGTCAGGACCTTGAGAGCTCTTTGTGAACTTAATTGGCCTGACAAGCCTCACCTGGGGCCCACACCCACACACTCTCTGCCCATTAGTCTGGGAGTTTTCATTCCATCTGAGGCCTGACCTTTCACTCCTTGATTAACCTATGTTTTAGGCACAGTCCTCTTCAGCTCTGTCCTGTGGAAGGATCTTGGACCAAGATTTACCTTTGTCTTCAGTCCTGTTGATAGCACCATCTCATGTGTCTCTTGACTAGGCTGCCTGGAAGGACCCTGAATCTAATTCAACAACTGGTCTCATCCAGGGATGCTGATGGACCCTGTTCTGGCATTCCTGTTTAGATACTGTGAAACTGCACTCTGGCTGGTGAGTGTTGCCTCTACTGTGGTCGCCTTTGGTTCTTGGTAAATATTCTCTGTTGCTAAGCAGCCCTGCTCTTCCTGCTCCTTCATTCTTTCCAATCTGCTCTCACTGGAGTGCTGGGATTGCTCTTTGTACCAGTTGTAACTGTGGTTCTTGTAGTTAAACTGTCCTTTTCCTGGTTAGTCAAAGAAGAGATTCCCCCTAGCCCTGGTCAGTAGGAACATTTCTACCATCCCAGGTCTCCTGACAGTACCCACTTTCCTTTTGTCATGTGTTTTCAGCCCTAGTCGAATTGCCATCCTGCACTTTCTCCTTCTCTTACCCTTAGTCCATACCCAAACCTCAGCTCTAACCTTTCACGTTCCAAGTGACCAGGTCTGACTGGGCAGTGGCCGTGGGGCTCTGTCTACAGCTTTGCAGAAGTCTTGGCGTTACAGTTGGATTCTGTTAGTGTTTAGGGGTGGGAGAAAGGTAAAGCACAGGGCTGTGGGGCTGTTCATGGGCAATCAGATATAAGCTGGAGCTACCAGGAAAACTTAGCTGAGAGATGTGTTTTGTCTGAGCAGTGTCTGGTACAGCTTATGGGAAAACTTAGGGCTCAGCTTAGAGTTGAGAGAATAAAAAACCTGAGCTGTAGCAGGACGTGGCTGGAAAGATTCTGCTGAAGGACAGTGCAAAGATACGTCATCTGATAGATTTTTTTTTTTGTCTGGGGAACCACTGTTAAGTGTTGGGGTGTTGTTTAAATCTTTGCAAAAAAAAATAGTTTTATATTTGATAAATGGGAAGGAAGATATCAGGGAGAAAATAACGTGCACAGGAGGAGAGAAAAAAAACAACCAGTATGTGTGGGCAAAAAGGGAACCAGCATTTGATTAAGAAGAGGAACGTGATCTCTTTGAATTGGGTCGCTGCTGTTGGACCACTGGGAAAGCAGTGTCTCTGTTTGCGAGTGATCTGTTTCACCAAGCGAAAAAGATGAGGCAGAGCAGAAGAAAAGCTGAAGAAAGATCAATGGGCGGAGGGGGACAGCATGGCAGATTTAATTAATTACTGCATATTAAAATGTTTGTTTACAGTAACAAACAGCTACAAGAGGTCTGATGTTAATTAATTTACAGCATTTTTCACCAGTCCCTTTGCCGTTGCTGGCAGTCAAGGAGGTAACAGTGTGGCAGGTGAGATAATGTCTCTTTGGATTTACGGCAGCACCACGGAGGTGAGCTGGGAAGGTAGCACAGTTCTGACTGGCTGCCTCTGCACAGCACAGGATTCGGGGGATCTTGTCCAGCTGGTGAAAGGGACATTGTTTGCCATCCTGGGCAAATGATGCTCCAGCACAGCTTAGGAACTGGGCAGTGTGAGGGTGGGTGCTCGGATCAGAAAGCCAGGTGCTTTAGGATGGAGTTTTGGTGTTGCCTTGGTTGTGCTGCAGGGGCAGGTGTGCTGTGATGCTGCAGTTAATTTCGTTGTTGTGGGTCCTGCAGCTCCAAAGAAATCTGGGCAGCCTCTGTGATATTCTGGACTGTGCAATATGATCTTTCTGGGGTTGGCACGCAGAGGATCTTTGTCTCCTCCATGTGTGAAAGATTCTGGAGTGACAAGTGTCCTGCCCTAAAGGTGGTTTTGGTCAGTCGCTATGGAATCTTTTTAGCAATTTTATTCTGAGCTGGGATCATTTAGGTATTGGTGGGCTGATACCAGGGGAGAGCAAATGTGGAACAGTTCTGTAGTTGGAGTGAATATGTGTGATCTTGGGCATCTTCCTTTGACCAAATCAAAGTTCAGGCCTCAGAGAAATCTACATATGTGTTTCTTGAGCCCAACGTGGCTTCTCTGCCTGCCCACCTTATGCTCTGACCTCACTTCTTGCCTAGATGGCTTTGGAGGGCAAAGGGGAGATGGTATTTTTTGACTGTTGTCCCGACTGTGCTATAGTTGTGCCTAGATCCCTTCAAAGTGGACGAGAAGGTCTATGTGAGCTGAGAAGGTGGGTTAGATCCTAAGAGCAATGTGTGAGCTCTGCAAACAGAGGGGAAAACCTCTAAGATTATTCATAAAGCTCTGTCTGTTGCTCTGAAACAGACAGAGTGCTTAGCAGAGGTCTGAGAAGCCCTTTCACACACTGCATAATGTGCTTATAGATGGGCAGGTAATTAAGTATGGAGAGAACAAGGCTGAGCTTAAAACCTCTGATCCTGGTTTCACTGGTGTTAAGGCTAGCAAAGAATGCAGTACAAGAGGTCTGGATTTCACACCTGTCTGGTTCCTTGGGCTTATAGAGCTGTGCTCTGTGCTCTTTTCCAGTGAGCCCTTTGTAAATGCAGCTGTCTCTTGCTCCTCTTGGTAGTTCTTTACAACCATGAGACTGTTAACACCAAGGAGAAGATAAGTCAAATCTTACCCCACTCCTACCTACACTGAAGGCCTCCAGGCTGAAACCCCACTGGAGTAAGTCATCTTTGTTTCCTGAATTTCACTGAACCTCAGTTGCATCAGCTGTGGGAGACTGAGCCTCTATCTTCCAGATGCCTCCAGGGCAGCTGTCTTCTCCCACTTTTGGAAGCTTCTCGTCTGAGTTTCTCTGTGTGACTGCAGGTAGGCTTTGTTTTTATCTACTTATGGGCCTTTGTTGTAATCCCATAATTGATCTTTGTAGTGGCCCTGATATTGGCCCTGTCATTTTAATTGGCAGTTAACACTTGTAATTGGTCCTGACTGTATCCCTCTGGCAATTAGCTCTTGTCATTGTGGTTCAGTTCCAAGTCCTCGATATCCAGTGTTAAGAGGTCCTAACATTGGCCTGCCTAAACTGCCCTTTGCTGTTTGTAATTTAACCTGCTATAACTTTGGACATGAGTCGCTCTGCTCCGCCCTTATCTCAACATTAACACTCATCGTAATTCTCCCTTTTACTGACCTCTGCAATCAATCCCTGTAACAGAGAATCATAACAGTAATTGAATGATAATCGGAAGACAGCATTCTAGCAGGGACATGTGCTGGACTATGGGACCCAGAAAGACTGGGTTAACTTTTTTTTTTTATTCAAGAAACATTCAGATTTACTTTTGTGAGTGCATGCAGACAGTCTTAACTGGGTGGGTGCCTCTTCGCATCTCTGCTTGTCTTGGCACTGAATAATTTCTGTAACCCAGAGAGGCAATACAGAGTGTGGTGGGTTAAGATATGACAGGGGGTTTCTAGATGCTAAGTGTGGCAGGGTGAGAGCAAGTTCTTCTGTAAGTACTGTGTTGTTTCAGAGAGAAGCCTGCGAGGCAGCAAAACCTTTGCTGACAAATGATTTCTCAAACCGTTAACGGGCTGAACATAGCTGAACATCTGGGTAAGACACTGAAGCAGCTGTTGCTGCTCTTTAACTTTCCTTGTGCTTTGCCTTTAACTAGAAAAGTGCTGGCAGAAGGTACAAATGGTGAAAGGGGTTGGTCTCGGGGCACGTGTATCCCTGCGCTGGATGAAGGAGGTACACAGCCCTGCAAATGAGATCACACACCATCGCGCAGGGGGGTGTGTTTGCACCTGACAGTTTTCATGAGAAGAAGATCTATGGCCCTCTAAGAGTCCTGTAGACAAATGTGGCTCTTGATCCATCTGAAAACTTCTGTTTTGAGGCTATTTTCTATTTCCACGGTTACTCCATGCTGCAGTAGTAGGAGCAGATAACTAGTGACTTCAGGTGTCTTACATAGGAATGAAAGTTCTTGTGAAGGTGAATCACTGCAATAGAGACCTGAGCATGTTCCTTGTGCAAGGAATACTCCAACAAGGAACTGTCTTGTAGAAAGCCCTTCCTTTTCAGATCTATGAACAGGAAAAAGTAAAGGCTAAACTTGTAACAGCTTGTACTTACTGTGAAAAATGTCACCAATGTTGGTGGCAAATCGGAACACAGAAGGCTGCTATGTTTTAGCATAGTCTTCCTGATGCTGTGAACAGAGGATTTGGAAACCCTGGTTTAAGTCCTGCCTGTTGTGTGAGCTAAACTGAACCATGCCACCTCCCTGCATCCTATTTCCTTGCTCTCTCTCTTTCTTACCTGGTCATGGTGTGACGGATGTAGCATATGGGGCCCTGAGCTCCGGATACTATTGCAGTAGGTTTGTTACGATACCGGTAACATGCTGACTAGGGACGGTGGAGTTACTTCATTTCATTTCTGACACATGGTGGACAAATCAGGTTAGGAGGTGGCTGAATATCTCCACATGTGAGCCATGTACCAATGATTTGTATAGGGTGGTCAAACACTGGAACAGGTTCCCCAGAGAGGTTGTGGAGACTCCATCCTTGGAGATTTTTAAAACCTGACTGGACACAGCCCTGAGCAACCTCATCATGTTGACCCTGGTTTGAACAGGGTGATTGGCCTAGACAATCTCCAGAGGTCACTTCCCAACTCATCCAGTCTGTGAGTTTGTGTTGTAAGAGAGTCACAGAGGTGCAAAGAGATTGTGGAGGGTCCTTCTTCTGGTACAGACTCTGAAGCTGTCTCCCAGTGACCTCCTGGAAATCTTTAATGCGGGAAACTTGGCAGCACGGTGGATTTGTAGCTGTCTCTAGGATGGTAGCATGGTCCATGAAGGATGCTGTACTTCAGGGAAGCCTTTAGGCTGGCTTCTAACAGTCATGGCTCTGCTCCCACTTGGACTGCAGGTGCCGTGCTGTCTGGAAGGCCAGCACAGTCTCTTATGCTATGTTTCTTTTTTGGTTAGTAACTGTATGTATAGGTAATAGCAGCAGCAGCTGCTCTTTGGGAGATGTGGTTTACTCCCTTTAACTGAAATAACACGGTTAAATAACAGCCAAGATCACACCAGGGCAGGGAGGAGCTGCACTGTTTCTCACGAGGGTTGTGGCTGCCAGCTCTGCATAGCTCCCACACCACTGTCTCAGAGCAGTGGTGTGTTTATTTTCTCTCCCAGTGTGTGTTGGTATTTCACTTTTTTTCCTGACAGAGATAAATGATTTCTTTAGATCTGAATAATAAGTAAGTAAAATAAATGTGCACGTCGAGTTGGTAATTCTGACTCGAGTTCAGGCACATTGAAAACTCAGTCTGGGAAGTTTGTATCAAGTTTAACTCACAAGGGTTGTAGTGGCATTTTGTTACCTAGTCTTTGCTTCCCGTTGTTATGTTCTTCAGGCTTGTAGTTCCTTCTAGTCTGATTTAGCACAAGCGAGATTGAGACCCAGCCCAGCCAGTGGCTAATGTGCCATGCACTGAAGATGCAGTTGGAAACCAGAAATGGGCAGAAAGGCCAGCCTGAAGGTCTGAGTTGTGAGGCTTCTTTAGGTGAAAGAGTAGCCTTTCTCCACAAGATCTCATCAACTTGCTAGACTGGGAGCTGAGGCTTGATGAAGAATGTGAGCTTGTATGGGCTTACTGTATAATTACGAGACATGGCAGTGTTTTCATCATCTGCAAGTGTATCCAGAATATTCCTGGTTTCAGTCTCCTTTCATTGCAAATTGTTGAAGCAGGTGCCATATGTCATTACTGATCAGTGCAGAATGTAGTGGAGTGGGGCTTTGGCCTTCCTAGCAGCCCCTAGGCTCTGAGATCATACTTTGTAATGAGTAACAGCATATGGACATGGAGTGATCTCGGACTCTGCTCTCTTGCCTGTATCATGTCTGTGGGGCTTTTATATGAAGTCAGTGAACTGCACTGATCTGTATTAGTGGAGTGTCCGGTGCATTGACTCCAGGAACGTTGTTCTTGATTTACACTACTGCAAAAATGATCATCGACTAAGCAGGTGCAAATGTACAGATTTGATGTAGACCTCTGCTTTCCCTCAGAGTGCTTTTGGAGCAGCTTGCCAGTATATTTTTGACTATAAAGCCTCTAATTCTTCTGTGAAGAGCAAAGCAAATGTTATTTCACAAGGGGAATACAATGTCTCTCTTGATAGAGGCAGCCTGTATAAATCTGTAGTAATAATATCAATAATAATAATAATAATTATTGGGTAATCTCATGTTCAGGATTCTGGCTGCACAGGCAGTTCCTCTGCATTTTGACAGCCTTGTGGCCAGTAAGGAAGCATTAAAAATGATGCAAGCATTTAGCATTTGTGAACTTAACTCTATAAACTTGATGGAGTGAAGAGAATCTTTTTGTTCTGTGCTGAGCTGAGAAATATTCTGGCACTCTGGACACTTGCCATCTTTCCCCTACTGCCTCTTTTACGTCCTGCTGTGAATCTACAGTATCTTCTGCAGTGGCAGCAGCTGGCAGGACTCTGGTGCCTTTACCTCCCTGACAGCTTTCTGGTTTTGTACAGCACCTTGCACTACGCTGCACAAGTTCCTGCGCAGGGCTCTTAAGGCTCCAGCAGTGAATGTGATAAATAATGACAATAAAATATGTCAACAATGAACAACATGACCCTGTAAATCATTGACAGCTAGAGCAAGTGTTTCCTCTTTGGAAAATAGTCACCCTCATGTCTGTATTATTCTTTCATCTCTTTATTGTCTTTCCCGTGCTAACATCGGACAGCAGCCAAACAAATCTATGGGGTAAATGTGCCAGAGCAGATCCACAATCCAAGTGGAGGTCCTGGGATGTTGGTAGAGCCACTCTGATTTATGCTGTTGCAGTGCAGCTCCCTTGTCCCTAGGACACCCTCCTGCAACACTAAACTGAGTGTATAATTCCTGTAATCACTCAGTAGGCATATTTCTGAGAATGAGATCTGAGCCAAGAGCAGAAATCTAATTCAGGATCTCAGATGATCTTTCTTTCGTCTAACTGGTGGCCTTGGGCTCAGAGTGACTGACTCACACAAGGAAATGAGTGTGACCTGTACGTTGTTACTGCTATGTGTGCACGTAAGGGCAATTGAGTTGGTTGATATCTGATGAAATCACTGTTGACTTTTTGGTGACCTCTGATGGAAAGGTCACATTTTAGACCAGGAGATTTTTTTTCTGCACAGTGGTCTGTCATAAACAACAGCACCTCATTTCCACATGCTGGCTCTGCAGGAAACAGCAGCAGCCCGACATTTCCAAACTTGCCTGCATAAAAGTTAGAGTCTGACCCTTTAGTTAGCTTAAACCAGTGTAGCTCCCTGGGAATCAAGGGAGCTTTACTTCTCTCCACCAGCTGGTTCCTAAATGCAAGGATGGGCACTGAATGCTGTGGGCTGTCCAGATTTCCAACCCATCCCCTGAATGGGTGTGCTGCTTATACCAACTTTTAAGCAGCAGAACATTCTTAGTAGTAGAGAACGTGTGTTTAGGAGTCAAACCTTTATTTTCAAGCCTTGAAAATGTTGATCAGAGAGCAACACACATGATCTCTTGTAGGTCACTGGAACTTACATGTATCTGATTTGTCTGCAACTTGCAGTAGTTAGCAGCAAGTGAAGAGAGAATTGGGTCACATGCCACCTGGTTCAGCCCCAAAGGCAACTGATGTTTAGGAAAAATCAGAGGGTGGCAGGAGAGAGACGAACTGGGGAAAGACTGAAACCTACCCCTTCTGGCTGCCCGAAAGGGGGACTGAGTGCAAACTTGAAGGCTATGGATCACACAATACAGAAAATAGGTGTGGGGTAGAAATGTCAGCTTCCTGAACTGTGGAGCTGACAGGGAGCCAGAGAAGCACACAGACCAGAATATATAACCTGCAGCCTATGGCCCATAACAGTGTTATCTTTCTTCACCGGTGAGCAGTCCTGCCCCCTGTCTTTGCTTGTCATATGGCTGACCTGTCTTTCACTTGCAAACTTCATAGTGCTGACAGTGTGTGTGTGTGTGTATATCTATATCTATATAGATATATATGTGTGTGTATACATATATATGTTTTCTTTAGGAGCTGCCCTACCAGTATAATTTCGTGCTGATCTCATTAGAGCCTAAGCAGCTCTGCTGCTATCCTGTTGTCAGCTGGGACCCTAAACTCCATACTGCTGTGTGTAGTGTGTGACTATTGAGTTGGGACTATTTGACATATCTCAGAATTAGGCTGCTCTCCAGTCCTTGCTGAGGCTTCTCTCTGTGTGTACTAGGGCTAGGAAGGAGGTGAGGAAGAGTGCTGACATGCTAATGATGGTTAAGGGGTCTTGGGCTGAGCCTACAGTTGAGGAAATGGATTATACTCAGTTGGTTTCACTGATGCTGTAGTTATTAGTGTCAGCAGAGCCTTTGCCTAATTCCATTGTGTGTTTTGGGCTGCATCATCATATTCTACAGGCCAATTGAAGTAGCATATGTGGCTTTCCATCAGCTAAGTACTGGCCCTTACCTCATGCTGCTGCGCTTTGCACAGTAGTGCTGCCATTATATGCAATTCTACTTGTTTGCCCTTCCCTTGCTGCCTAGGATGGGTTGGCAGGACTGGATGTGGTATCCCTTCCTACCTGGACACTGTGTAGAATGAGCAATCACAAAGCTCCAGTGATGAAATGTGTTTTGAAGAGTCAGTGAATGGCTCTGAAAGGCCTCTTTCACATCCTACACTAACAAATGAAGCTCCTCGTGCCATCAAAGTAAGATTGATAACTCCTCTGACATTTCATATTCAATATTCTGAATATTGAGAGGTGTGGATTTCCCTTGAGGCACCAACCTTTCTGCGTCTCTCCCTCTTCATCTTCAGAGAGCCTGCTGGAAGATGGGGGAGGCGGGGGTGTATGTGTGTGGAGAAAAACAAAAGAAAGACTTTGGGTGGGGAAAAGAAGAAAAATGACACAGAGGAGCTTTTACCTTTTTTGACTTCATCAGCAGTGAGTCTTTCATTTCAGAGCCTGGCAAATGGAATTGTGCTCCTCAGCCACGATGAATGATCCTGTTTTCCTACCTCCCAGCGGGGTCATTGAAATAGGCTTCAAAACTAAAATAAGAATATTCCTGTTTTTATGGACAGTAGAACCTGTGATCTGTTTCAGTTGAGAACTTTTGAGAGGTCAGAGCTAGGAGGAAGGAGATAGGGGGAGAGAAAAATAAAGGGAGGTCAAAGCAACTTGAAGCAGACTTTTTTTTTTTTTTTAAATTTTCCATGAGGAGGCAATCCAGGTTTGTCTGTCCAGATTATCAGGGGTTGCTTAAAGAATTAGAACCAGAAAAGAAATGTTTCTAATTGCATTTCTCCCCTTCCTACTCCCTCTAACTACCTGATGTGAAAGGAAGAAGTAGTACCACCTGGAGCAACTATGGATACCCAGAAATGTAATGCCGGACACATCTTTGCCGGGTGGGAGTTGTCCTAGCTCAGTTCGCTCTGAAGGGGCTAGCCCAGATCAGTTTTCTGCTCCAGCTGTTTAGAAGCTGAATGAAAGACCCTAGATGCAGGTTTGTAATACTTTTTCTGTCCTATCACACCTGGAAAGGAGGTAGGCTGCATCCCCTGCTGTAGCATGTTAACGTCTCGGCAGACGTCACCCTGTATGACTTCTGTGTCTCATCGAATCCACCTCAGCCAGAATGTGGGTGAAAAAGCCTCATGTAGCACTGTTCTGTCGCACCTACTACCTCAGCTAGTCAGATGAGGTGGCCTAAACTACAGCTGGTCAAGCTGGAACAGGTGGACAGGTGTTTGTGGAAGTTTTAAATTTCCCACAGGAAATGTGCTGTGTAGCAATGAAATTTGGTCTGGCTGCATCTGGCTGTGGGTACTGTGCTGGTCTGTGTTGTGCCTCTGGATTCATAGCATATCAGTAAAGGGACCCTGCAACATTGATGTCTCCAATGGGCTTGTCTCCCAGATGTTGCCTGTCTTTCAATATCCCCCTGAAAGTGCCACACAGGTGCATGTGCTGGTAGTCCAGAGAGCAAGCCTGTGAGCAGGGAAGCAGGCAGCCATGGCAGTGACATCTCTGGGCAAGAGGCACTCTGGCGCCTTGGCATCCTTGGTGAGATTTTTCCAGTGCTGCAGCTCAAAAGTTGCACGATTCAGAATGTCTTCCATACTACCGAGAGTGGTTTTCTAGACGGGGCATAAGTGGCTTTGCAGTAGGTTGAGGTGGCCTATTCCCCTTAGCGTAAATTAAATAGTTTTCCTTGGAAGGGGGTGGATGGCAGCCTCTTGTGCAGGAAAAACCTCTCTCTGCAGGCTATGGCCTGGGGCAGGCATTCTTTGCTTGCTTGGTAATTCACCATCTCTCAAGGGACCCATTGAGCTTATTTAACAAAGGTCAGCTAAATTTTCTAGTATCCTGCTGTGAAAGCAGGATTAGTAGGAATCTTATTTATCCTTGGTGTCCAGCTACTTGACTGTTCACTTCAGACTGCCATAAGTCTGAAATTGGTGTGGTTGTGGTGGATGGAGTCTTAAAGCACCCACTGCATGACAACTTGCAAGAGGGTGCAGTTGCACAGAGGGCTTGATTTGCTTCCTCTCTTTCCCTGCCATGATTTTCCATGGCTGAGACTCACTAGATTTTGAGTCACTCATGTTTTTCATCAGTCTGTATTATTATGGACAATTTTTGCCTGTTCTGTGCTTAAAGGGGACTTGTGTTCAGAGGCACTAGAAACAACTGTGGCTCACTGTGTGTGGTTTCTGCTTGAGGGATGTTTCAGGAATCGAGTTTGTCTGTTGTTCGTGTTTTCATTGCTGCTCTCCATGGCCTGGTGGCCCTGTCTCAGCTGGGGGTCTGTGGTGCTAGGTGCTGTGCAAAGTGTTACAGGAGGCAACAGCTGCTCTGAAGACTGTGCAGTCTAAATAGACGTGGCTGCCAGGTTTGCAAGGATGGCATTCTTTTTTTTTTCTCAGGTGGGGGTCCATTACAGTTCCTTTCTGCTCACTCTATGGGGTATCTAATTTACCTGTCTCTTTCTTTAATTGTGCTGTTGAATCTGTGTATCTCACTTCTGGAATCTCCCCAGTCCCATCAATGAACAGCATGTGTTTTTAGCTTGTGGTGTGCAAGATCCACCCCTTGTCCACCTGCCCCAGGTTTTGCCATATAAACAGCCTGTTAGCGGTTGCTGGAGCACTCAGCCTGTCTGCAGCCTGAGGATTTCCACACACCACCTGGCTCATCAGTGGAGCTATGGTAGCTTGCTTTATGGCTAGCTGGGGATAAGTAACCACCCAAAGCCTGGGGACCTTTAGCAGCTTCCTCAGGACATGGTCAGGGAGCTTGCAGCAGATCTTCTGACCTTCTGAGAGCAGCAGCAGTGTCTCAAGCCCCGTCTTTCCCAGACTTCTACCTGCAACCCCTGAACGATTGTAGCTGGAACTGTCAGTTCTGCTGATATGAATTAAAAGCAACATGGCAAATGGTGTTTTCTAGTGGCTGTAATTATCTCTTGAGAAGGAAACAAGCAGCAGCCTCTGGCACAGCTCTGATCAGCTGTCTCAGGAAGGGCAATTGCAACTTCACTTGTTGGGCTTCCTTTTGTTGATGTGCCGTGATACTCAAAGCCAATGAGGCTGGGCACCATGAAAGCTTGACCCTGGCACAGCAAAGATCTGGATGGGGAAGCAAGCTCCTGCCTCCAGGGAGAATCCAATCACTGATCACTTCCAAAGCTAGATTTCAGCCTTCTCTTCAACCCAGGGACCAATTCCTGCTATAAACAGACACTGATGATGTTTCTACCATGGAGGAAAGAATAAAGTCTTTCTTTTGAATTTCTATCTGTGTCGAGTTAAAAATAAATCAGTCTGTGTGTCTTGGTTTCAAGGTCCCCAGACTCATCTAGGCCATGAAATACTGTGTAGACTCTGAGCCAGATGTCCTTTGTATTCTGAAGAAAAAGGCTTCATGGTGGAAGTCCTTGTGTCATGTCCTGCTGGTATCTTGCATGTGGTGCCTGGGCTAACTATAAAAACCTGACTTGCTGTGATTTGGCAGCTAAGTATGTTCTGTGCATTTTTGCTGTTGTCAACCCTTCTATGTACCCTCTAGTGCTCTCCCATCCTCCCTCTGTGCAGGTTACTTGTGTTATGTAAGGCCTTATTTTCAAGCACATACCATTCCAAAGGTGTGTTATCTGAAGGTGCAGGTTGTATGACAATATGATAGTCTGGTTTTGTCATGATTAAAGTTAGGTCCTGTGTAATAGATACTGTTGTTTCTTGGCCATTGGCTCATCAGACATGGCTTCTCCTTCCTGCCATCTCACAAACCTCCTTAATTTCCCTCGGTGAGAGAAGGAGATAAAGAAAATGCAACTCTGAAGACTCAACACAGATTCCACTGCCCATAATTGTCACTGATCTAATTTCTGGCTAGGGTGAACATAGACTGAGTATGGATTGTCTGAAAAGGTAGGCATCAGACTGTGTACTCACATCTCCCTGGGCACTTGGTCAGGATAGCTTTTGCTTAGGGAAGGCCATCAGAACTCGGGAATGAGAAGGTACTGCCTGGGCTTTGGAGTCCAGTCTCCTACAGTGATGGTGCCAGTCTGTGGGTCAGATGTATAGCCCAGAAGGGGCTGCAGAAGTCTCAGTCCATATGCTCTGACTATTCACAGACCCTTTCCCAATTCTCTGTGAAGCCTACTGGGCATCAGTCTTGAAGCCACAGTGGCAAAAGCAGGAAAGATCAAAGATTGGGCCAGTCATCTAGTGGCTAAAAACACCCTGATGGTCCCAGGCCATAACTTGCTCTAACAGAATAAAGTGAAAGCTTCCCCCCTCCCAGCAAAGCTGCCCTAAAAGAATTAAATAGCATATGGGTAAAATCATCACCAGCCCTGTCTTCTCCACTGACCTTCCTATCTGTTCCAAGTCTTCTCGCCAGTGTGGGTGAGCACAGGCCTGGACAGGGAACCAGCACAGGGAACCAGCACTCTGCAAGAGCAATGGGAACTTTTAAATAAGAGATGTCCATCTACCATTCTTGGTGCAGACGCTCTTTCTGTGATGAATTAGTCTGTTGCATGGCTCAGGTTGGGATAGCTCCCGCAGCCCATGGACTGTCTTCATCTGTCCAGCAGCAGACAAAGGAAAGGAGATGCTTGCACAGCACCAGGAAAGAAAGGAAGCCAAAGGAAAAATGACAGGGAGAATAGGAGGCAGGAGGAATTTTATTTTTTTTCCCTTTTCCTTTTTTTTTATTCTTCCTGTGCTCTGCCTGTTCCTGTCAAAGCTGCTGGAAATTGTTACTGACAGATCGAGTGTCTTCCAGTTTCTGTGTCAGGGAGTATTGCCGATTCTATGAACCATGCAAAAGAGGGGTCAGGAAAAAGAAGAGGAGAGCAAGAGAATGACCAATTCAGCAGAGCCCTGGCTTTATCACTGATCTGGTCAGGTTCACTGGGTTTTAACTCCATGAGCCAGTCAGGCTTGGAAACTCACACCTTTGTTATCACCTTTTGAGAGGAGGGAGTGGGGCAGTGTGAATTCTCTGGGGTCATCAAGAGAGGCAGACCAGGGATCATCTCCCATAGCAGAGACTGCCTTGCCCTCCACAGTATGCCAGATACTCAGATGCTCTCTGTCAAGATTCATCACTATTTATTACTGCACAGATCAGAGTGGGGACAAAGATATGCTGGAGGAGGTTTTGGGTCCTGCTTGGCCTTATCATCATGGCTTAGGGTAGGGAGGACCACAAAGGGATCAAAACTTGCTGGCACCAAGTACCATTTCTGTTTGGGTCTGGGTCAGAACAGCTCTGAGGTCACAGGACCACCTTTGGTTCAGCCATGTATTCCCCTGGTGGGAATAGCAGTGGTATCTGTACAGGTCTAAGAGCACAGACCACGTCCTGATTGTCCCTGTAAATGCTTTGTGTGTGACCTGTGTACAGCTTGTCTCAGCCTGCTTGGCCATGAGTGTGTGTGCCTGGTGCTCTTGGACACCTGAGGTCCCTACACTTAAAGGGATGTGATGCAAGCTGTGCACAGCCCAGGGGGGGCCTTGAGGTCTTGTAGCTGACGGTATGATCATAGCCAAGGAATTTGATGCTCAGCATTGTTCCACCTGATTGTGAAGGTTATACTGGACCTGAACTACCATCACCGGGAGGATCAGGCTAAAGAGACATCCAAAACTGGTGTAAGAGACTGGGAAAATATCTTTGGAGACTTGAATCCTTTTCTGTGACCAAAAACCAGGAACAGGAAGTCTTGCAGCAGTGAGACACTTGGGCAATTTCTTCTCCTAGAAGCTGGAACCTGGTAGCTGTGAGAAATAGTGTCTTGTAGTGAAGATGTTACTGCAACTGACAGTTGTTTTGCTGGAGGCTTGGGCCTGACTGAGCTTGAGTGAAGACTTGGGGTATCTTTACTTAGTTGGAATAAAGTCTCTGCAGGTCCAGATAAGTTCATTAGAGCTGGGTATCTTGCTTCTGCTCACTGCTAAAGCTTTGCTCTGACATGTTACTCATATAACATCACTGCTGAATGTGCAGGCCCTGAAAAAAGGTATCGCTCTGCCTTCAGAAATAGGTTCCTGTATTGTCACAACTACCTGCAGAGTAGTGGAGGTGTAGAAGCTGAAGTAGCATTGCTCAGTGGAATAGAGGAGCTGTAAGCCCCTGGGACTTTGGGATCCTGTTCCTTTCTTGGTTGATAGGGGCCATTAGGCTATTTGAGTGCCTCTGTTTCCCTCTCCAGAAGGGGTCTGCTGAGACCTGTCTGTCAAGAGCTGTTCTGCTGCAGCCAGTAGGATTACCAGCTCAGGAGGATGTCCACAAGGGGCCCCCCAAAGCGCACACCAAAAAATCCACCACCTGAGATCGCCCAGCACTGCAGTGCTCTGCAAAACTACTTAGCTGCCCGAGCGGGAAGGCAGAACAATCAGCCAGCGCCAGCTCCGGGGACAGCGAGATTAGGGAAGGACACGTACATTTTGGTGCTGGCTTTGGCAAGGACAGTGCTGAATGTGGATATTCCAGAGGATGTGTACAAATAGCAGTGGGGCTGGTGCTCGTCTGCGGGCCGATGGGAACCGGCTTTCCTGCTGATCACTGGCCTGTGCTATTCCATCACCCTGCAGAGAGAGCAAGATGCTGGCTGGCTGGGTGTAAGTCAGTCAAAAGGAAAAAAAGTGTCACTTCAGCAAAAGGTTCCTGGAGTTTGGAAAGTGGAGGGAGGTTGAGGGGAATGTCAGCTGACCCTGCTTCCACCACCAGCAGAAGGCACAGAGGGATGTCAGGAAGCTTTCTGTGTGAGTGCACTGGAGCTGTATGGGGGCTGCTGCTGCTTCCCGTGATGGTCAAGAGGCCTGGGCACATGGTAGGTTTGTACAAACATGGACACAAAGCTTTCTGTTACCCAAAGAACTAACAGACTAAGGTGAGACAGGGTTGCTGACATAGATGTCATTGAATAAGTAGGAGAAATGTGAGTTTGTCTCCTGGGCTCTAACTAGTTGGTTGCTGGAGCTGAGCAATTAGATGTCACCTTCTGTAAAGGAGGACATCTCTGAGGTCTCAGTTCCCTCCCTCAGGGCAGCTTATCTGTGAACGGTATGAGAATCAAGGGGGTGGTGGAACTCCTAAAAGGTTCAGATGGATCTGATGTGAAGCACAGAGGAGTTCAGTGATAATTCGATAGCTGGAGTTTCTGCTTTCCCCGAGTAGCTTACTTTTATGGCTTCTGACATAGTGGCAATGTGACAGGAATATGCTGAGTGCTGATAGGTAGGGACTCCTGGAAATGTTATGGCTGGAGCAGGTTATAGCCCCAGCGCAGGGTGGAGTTTTGTTGCTGTAGATGCTGTACAGCTGAACAGCATGCTGGACCATGCACTGTAGAGCTCTCAGAGGTAGAAAAGTGGGAAAAGAGAGAGAGAGCAGAGTGAGTGTGGTTGTGTCCAGGTCAGCAACAGAGTTTGGAAATGGTCCCAGACCTCCTGACTCTGAAGCTTCTCATCTTTCTTCAGGTTCACCTCCATTGGTGATAAACTGTCTGCCCATAGGAACCTTTTTTCTTCACTCCTGTTTCTTTTGCCTTTGCACTTCTTAAAGCACCCCAAAAGGTGACTAAGTTTCTTGCTCAAGGAAAGGTTCTGTAGGGTATTTGGAAGAGGTCTTTGTCTTGTCTCTGGCGTTGCCTGGACTGGCCATTGACAGCTGGAGAAAAGAGGTGGGTTCAGTACTTAAAATGGAAAAAGCAAGTGTTTGAGGTGGGTTGTTAGATCCTCTAAGAATTTGTGACGCAGCCTTGGAGCAATTTCAGGTAGTTTGTTCCCCTTCCTGCATGGGTGTCACCCTTACTGTGGATTGGCTTCTGGCTTCTGTGCTGCACTGCTGATTCCCAACTGTGCTGCAATTTCAGAGGAGTTTGATGTCTTGACTACTGAATATAGAATCATAGAATCATTGAGGTTGAACCGAGTAGAGAGCTCTTGAATTTGACTAGTTGTGGGCAATTTGGAGAGTAAAGAGTTCTTTAATTTTGCTTCTTGTTTCAGAACATCTTGGGTTGTATTTTCCAGCTTTTTTTTTTCACTATAAGAAAAGCACAGAGTGAAAGTTGAGATTATAAACTTGTCTCCAATACTCCTCATGCTGACTATTGTGTGCGAGATTTGGCAACTCTGCAGGGAAAAAGACAGTGTCAGCAAACATCCAAACCCAAGCAAGCCCTAAGACAGATGAGATTCTGTGCAAAGCACACAGATGCCAGTTCAGTTCCATTGTGATTGACTTTGTATTTCATGTGCTTTCTTCTCCTGTGGTGATGCTCTAACTTTTTTTATGGGGTTGCCCAAAAATTTCAACTGGACTTAACTCCAGAAATGCAGGCTCTGGGTTTCAGAAGGTATTGGTGAGCAATACAGGGAGGAAAGAGACAGACAGCCTTTGGTGGGGGTCACCCAAGTGTGGGTACTGAAGGTGGCTCTCAAGGGTGGTGTCTTCTGAGTGTGGGGTCATGGTCAACAGTGACATTGTCCACAGACAAGGTGCATCGGGGTGGCCTGGAGCATCCACTGGCAGAACCAGCCCTAATAGGTCTGGAAGGAGAGTGTACGCAGCAGTCATCAAGAGAAGAGGGAGAGACCTATGGTGTGGTACTTACAGCATAGGGGAACTTTCATTATATGGGCATTGCAATTAGCAAAAGGGGTGTTTGTACGGAAAGAGTGTGTATGCGAGGAAGGGGGAGTCAGGGAGGGGAAAGAGCTGGCGGTGATGGGAAGGAAGGGAGGGTGCCCTGACCTCTCTTCATAGCCCTGACTGTGTCCCCATCTGAAGGTCTGGCATATCCACTCTCACTACTTAATGATAGTGACATTACCCATCCGCCCAGCATCGCGGGGCTTTTGTCTTCATTCAGGCAGAAATGAAGTTCTCCTGGGCGCACTTATCAATCACTGCAAAGCTCCAGCTGTTCCGGAGCCTTTGGATCGACTTCAACAGCCGTGCTTACAAATTGTCTCTGAATAGCACCGAGCTGAGACCCCCTTTTTTGTCATTGTCTTCCGACAAATGTTTTTTTCGGCAGCCTTTCGCAGACGTTGCCGGCTGCCTTCTGCCGTGGTGATTGAAAACAGGCCTGTTTTGCATTCTCCTGCCGGAGTCCTGGGTTCAGGGAGCTGTCCCTGAGTGCCACTCCAGCGAGTGCCGTGCCAAAGACAATTACATGCATAGTTTTGCTGATTGCATTAAAATCATTAGAATGAAAGATTCTGAAATCGTACATTAAGGGGGGAAATTAGAAAAAGCTTCAGAGACAGACAGCAGCGTCCCCAAAGTGAGGGCAATACAATTAGCTCAAATTGTGTTACATACACACAGACTAGGAGTAGCTCCTGTAACAAATGACCTTATTATTGCTGCTCCCTCTCTCCCTTCATTCCTTTTTTCCTCCTTCTCATCCCCTCTTCCTTTTCCTCTCCTCTGAAACTTCTTCTTTGGCCAGGACCACCATTCTCCTTATTCTTCCCTTCCCCTTGCTTTTCTCTCCTTTTGTCTTGAGGAGTGCCTGGGAAAGGTTGATCATGGGATCCCTGGAGTGTAGTACTTTGCTTTCAGAGCTGCTTTGCAGGCCATTTAAGAGGAAGTGAGTAAGTGCAACCCCAGAAGTTAATTTTCAGCTGAGTGAGAAACTTTGCTCTCTTGGGGAACAAGGAAGTACATGACTCCAAAAGCTTTGTACATGCACCAGCCATCAAGAAGATCAAAGCCTTCAGCTGTCTAGCTATACTCCACATCCAGTGCCAGGAGAGAGACTAGTAACTATGCCTGAGGTGGGAAATGTTCCTGCATACCACACGCACCAGCACAGCGGGAGGTGCAGAAAGGTTAATTCTTGAGGGGAGAATGAAGCTTCTCCCATGTGAATTCTGGGTTGTTGAAAAAAATCACATTATGCCAGGGATTATGGGCCAGCCCCTTTGTCATCCTGTAACCATGCTAACACAGAGCAGTCAGCCGCCTATGAGTGCCTTACAGTTCACAGCCATAGTATTTTATGTCAGATGAAGTTAAGAAGAGGATTGGACTCTCAGGGGTTTGATTGGTTGGTAATCTTTCTCTGAGGAAAAGGGGAAGGAAAAGGATTGCTGAAAATACTGCAAAAAGAGGGAACTGGGAGGAAGAAGCATTTCTGGGAAATAGCAAAAGTCAGGTTGTAGCTTAGCAAAAACTCCATGGTCTTGGGATCAGGGAGACACCTGATAAAAAAGCTTAAGGAACCAAAGAGACTGCCTTGTGGAAGAAGAATGTGAACCTTATGTGGATGCTGGAGGCTGGGCAAGCCACAAAAGACATTTGTCATCCTGTCTAGACAATGCCAAGAGGCAGGTGAAAGACTGTGGTCCTCCTTTGAGTGAAGATGGACTCCAAACCACATCGTTTGAATTGACTGAGGTCAACCAGGAAACCTGTGTCAGGGACTGAAATGCATCTTCCTCAGCTGGTAGTCAATATTTTATCTGGAAAACCAGTTGTGTGTCAGTCTGTGTGGTGACACTGTACAGCTTCTCTGCTGGGACTTGGGGTAGTTATGGTATGGGCTGGGATAGCTTTTTTGTTTCCAGTGTAATAGCTTGCAGCAACCTGTGTTAGTTATGCCTGTGCATCAGCTTGCCCTACTTTGCCCCTGGTGCTTCCAGTCACACATGATCTTTGTGTCCTGCTAGAATGTTATTCACTGTAGACCTGTGTTTATGTCCACTTGCTGCTTCCCAAAAGCCTGGACATATTATACAGCCTCTGTTGAAACACACATTGAGGCACCGAACACATAGCAGTGAAGCAGCACCACTGGTCCAGGCTCTGCCTTGGAGTGTTTGCTTTGATATTTTTGCTGCTCAATGGCATCCTGGGCTGTATTCAACTGGTCTAAATTCTGCCCACATTTCTATGCCAGGCTCCCATCAACTTACTCTGGGTCTTCAGAGGAGCTGATGTCTGTAGGTGCTTCTGTGCTAAGGGGTTGGAAGACATCTATGCAGTGTTCTGGTATGTATTGTTAGTGGGGTGGGTTTTCCTGCCCTCCCTGTGTATGCCTGACTTTAGGCTCCAGCTCCACTCTCTGAGATGTAGAGTATTGCCTGTCTTCTCTGTTCACACTCTAGCCCAGGATCTTGTTCCTGACAGAAGCTGATGGGCCAGACGTAAGGGGAAACTGTAAAAGAGGGGCAAGCAGTTCTAATACTTCCTTGATGTACTTAGCTGTTTGCAGCCATCTGTGTCTTGGGGATAACTGAACCCAAAGTGATATCTTTGTGTTAGTAATGTATTAATAATAATTGTTCAAAGCACTACATGTTGACAAGCCACTGTACAAACTTTGCATAAGAAGATATGCTCACTCAGATTAGATGTGATAAAAAGGAAAATAGGACGTCTACTCATGTAAAGGATTATGGGGCAGAGGAAGCAAAGTAGGTTGGTGAGATAGTGGGGCAGGGACTACAGTAAGTATAAAAAACCTCAATAAATTGGGGAAAAATGAAGGTAGGAGTGTGGAGAGAGGTAAGGGAAAAGAGGATATATCAGCAGTGGGAAGTTGGTAGAAGATTATGTTGCCTTCCTAATGTGAATCAAAAGTGTGGGTGGACTGTGTGAGGCAAGTAGAGGAGTCCAGGAGGTGAGGATGGGAGTGTGACAAAGGGAATGGATTTAGTGTGGTAGGGCAGCACAGAATGGACACGAATGTGACAGGGGTGGAGAAATCAGGCAGGAAAAGAAACCAAGTTAAGAAGACCTGTTACAGACAGAGAAAAGGAAATGCTGGGTTTAGTGACTTTTAGGAAGAATGGGATATATGTTTTGGATAAGGGGAATTGGGTGAGATACTTGAGCAGTATGAAGAGAGTAAAGTGATGGGAGACAGATGAGGGTGAAAAGGGGAAAAGAGTCTGGCTTCCTCAGAAGTCCAGAAGGGATCTGGAGATGCTGAGTAGAGGAACTGAATGAGCTGTGGAGCCCAAAGATGACCTTAAAAACATCTGCAGAGAAGTGGGATGCTAGGAAAGTAAAATCTTCAAGAATATATTGGCAGCCAAGACTCCTCCCAGTAAGAGAAGACCTGACTGGAAGCAGCTAACTCTTATGGGGATTTCTGCCACTTTTATTTCAACTTAACTCACAGGGGGAACAACCAACAGTCGGTGGGATTTATCTCGGTTACCACCACTCCCTTTGAAGTGTCTTCTTCCTTAGCTTCTCTTGTGACCAGTTCTACACTTTCTTCCTAGCAGCTGTTAGGCTGTAAGGGATGTTGTGAAATTTTGGCATTGCAAATGCCAACAGACCCCTTTGCCTATTGGAGATAAAGACTAACCTTGGCTCTTTCAGAGAATGGTGGGAGACATTAATTCACGCTAGCCTGTCCCTGTAAGTTGGAGAGTCACATGCAAACAGTCTACTGGTAGATGCCATGCCTAAAAATGGGTAGGTTAGGGGATTAAACCTCTGAGGTGAAGCAGCACAAAGATCAGATTGTATGGATGTAAGACTCAGCTATTTGAGACTTGAATACTAACTTTCAGGCCACATTAATATTGAGCAGATGGTGCATAGCAGAACTTAAGAGCGGTGTTGTCAGAAGATGCTCTTTGAATCTTCTCCACTGTTTGGCATATGTCTACTCTGTACTCTTACCACAATGTGCTCTCCAGATTTGAGAGATCCTATCTTGCTCTCACCCAGCGCAGACAGATTTCACAGACTTCTCTGGGACAATACATACTTTTCTGTAACATGCTTTCTTTCCATCAACATGAGAGAAGATCTGAAAAGATCAGTCTCCCAAAGCAAAGTTAGACTGTCTGAACACCTGTCTACTCTGTCAAGAGATCCCACTGCTGGTTTTGATATGGCTTATGAAGATGACAGATTTCTTGTTTGCTTAGAAGTGAGGTGAAGGTATGGAAGGACACAGACTTGAGTATGTTGGGGCCAACAAGGGCCTGATTTGATCAACTTCAACAGGCTTTGGATCAGGCCTTCAATGACTTTGCGTGTGGGCTGGTGTGAGTAGACTGAGAAGGGATGTGGTCTATGGCAGGATCACTGCAGAGAAAGGATGGTGCTTTACTGGGGGTGGAAAATGGAATTGTCACCGTGGAATGAATGAATTGTACAGTTTCTCTTTTGTAACCCAGGGAATAATTAAGATAGATGGGTAGATGAATTAGCTGTCCTGCAAGGTCAAAAGTGGATTGCCTTATTACTCTATTATTTCACTGTTGTGGAACTATCACCACTAGTGCCTTTTTCATGATATTTTGTATATCGCACCAAAAAAAAAAAAAAGACAAAAAAACCCCCCAAAAAATGGGAAAAAAAAGAAAAAAGGGGGGGAGATACAAATTGATCGTTTGCTGGTGAAATCAGTCTTCGTCATCGCCAGCAGTGCTTGGATTAATGGGATTGAAGGCTGCTGGAGGTTCAGCCAGAGAGACGGGCGGAAAAACAAGAGAAATTGGTTTGCACCCCTGGGAATGGAATTGATGTGACTTGCACGGAGCTGCTGCTGCAGTGGTGGCTGCTATGCTGTGATGCTGGTTTTTTTTGTTTTGGTTTGTTTTTTTTTAATGGGAGATGGGAGGACAAAATAAATCCCTAGCTGGAATACTGGGTCATTGCAAACATAGATGGTAATCTTCTACGGTGTTTGGAAGGTCCAGAAGTGTATATTTGCTATAAGCCTTTAGGGAACAATAGAGCATAGACTTCGTGAAACAGAGCTGCTTTCTGGTGATCTTCTGCTACTCTGGGGGGGTTGTTTAAAAATAAGGTTTGGGACAAGCACTGGAAGCTGGACATTGCTTCCATTACTGACAAATACTCTCCAATCTACATAGCTGGCCATGGAGATCTTCCAAATGGGTAAAAGCCATCGTGTGGAATCATCATGGATCATCCATCATAATGGAAGTAGAGAAGAGGAGACTAATGATAGACGTGGTTGTAGAGTGGAAGAAGCAGGGGCATAACAATTTAGGTCACTGTGTTTTCGACCTGACAGACACAAAAATGAATATGGGGAGAGGAAAACCTTTAGTTAGTCTTCCCATCTGCAGTGCCAAGAGGTGGCTCAGAAATTATTGTTTTTTTCTGAGTTTCTTGCTTGTATTCTAGTAAATAAGGGTTTGTAGAGGTCTGAACTTCTGATTCACAGGGAATCCATGTCTATGTGCAGCCAGTGTCAAGGGTCTTCCCTGCTTACAGGCATTCTCTTCTGTGTTCACCTAGTGCTAGCAGGTTATGGCATAGGGTAGATGTAGCACGAGACTCTGAACTGCTGAAGTTGATGTTGTGCCTGGCTACTCTTAAGCAGCAGGATACATAGTGTTCATCTGAACAGCTTAAAAGCAGAGCTATTAAGAATGGCTTTCCAAATGTGAGGCTGGATCTGAGGAAGATGAAGTCAGTACTACAGTTCTTTGTGTCAACTGGAGATCTAGCAGATTGCTTCCTCATTTAGAAATAATTGCCTTTTATCCCATTTGGTCAACTGGTTATCAACAGTGAGATTTAAAGAGTGAAACTCAGATTATTTCTGAAACCTTTTCCATGTGGTTGAAGACTCAAGATACCACACTGCACACCTGTGTCCTGTCCATGGGGAGTCAAACTGAGACTGAGGGTGGCTTTCCAACTCATGACTGGCTCTGGGACCATTTCCCAGAGATCAGACCATCCACAACGCAATAGTGTGCAGGGCAAATTTCCTTTTCACTTTACCTCCCCTCCTTTCCTGGGCTACACTCTTGATTATGAGAGATGATGGTGTTAAGTTGGCTGTGAACACTAGGCCATTCATATAAGTCTTCTGCACTTAGAGAGCCCCCCCGCCCCCCCAGTTGATGATTAAATTAACTCTTTCCAGTCTTATAAATCCAGAATAGCATGAAAGTAGAACGGAGTCTACTACAGCTTAATATAGCTGTGAGCTGTCCGTGTTCATCTCCGACGTGTTAATTCTGAAGTCTGAAGAAGGCATTTTTGTTCTGAAATAACTAGTGGGTGAAGTTTGGTGGAAAGCCTGACCTCCCCACCCAAGATATCTGTGGGACAGCACAAGCTCTCATTCCTCTGTACAGCACCATTAGCCAGAGCATCAGTGAGAAGGTGAGAAAACTTGACAAAGGAAGCATTTAAAAGAAAATTCAGAAAGTGGGGTGTGCAGCCCTAAAATTCTTTCAGCATCTTCTACTCTGCTTTATTCCGTGCTCAATGCACAGATAGAAAAGCCTGAGGGGGATCTGGGAAACTCCTTTTCCAGCACTGTGAACAGTACAGAAGCAAGACCTTGATGCAAAACATTACGGTGTTTGCATCAGGCAACTGGCTCTGAAGATAGTCAGGGTGAGCTGAACCTATTTACTAGCAGGAAGATCAGCTGGCTCACAGGGCCACAGACGTTTTCTTCCCTCAGATGTGCACTGTGAAACTTGCCTTTTGCTTTCCTGATGAGGGGTCCTTGCGTGTCTGAAGGGACAGATCCGTTCCTCGGGGCCATGCTCCATGCAGGCCTGAGGGAAGCATGCTTTCTGAACTGTGAGCTGCTATGCTGGGTAAGAAAACACATTAACCCTTGTGTGCTTTAGATGAGCTTCCTATTGTTGCCAACCTGATTTGCATATTGGATTTTCTGGAGCATCCATTACTTTTGGTTTTGGCCCAAACTACTTTTTGGTTCCTTGGAATCAAGGCAAATGCTATAAGACTTATGAGCTGCAGCTTGTAGTAGTAATTGTAGCTTATAGTTAACTAAAAAATGTCTTTTAACCTGGTGGTCACAGTGCTGGGAGACTGGGATGACTTGTTGGAGTGAGTTGTTCAGAACAGTGCATACTGGGGCATAGAGCAGAACGGGAAATAGGAACGTTCTCATCCAAGATGTGTGCGTGATCCTGGACCTTCCTGTCAACTCCCCGTGCTTGTGCCTTCAGGGGAGACATCAGCACAAGGGAGGGCATCAAAGACAGATCAGATCCTGATGCACTTGTGCATTTTTCACCGAATCTTCACTCAGACAAGATTTCCCTGATTATAGAGGCCATTTGATTAAACAAATACATATTAAAAAAGGACTAGGAGAGTTCAGTGGAAGGAGGCACTAAGGGACAAGTACTTCACACTGTGAGTCCTCAGGAATTTCTTGGTGAAACCAGTGAAAAAGGTCTGCCACATGATATAAGTCTGGGCCCTGGCTCAGGGAGCTTGGTCTTTGCAATCAGATGTAAGAAGGCATGTAAATGTGATGGATGGTTACCTGAGTGTAGGCTGTGTTATGTACAATGGTCCATGGTGTTATAGGCTGACATTTGTCAGGAATGAGCAACCAGCAGGAAAGCCTCTGCTCCAGCACTGCAGGTCCATGGGAATGTGATGTGACCAGGGCAAGCTGCTACCATAAGCTTCTACTTGCTGGCAAAGTGATCAGGGTGTCTCCTCAAGGAGTACCCTTTACTGCAGCTGTTTGCAAGGCGGGCTTGCCACTTCTGGAGAATGCCCCACTGTTGATGTCCCTATCTCTGTTTTATTTTGGGTGATGAAAGAAGACAGGTAGTTTGTGTCTCAAAAGAGGGTATGATGTGTTGGCATCACATGGATCTCTGTGTGCCTTTCAGCTGCAATTATGAACACCAGAGGAAGGGTTTTGAGACAGCTATATGAGGGCTTCACATACAGTTTCATACGTAGCAAAATTAAGGAGTAACTCCCACTGCTGGTTTTGTAGCTTTAATGTATGATGTCGTCTTTTGCTTCTCACCATAGACCCCTCTGACTGTCATCATCCCAGGTGAATTGTGTTTTTGCTTAAAACCATGATTTTGACCAAAAGCAGAGATGCAGCAAAACTTCAAATGTTTCCTTCTGATATTTAGAAGCAAAATAAGCTTTCATTTTTCCTGTTACATAGGTTATTTTGAGATTGGCTATGTTTAAATGCAACCTTAAAGAGTTACAGAGAGAAAAATATAACACCAAAGCCCAAGGACTAGCTTGGAGTAACACCATGCACTTTGGTTGCTCTTAAGCACTTTATTTTTTCCAGGACAAAGTAAGACTAACCCTTCTTCCCTTTTTCCAGCATACTATTTTTTTTCATAAATGTGTGGTTTTACAGGTGAAACTTAATTGGGGAGACAGCAGGTAGCATCAAGGAGTAGATTCAAGTGAATCTAATGAGTGTTTCTTTGCTTTCCCGTCCTCTTCAATTGATGGAAGTTCAGTGTTGGGAATCTGTAACTTTTAAAACCATACCTACAAGGAAAAATGTTTTTCTTTGAAACTGTGGCTTTTGCTGTTAAGCTGAATGTAATCAGGTATGCTTTCCCTCTGGTGAAAATCAGTGCATTTTATACCATGGTTGATGATGATTCTTTAAAACAAGCCCCAAGTTTTCATCCTCCCATGCCCCTTCCTCCTACAGCACTCGCGCACCTTAATGCATATCTGGATTTGACCCATCAGTGATGGTAGCTGTTGTTGTTGTTGTGCTCCTGCTAAATCATTGGGTATTAATTAAGTTAAAGCAGCATGAGTGGAATAAAGTGAACAGAGGAGCTACTGAAAATACCATTCTGAACTCACAGCTGCACCTTTGAAAGCTGAAGTAGGCACTTTATCTGCTAGGTTACAGTCTCTGGTTATCATCTATGGGAAATTAAAGGTAGTATTTTTACCACCGGAGGGCTCTCATATTTTTCCATTAATGCAACAGAAACATATTGAAAATGACTAATACTCAGGTGATAAAAACCATGAAGTTCAGACAAAGTATGTTCCCTACTTCGCAGCAAGGTCTGTATGTGCAGGGCCTTTGAAAGAAATGAGAGTAACTGCTACGTTGCTGGTTTGACAAAAAGGCAGTGCACATCATGTGATGAACAGACTTTTATTTGGTGGTCGTATCAACCAAGTGGTATTAAAATGTTGAATTTTGCCACTGGATGGAAAGCTCCAGATCCTGAGCTAGCTGTGGGAGGGATGGCAGCTCAACAGGGCTTTGTGAGGATAACACAAAGATACCAACTTACATAAGATGACGATGTGGCCCAGCAGGGGCAATTGATTCTGCTCAGAAGCACAGTTTAACCTGCATAAGTCCTATTTGTTGTGAGGTTTACAGGTTGTGTTTGGATGAGCATGTGTGTATTTCACCCTTCAAAAAGAGGGCGGTGGATTTAATGACTCTCGGTTTACATCATTCTTCCTTCTCCCCCTGGCATCTTGCTATAGCCATCACTCATGCTGTAGTGGAAGAACCTGAGTGGACTCTGCATGTTCTCAAAAAGTATACTGTGAATTTGTGTGGGTTGTGCCAGCTACACACAATAAATAAGGTTGATGGCAAGAACTTGCAGGATGAGGGGCAGCATCAGTGAATACCAATGGATCCCATTGAATTCTATCAGCAAAGATTTTGGCCCTGTGAAAGCAGGAGAAACAGATCTTGCAAATTCATCTGGGAGAAGAAACACATTTCTTAATAAATTATGAAGCTATTGGAGAGTTCATATGTGATGGTTCACATCTGTGTTGCTCTGGAAGTGGAACATCAGTGAGAGTATTGTTCAAGTTGGGGTCTGCTGAGCACTGTGCTATATAAAGGTATTTTTGTCGTGTAAGGAATGATTTCACTAGGATGAGGTGGGGGACTGAGATGCCCAGGCCTATTCCCCAACGTGTGGCTCAGAAATGACAAAGCAGGGAAGTATTATGCTTAAAGCGTTGTGGGTTTTTTTCTTTCTGAAGAAAAGGTAGATATGGGATGACCTAAAAAACAGTTGCATTTGGTTGCATTTTCTCACAGAAAAAGGTTCTGAACAAGTCTAAATGTTGTACTTTTTCTTATTTTTAAATAAATCTCCTGTATTCCTTAGCGGAGAGTACTGCTTCATAGACAATGATAATTTTAACACTTAAATATTTTTTCTTGATTTTTTTTTTAATGTTTAATAAAGAGAAATACTTCTACATATGCAAATATAGACATGCATATTACAGCCTTTTGGTTAGGTCATTTTGGAAATGTTTTAGGACACTATAGAAGGGAAACAATAGTAAATTCACCCCCTTTGTTTCTCAAATTTTTTTGCAGCTAGTATTGAAGCAAATATCACTGATGGGCAGGTATCAGTTTCTGGTCTTAATGTTGTCTTGCTACTGGTCTAATATACATACTTGAACATATCATTCAGCTTCACCCTGTGTTTTAGTTTAATTTGTATATGATTATCAGAAAAATTAAGCCTGGAAGTAGTGCCATGAAATCATCTGATCCACCTCCCTACCCTAGGGCAAGATCCATTCTACCTTAAATGGGTATTTTCTAACTTTCTAACTAATTTTCTATTTTTAAAAGCTTTCAGTGATGGAGACATCATGGCTTCCCTACTGCAATCTGCTCCAGTGCTTCACTAGGCTCTAGCATTAATTCACAGCACTAGAAACCTTGTCCTTGTGCCCAATCTGAATCTTACCACAGTTTAAGCCTTGTTCTCTTCTCCACGTTGATGCCTAGAAGAGCCTATTGCCTTCCTTTTTGTGCAGTATTTTATTTACTAGGAAGATGTTTCTCCTAAGCCTTCTCATCTCTAGACTGAATACCTCCGGTTCTTTCCAGCTTTCCAGGTCATGCTTTCCAGATCCTGGACCAGTCTCACTTCTCTTCACAAATAAGTCTTATTTGCTAACATCTGTCTTGAATGCTGGGGTCCAGACCTTAATGTAATATTCCAGCTGAGGCCTCACCAGTACAGAGAGGTTGATGTGCCTGATCATCCGTGCTTCTCTTTAAACCATCCATGAGAGTGTTCAATTTTTTTTTCCCAGGATGACCTTACACTAGTAACTCCTGTTCAGCTTGAGCTTTTCCTGCAGAATTTCTGCCTCACCTACTCTTCCTGATCCTGTATTTGTGCTATCTGCCAAAATGAGGCAATTTGTTTTTGTCTACATTTGTTTATGTTCAAGGAAATGTTAAATAGCTCCTTTGCATGGGAATTGAAGAAGACATCCCTGCAGTCTAGTTCAAATTTAAACAGGGAGGAACTGACCTGGCAGGAACTTGGGAGTGCCACACCAGTAAATGTGGCTGGTCTTTCCAACTTGTGGCAAGTGTTATGACTGCAAAAATCAAAGGTTTGAGCTTGGAGATCACCTGAGCAGCACTCACTAAAACTCCCCAGGGTTCAGTCTGTTGTGAATGGAGACAGTGCTTCTATACAGCCATGTCATTTCTTTCAACACTGGATGGCCTTTGCAGGTCTCCTATCCAAAAATCAGCCTAATATGAGCCTGCTAGCTAATAAAACTATAGAAGGTTACAGAACAAAGTGGTTTGTCTGTAGGCCAGGTAGCATGATGAACAGCAGGCATTTAATTGATTCTGATGTCTTCAATGATCAGCATCGGAATAGATTATTGCCTCCCAGCCCAGATTTACTGTTGACGATGTACCATGTCATACCACTAAACTGTCTTGAAGGTGATTTCTGGCCAGCACAATATCACGCAACTGCATTGCAATGACATTTTGTGACATACAAAAAAAAAAATTTAAAAAAAAAAAATCAATGGCATGCTTTAGCTCACCAGGCACATAGCTGCAATGTCCTGAAAGGTGGCCCTTTCCAACGGGGCAGCCCTGAAACTGCTGCAGGTCACTGTACCTATGCTCCAGTTGTGGGGAAATCAATCAGATAGCTTTAATTTAATTTTTCTTCTTAGTAAAGAAGATGTTGTGAAACAGCCACAACCTTTCATGTAAAAAATAAAATCCCTTACGCTTTGCTGGAAGCTTGATTTACTCTCTTTTTTTTACTTTGTTTTTTTTAAATTTTAAAATTTTTTTTTGCATGATTTTTGATGTTTTTGTCAAATGAAAGAAAAAAAAACGTAATTTTTTTTTTCTTCCTTTCTTTCACATTCCTTTATTTTTTTCATGAAAATGTCATTTTGGGCAATCCAAGCCTTTACATTTAACCAAAAAAGAATATCTGCTCTAGCCATGCTAAGCCCTTTTTCTAATCATGGTTCCTTCCTGAAGTCATGTTTGGAAGACACTGAACTCTGGTCCTTCAGCTTTTTCAGAGCTTTTCTACCTGTATTTTCCAGCTGAAATGGCCTGCCAAATTGATTGGAAGGCTTCTGGAATTTTCTCCTTTTTCTTAAATATCATCTAGTTAGGGGTGTGGGTGGAAATACCTCCCCTAAAACCAGCAAGATAGAAATCAAGGTGCTTTATAGCCCCTTGGCTCTCTAGTTCACTATGCAGAGTAACTTACCATTGTGGTTCACTGTCCACCAGGTTTTATTACACAAGTCTTGGTCTTGTTGGCTCTTGTGGTATGTGTGTGGGATGGGGGGAACATGAAGGTCGTGTGCTGAGTAACATTCACTTCTGCTCCTTGGCTTCCCACGTTCCCATGGCCAGTTTGCTACTGGGGAAGTCTGTCTGTCTGGGGCTTACAGCCCTTGACTGGCAGTGACTGATAACTGAAGTTGCAGGTTGACTTCAATGCAAATTCAATTTCTCCTCCTGTATTAGAGTTTCTTAAGTACTGTTTTGCAGCAGTGAAGCTGGTGTGATTTACTGAGTGGATTTACACTTCAGTGCTGTGGCAAGAGCTATGGTAATGAGTGAAAGCCAGCTTAGATGAAGAGCAGCGCTGCTATTGCTTACCACCATGACATCCTCCCACCTGGCTGAAACTGCTGTCAGGGCCACATGCTGTTTATGTGGTAGGTGTGAAAGGCTCTGAGCTCATCTCTCGGGGATTGTCATCTCTCGGTGAGCATCTGTAATGGTCATGTACCACTGGTAGCTTTGTGTGCCCTGTTTGACCACCTTGGGCGGAGTCTTGGGAATCCCAACTTTCCACTGTGCGGCGTTGCTGAGCTGGGATCATTTCTTACTACTGGAGGACATCATTACTACTGGAGGACAAGAAATAGCAAAGGGAGTGTTTCCTTCCTGCTTTCCATTTTTCCCACTCCTATGGTTTGACAGCCAAGCTGACCCTCTTGGGTTTTTTGACCACGTTTTCCAAGTGTTTATAAGAAATAAAACACATTTTGAGTAAAATTTCTAGTTTCTGAAGACTTTTCTATAAATCTGTTGATTTTTTATCTTAAGGGACTTGCTAAAACTCAGTTTGTTTTAACCAATGCATTTTCAAAACATGAATCTCCTGGTTCCTGTGTTTATTAGCCAAAAATGGTCTTTACAGCCTGGAACTAAGCTCTGAAATCTGTTTTTGCAAAACATATTTTGAAATCTGTTCTTTTTCTGTTGAGGAAAAATTTCCCAGCCCTTTGCCTATTGCACATTTTACTTTTGAGTGATGAAAAAAATTGCTATGAGAGGTATTCTGGTTTTTGTCCCATCTAATGCTGAAACATAAGAAGCCCAACTCATGCCTTATAGTACAGCTGCTTGGTGTGGGATAAGTAAAGGCAACAAGAGACCCCAGCTGTAGGCCTGAGGGCCATAGACTGTCTGCAGTGTTGGCTGAACCTCTGAGCTCAGTGCTGCGCACAGCAGCAGTTCATAACAAAAATGGGGTGCAATAAGTATTTCCCCTTAACCCTCCAGATACAGCGTGAAGCAGGTGACTGGGAGGACTGGACTGGTGGGAATATTTTTTATGAAGCTTTTTCCTTGAAACACAGTGTAGTCTCATTGAAATCAAAATTTCTGGTGGGAGCATAGGAAAGTCTCCAATGACAGTGAGAATTTCTTTAGCGGAAGTTAAGCTGCCAGATCTAAACTAGCAGGAGAGGAAGTGACCTAGTCTGGTTAAATCTGTGCTCTGGGCACACAGCGGCAAATGGCAGAGCCAAACTCAAGTCCTAGTACAGAGTGATTCAGAAGATGAACAAGGCCATACATCTCCTCCACCCCAGGTGGACACTTTAACCAGTGTGGAGGTAACAGATCACTTCTGTTAGACCTGTTCCAGTCTGTGTCAGTGACTGGTATGCTGGCCCAAGCCGGGGCTGGACTATCTGCCTTGTGCAGCGCCCTGGTGCACAAGCCACGCTTGTGACCTCCCCTGGAGTGGTGTGTGAGCTGGGTCTTCAACCTAGTGCTGACTGCCTCTGTTGCTCTGTACTGCATAGGCTATGAAATGTTTTACTTTTATCCAAACCTTGCAACATTTTGTAAATAAGGTATTTTGGTTTGCTTGTAAGAAGTTTGGGAATCCAGGCATCGGTTTTCCTGGGACCTGATGCTTTGTCAGTTTCTTTCTTCTGCTTTCTTCTTGGAAACGTGTGGGCATGACTTTCCAAACAGTGCTGGGGCCTGTTCTTTGTCCCTTGACTGAATGGATCTCTCAAGCAGCTCCAAGACATTCTAGTCCTTCTGTCTGATGGAGTCTCGTTTCTATGTTTTACTCAATCTTGCTTTCCTCTTTGTTTTGCATTTTCCCTTAATCCATCCTTCAATGTGATGTAAAATACGTCTTTAAAAATGCAGACATGCCCCTTTAGCCTACTTCCTAGTCTTATCCTGTAAAAAAAGTCATAGATGTTTGCTGTGTCTTCTGCACACACCTGCATGATGCTGCAAAACTCCCTTTGTTATAGAAACGGGGTTTCCTTGAGGGGGTTTGTGCATAGTAGGTGGGTTGTCAGCAGTCACCACACACGTATAAAGAAAACTTGCATATGAATGTAGCTTTCTGCCTTAGATGCAGGCTTCTTAAAAGACTTACTTAAGCTTTCATTTGAGGAACAGTTAGATGCCTTGCTTGGTTTGAACATCCTCAATCTGCTTATGCAGGCAGATGACTGATTTGTGAGCTGACGGTTTTCTGTTACCACTGTGTTTGGGCAGCACAGCACAGAGGTTAATATTTTCAGGGAAATCCAGACTTGTGACTCTGGCCTTGACTAAATAAGCATTGTGGTGATAACCCTAGGGGTACTAGCAAAGGCACATTTCCATGAATCTGCAGGTCTCCAGCCCTTAAGTTTCCTTTCGAGGTTTGAATTTTGTCCTGCTAGCCATTCACTTCCTCCTCAGTCTTCACAATGTCCCATTTCTCTCACATAAATTTATCCTCCCCTTCTTCATACCAGGTTAACCTTGGCATATGGTTAGAGAATTTCCTTAGAGATTGGCTCATTCTGTCTTTTCTTCAATACAGATTCTTGTTTTCATGTCCAATTGCATCAACATCAAGGTGTCCCCATACATTTTTCTCACAGAAACTGAGTCACACTTTTATGGGTTATAGTAAAGCAAGGCAGGATCTGCCCTGAGAGCTCACCATCCAAGCAAGTGCCATGGCTACAGTGGCAAGAAGCAGAGCCCAGCTGCCCTGTCATCTGGACCAGTGCCTTGATTGTTGTGAGCTTCTCAGTACTTCCTCTTTTGGAAAGCTCTGTTTTGCTCCCCAATCTTCATTGACATATGACCAACATGTCCCCATCTCCCCAGGGTCTCCTTAAGCCCTTTGTTTTTTATTCCAGGACACTTGTACTGCATTTTCCTGTTCTTTATTCCTTTATTACCTCTTGCTGCAAAGTCCTTGCCTCACCTAATTGCGTTATGGCTTGGATCCATCTGTATTCTTTCTCTGGGAACATTCCAGCATACTGCTCTCCTCCCTTTCTCAGTCTGAGGCTTCATCTCTTTTGTAACTTTCCATAAGCTTCACACAGCAGATGTGAGTTGTGGTCTCAGCTTTTCCTCATCCCCGCCTGTCCTAAGGTTGTGTGTGTTTTGGGCTATCCACCAGGCTGGTATGTCTGCTACATGTGGTAGTTATGTTCCTTTTACTTTAGTGCCTTAGGCAAAGTTATTTGGGCTACCAATGTGGTGACTTAGCCTAGTATTTTTTTCTAGTTGGCTTCTTTCCTGTTGCAGTTTTATCACCTTACCCCACAAGTCCACATGGAAAGGGGGCAGAACATTGTCTGCGGAGGTGACTGAGAAGTTCTAATGTTTGGCGTCTGGAGCTGTGGTGGTGAAGGCCACTTGACCACCCCTCTCCACAAACACATGTGCCAGGTGGTGTTGGCAGGTCCTCTTGTTTGGTTTCATTTGTTTGCCTTTTGTGTTTTTTGTAAAAAGCCAGCAGTAGCAGCAGCAGCAGCTGTACGGCAATGGCACAGCCGCTCTATTCCTGGCCAAGAACCCTGTGAAATTAATCCACATCTCGCTGAAATCCTACCCTGCTTTCGGGTCACTGCCTCGTTCCGGCACCGCGGAAGGCAGGGATCCCGCGATGATTTATTACCAGCCCCAACGCACATATTATTATGAAATGAGTTTATTACACTCTAAATCTCCTGTTAATGTGCTACTGTTTTAATCCCTTTATCCAATTTTCAGTCTCTCAGGCTTGGCTGCTGTTCACTTGCACAAAACTCTCCATTCTGAAGGTTTTATTGTACGATATCCATATCCATTTATCCTGCTTTAAGGCCGCAGTGCTGAGGCTCTGGTGAGGAGGGGGAGCATGAGAAAGAGATGGGTGAGGCAGGAGGGGATGGACCAGGGGCTGTGTGGGGGAAGAGATTGGTCTGACTTAGCCTGTAAGGGTATAAAAAGGAGTTGAAGTGGGTAGAGGAAGACGGTGTAGGGGGAAAGGAACTGATTTTAAGGGGAGCAGCAAGAATAGCTACTGATCCAAGGAATGAAGTAACAAAGTGAAGGCACTTTGGGTAAATCATACAGTAAGTGTGTAAGAGAGGAAGGGGACTCAGCCTCTGCTTTGAGACAACCATGAATCAAGCAGCTTTAGAAGTGGGGAAAAAAGAGGGCAGAAACAGAGTAATGATAGAAAATGAAGGGAAAGGGCAAAAGGAAGTGTGTTGAAGGATGGGAGAGGAGGAGCATGAGGCTAAGTGGGAGGGTGTGAGGGAGGGTGGAAAGAGCATTCTCCGGGATGCACAACAAAAAGGTTTGGGCAATGGACTGATGAGAGGAATCACATTCCCGATTTCCCCCATCAGTGGTCAGGGAGCAGCCCCAGCACAGACAGAGGGAAATGCCTCATGGAAATTTCTGTGGGTCAAATCAGTGTTGTCATAGGGAGGTGCCCCACAAGGATCAACATTTCCACCCTATGCCTCTGTACTCAGCCTTCCTGCTCTCCAGCCTGGGCCCTCCAGGCTGGTGACTGTCCCAGCCAGCCATTTGGAGATGGCCAGCTGAAGGGACGAGACAATTCTTGACATTTCAGGTCATTGGCTGGAGGGAGTTTGCTTTGCAGTGTTGTGGCAGATGATGAGCATTGGCTTCTTCCACTCAGCCCTCAGACCAGAGAGGAACATAACTGCAGAGTAGACTTGAGATGAGAAAATGGGTCCCAGAGCAGATCCCTAAAGACAGCCCTCCACTCCATCGTGGCAAGTGCTACAGTAGGTGCTACTTTTGTTTACTCCAGCTAAGGATCCTACCTAGAGCCATACCCGATGCCTAGTGAAAACCAGTAGACAGACCTATGCTTATTGAGCCCTGCTGATTATCCAGATCCAGCTACATTTGCACCAGAATAAAGAAGTTGCCCAAGCCACAAAGCAGCATTGCATGCCCCAGCTGGTGGTGGGAAGCATCAGAGGCGGCAGCGTGTGGTTGCCTGCAGAAACAAAGCAGGATGGTTGGGTCACACCCTTGACTCTGCTATTGGTTTGCCGTAGCACTGAGGTACTTTCAACACCTTCACATATCCAGCTACAGGATGAGCACAGTGACCCTACCCCCTGTGGTCCTTTTACGGGTAGAAAGAAATAGGTGAGCTGGTGCTTTGTGGCTTTCAGCTGTGGCTTGCAGGAACCTGTGGGGAGAATGCTATTGTGTGAGATATTTTTGTACCTAACTCTCTAGGCTGCATTAAAAATCACAGCCACAGAGCATGGTGGTAAGTGTCTGCACTAGAATGTTCCTCTGCTGTTTTATGCCCTCTTGTTTTACAGACCTATAACATACTGTCCAGTAGATACTTGTGCAAAAATCTGTGTTACGTTTTGCACAGAACACTTTTGCAAAGTCATTAAGCTTGTTTCTGATGAAATGCAAATCTTTATGGCTTTGCCCCAACACACTTTGTTGCTCTTATAAAACAAAATAAGAATGAAATATATGCACAAAATTTGAAAATCAATATATAGGGGAAGGGAATGCAGCTAAATAAAACTCACCAAAACTTATTTGGGAGGAGTGGAAAAATCCCCAAACTTTAAGCCAGAATAGAGAAGCAAAGAGATTTGCTTAAAATAGCACAAGCTCTTGTGTTGGAACTGCTGAGTAGCTAATGTCCTTGGCTTTTTTAGCTAGCCAGTTATTTAAAATAGCTCCTGCCCATAGTGTTTGCTTTATGATGTTCTTCTCCTTCCTTCCACCTATTCTCTTTCATTTTCTCCAGAGATATTTTATCAGATCTAGCCACTGAGAGTAGGAGAGACAGAGATTAAATGAGATGGTTAGGAGGCTAATGTTTTCGGTCCATGGGAGGGATTCAGAAGCTGAAGTGGCTTCTTGTAGTTCAGCCTGTACTGGAGAGCTGGACTTGCTGCACCTCTGGTGTGTACAAAGGTTTAGTTGAGGGAAGTGCAAAGTAAGAGTTAGAGCAGAAGGTCTCAGACGGTCTGCCAGTCTGGGCTGTGTTCTTGTCCCAGCCCTGATACCAGTCTCACCACCTTGGGCAAGTCAAAGACCTGTTCTGTGCCTCTGTTTCCCTTCTGTACAAGGTGGTAATGACCAGATGGAGGGTACTCAGTGGTACTCTGAAACTCTTGAAGAGGAGGAGGTCTGCTGACATCTAATACTCATTTGGACCTTGTAAGCTTTGGGTCTTTTAATAGGCAGCAAAAGCCTTCCTCTGACCTTGGTGAGGATTTCTGCTGGGTCCTGCCCTGTGTTTCATGGGGGACTGGTGAGCTGGGGCAGGTGAAGAATTAGAGAAAGGCCCCAGCAGGGAACTAGTGCCTTCATGTTCATCCAGTCCAGCTGAAGCTAGTGACTGCACTTGAGGATCCTGCCAGGTCAGGATTTCACCAGGCCCCCAACTCTCCCCTCATTGTGGCACCCAACTGGCTTCCTGGTGGCCCTTTCCAAGCTCTACAGCTGAGCCCAGAAGATAGCCCTACCCGCGCTAGCCTTCCCTGCCCTGCTCTTCCTCATTCCCCCGCTTCCCCCTCCACCCCTTGCCCTGCCTGGCTGTCCTCTGACTTCCTCCCACATTTTCCCTCTCCTCCCACGCCCCACTCCTCCTTTTCCTCCCCTCTTCCCATGACTCCAGATCCAGCTTCCTTTTTGTCTCACACGCTCCCCCTCTCCCGCTACCCTCCCACATCCTTATAGCCCCCCCACACACACTCCCGTGCTCTCCCTCTCATGTCGAGGACTTGCCTCTACTCTCTGACACAGAAGCCTGTATCACTTCCAAGGCTCCTGCTGTCAGCTGGGGAATAGATAAAGATAAATGATATTATGTTAAATTCCACTTAATGACAAATTTTTAATTTTCTGAACATGGTCATTTTCTGGCTAGTGAATCAAGTGTAGGGAGCTAATTACATGAAGATCTGAACAAAAATAACTCCTAATTTTCAAGGATAATGGAAGAGAAATGTTGGAGATTAATGGCACTATTTATCTTTTTTAAATTTCTATCTTTCTCTGTGATAGCACTGCTCCCCAAGGAAAATATTCATAAAATGAAATTGAAGTCGTAACTTAATAGGTTATTAAAATTTTTGAGTGCATATCACTTTCCTTCCGCCGCACTGTAAATTTAAATTGAAGTTTGCGGCTCCTCGAGTCACCAGCGGAGTTTTTTTTATGATGGCACAATAGAGGGAAACATGCATCTTTGTCAGGAGGTATTTGCTATTCTAATTTTATGGCAGGCCGGATTATCAGAAAGGAATGTCAGAGCACGGGGAAGCTGACAACACTACAGCCTTCAGCCATGTGTTTCCATTAACGCCCAAAGCTGTCCAGGGGTTTCTCTGGACTGTTATTTTCCATTTCAGTCTTTTATCTTGATTTAAAGTGAGGGCGCCGAAAATTCAGCTCCTGTCATTTTTCTCACTCTCTCTCTTTTTCTCACTTTCTCCCTTCCCACTCCTTTTTTCTTTTTTTTTTTCTTTCTCTGCCTCTGCTCACTGCTTCTCTTCCATCTTTTTTCTTTTTTTTTTTTAATCCTCTCCCCAGTCTCTGCTGGGAGCTCCTCTCTCTCTGTGTCTCCGTCCCTCCCCCACATGTCTCTGGTCCTTTAGGTGTAAAGCTCCAGGGAGTGATGTCTGGGGATGGGGGCAGGGAGGGTATTTTTCCTTGGTTCTCTAGGAAAGGGGCTGTCTTAAGGCTCTGTCTAGGAGTGTGGCACACAGGGCTTCCTAGGCAGCACATCAGGCCATGGTGGTAGTCAAGTATAAATTTGATGCTCATCTTGGCTGTGTCAGATGTCAATGCCAGGGGTAAAGTGCTTTGTGGTGTCAGATCCTGCTACCATAGTGGGAGGCAGCTGGAGGGAATGGGCAGCACACAAGGGAATATTAAATCCTCCTTTTCCTCCAGCTTGCTGGGTAGCATCAGCCACCTTCATCTTGTTTCACCTGCCTTTCCTTGCCTGACTGATTTGCACCATGGGGCAGAGCCTTTGACTTTGTGCCTGCACTGGTGTGCTGCTGGAGTTTCCCCATCACTGCTCAACTCCACTGCGAGTAGAGCCACTCTTCAGCGGGGTTTCAATACACCAAGGATGGGGCTGCTCAAACCTGGGCAGCTCTGTGGGTGTGTGTTGCCTCCTTGGAGGTCTCCCTCACTGGTGTGTGGCAGGCTTGACCTGTTCCTCTTTGGCTCTACCCCTTCTCTTTTTCCAGCAAGAATGCGTTCACCTCTGAAGCTCCAAAGGTTTTAAACCAGGGAAGGCACAAAGCCAAGACTCCTTTTAACTGAAGGTTCAGCTCTCCCTGAGTCACCAGCCTGGTACAATTCCTCTTGTCTGAAGCAGATGAGCCTGGGTTTGGACTGCAGGGATCCACTTTCACAGAATCCTAGGGGTTGGAAGGGACCTCGAAAGATCATCTAGTCCAACCCCCCTTCCAGAGCAGGGTCACCTAGAGTACATCACACAGGAACGCATCCAGGCGGGGTTTGAATGTCTCCAGCCAAGGAGACTCCACAACCTCTCTGGGCAGCCTGTTCCAGTGCTCTGTCACTCGCACAGTGAAAAAGTTTCTCCTGATATTCACATGGAACCTCCTATGCTCCAGTTTGCATCCATTGCCCCTTGTCCTATCATTGGTCATTACTGAAAAAAGCTTGGCTCCATCGTCCTGACCCTCACCCTTTACATATTTGTAAACATGGATGAGGTCACCCCTCAGTCTCCTTTTCTCCAAACTAAAGAGACCCAGCTCCCTCAGCCTTTCCTCATAAGGGAGATGTTCCACTCCCTTAATCATCTTAGTGGCTCTGTGCTGGACTCTTTCAAGCAGTACCTTGTCCTTCTTGAACTGTGGGGCCTAGAACTGGACACAATACTCCAGATGTGGCCTCACCAAGGCAGAATAGAGGGGGAGGAGAACCTCTCTTGACCTGCTAACCACCCCCTTTCTAATGCGCCCCAGGATGCCATTGGCCTTCTTGGCCTCAAGGGCACATTGCTGACTCATGGTCATCCTTCTGTGCACCAGGACCCCCAGGTCCCTTTCTCCTACACTGCTCTCCAGCAGGTCAGCCCCCAACCTGTACTGGTACATGGTGTTGTTCTTCCCCAGCCACTTTGGGGTGCTGCTGAATGGGAAGGGGACAAGGTGCTTCTGCTGCCCCCAGTCTCTGCACGTGTGGGACATTTTGTGCTCTTTGTGCATGTGGAAAGTTTGGGTTGCTTTTTCATGGGAAGTTTTGTTCAGCATGTCTAGAGCCAAAGCCAGGAAATTACAAAACAAAACCCCCACCTGACTTTGGGGTAATGTCCTTTTTATTGTTATTGCCTTCTGGGGTGGTTGAATCTGTTAGATTTTCTTCCAGTAAAGGACAGCTAAACCTCTGCCCTTCAACACCTCCCCCTCCAAATTCATATCCCCAAAAATGTCATGACTCCAGATGCTGAAGTTTGAAGAGAAGCAGCAAGTATCAAAAAACCCAGAATAAAGCTAGGAAAGTGGGCATCTGCAGCAAGCACCCCAGTTTTTTGCCAAGATCTAAAGGGACTGTGATGGCAGTGTCCTCTTTACAGACCTCACTCAGATCTCAGGGCTGCGTGTACCATCTGTGCCTGGGAGCCAGGGTATTGTGGTGCCCAGTATGGCAGTGCTGCCAAGGAGTGAAAGATGCCAGCACCTCTGGAGATGACTGCCTGTGAAAATCACAGGGCAGACAGCAGCTCAGTTTTTCTTCTTGGGATCTGGTCATGCAGCCATAGCCTTCTCAAGCTGCTGCTTTGAAGGAAACTTGACATGGACCAGGCCATTCTGGAAAATGTACACTGGAAACATGATCCCAGTGGAACTAGTGTCTGTTCAACAGATGTCATCATTATCCACGGTGTCCAGCCTGCATGGGAATATATGTCGATTCCCTCATCCCATCCCTTCCACTTCATCCATGGACAATGACACCCAGCCCGTGCTTTCTGTACCAATGCCCGCATCTCTCCTGTCTGGTCTGAAGTGACACATTTGATGGGAGTGAGAAAGTGTCAGTTCCTGCTGGCCTCGCTGCTCTTGGCCATAAAATAGGTATGTTTTTTGGAGGGCCCCAGTGAGGAAGGTGCTGCAGAAAAGCAAGGGATGTTCTGGAGTCCTGCCAAGAGGCAGAAAGCTGGAAGCTTGGCACAGCTGTCAGCAGAGGACACACTTTCACTCTGCCTTGTGAAACTAGCCAGGTCCTGACACTGCTTCACGTTACATGGTATGCTCTGTTAATTTGAGCAAGAGAAGAAGCTCTAGGGTTCAGGTATTTTTTTGGCAGCTCACCTCTGCACCCAAGAGAGCTCTTGTCTCCTGGCTGCACAAGGAGCATGCCAGCCCCACTCTGCTGTGCACCGGCAGGCTGGAGAGGCTGGACCATCTGTGCTTCTCTGCACTGCTACATCCTGCTCTCCTTGTTCAGCACCAGAGATGGGCTTTCAGCATGACCTTTGGAGAGCATTCCCACAGAACCTGACTTCTGCCAGAGACAGAGAGTAGGAGAGGTTTTAGCAGGGCATACTCTTGTCCTGTGACTCAAGGTGCTGGGTGTGTGCCTTCTGACAGAGCTCTCGACTTTGTCTTAGAGGTGAGTGGTGATTTGCAGTGATATTGTGCAGAGCCTTCTGGACTGAGTGTCTGTTCTGTGATGGCTGTGAATCATTTGCATTTGATGAGTTTCCTCTCTTCTGTTCCCTTGTTCCTAAGCTGGTGGCAGGTGTCACAGTGTACCAAGGACAAAAGGCAGCCTGGTGCTTAGGGGACCCTGCTTCACCGGTCTCTGGTTCTCAGGCACATTCTGAGAGGTTTTGTAAATGGCTGCCAGGCTTCTCCTCTGCCTCAGTTTCCTTGCTTTTGTGATGAGGACAAAGGATGCTTTCCAGTGACACCTGAGGCTTTTACCTCTTGGTCTCTGTGACATTGAGTCCTGTGGACCATGATGGAGACATGCTAAATCAAAGTTAGACCTTCAGTGTAACAGTGTGTCCTCGTCCTCCTTTCCTTCGCCCCCTCCTTCTTCACTGATATAAGGCAGCTTTGGAAAACTTGGGTCCTTAAGGGATGAGGAACGAAATAAATGCTTTTACATTTTTTCAGCTTCTCTTATTTTCCTTGCCCATAAGGATTCTGAGTAACAAATGAAACACAACCGCTATCTGTATGAGTGATCTGTTTGTATAATTCCATCCATGGACTCAAGCCCCAGAAGACACATCCAAGGAGGGAGGGTGTACGTGGGAGTGAAGCTATTTATCCCGGATAGAAACTTTTGTGTTGGCGTTAATGACAGCTCTTTGCCAGTGTGTGCTGAAGGCCAGGACTTGACTACTGGAGATGTGAAACCTCCTGGGGAACAGCGTGGCAAAAGAATGGAAGTGGAACATATAGGAGAGAGCTGTTTTGGTCTCTGGGAAAGTACCAGTGGATCAGATGCTGTGCTGGGCTGCCATGGGAAGATGCTGGTGAGACAGGGTCTGTGAGGCCAGGAAGTCCCTGCTGGTGTAAATCAAGATGGCTCCATTGTGCCTGCAGTGTAAATCAGCAACATGCCCTTTGTCATCGCTGGGCCAGCCAGTCTCGCCTAGGCAGGCACCAGTGGCTTTCCGAGCTGCCTTCTTACAGCTTGTCCTTTCACTGGCTTCGTTCCCTCACCTTTTGTACTTGATTTGATCATATTAAATTGATACATAGATGTGAGCTGGCCAGGCCATGGTAAAGCAGCCCCGACCCTCGGAGGAAGATGAGCATCTTACCTCCCTTTACCAGACAACGAGGCCAGTCAGCCCTCGGTAATTGAGCTTTAATAGACTCTGAGAGGGGTGTAGCTCTCCAGGGAGCGGCCTCAGCTGGCAGCCCAGGGGGGAAGGAGCCTATTGAAAAAGGCTCTCATGACAGGGGGGAATGGCTCTTGCTCCTGGCCGACAGATGAGGCAGAAGAATAATTATCAACAGGGAACACTGGACGCTCAGCCAGTGCTCCTGTGTGAGCTGGAAAACCTGCACGTGGAAGTCTGAGGTCTCTGAGTAAGGATGTACACTGGCATTATTTGGTGCTTGATTTCTGGGGCCCTGTTCTTCTCCTCTCTGCTTCTTGTGCACTTTCCGTCCAAGTGCTCTGATCACTTATGCCTGCTTTTCTTTGTTCCCTGGGACATTCTCACCCTTGGATACTGTTTTTCTGTCCACTATAAAAATATTTTTTTTCAGGTCCCCCTGTCTCAGTGAGAAAGTAAATTCTCCCCAAAGGCTGAACTTCCTGCCATGGGACTGTTTCCCTGGTGGGTAGAAAAGAGATTCTCCAGCTGGAGATGCAGAGGAGCCTCAGAGGATGGACTTAAGCATTGCTGACCTCTCCCAGTTGAAGTCACTATTTGACTAAGAGAATGCACATGATCTTTCTCTTGTGTCTTGGAAAGAAAGATAGCCTGCAATGGTTTTAAATGAATGAAAGCCCCAAACCAGATGCACCTGGCAGCTGTTTTTGTTTTCTGGGGGAGCTGGAGGCAAAGTGTTGAAGTTGAGCTGAGCCTGTAACCCAGTAGCTCTGCCTCCAGGTTCTTTGCCCCCACCACAGGGTGACACCCTCATGTGAACATTGTCCCTCCTCTTTGCAGGCTCTTTCATTAGAAGGGTAAAGTTTCTTTATTCCAGTGTCAGTAAGATTCAGAGAAGTGATACAGATTTACCTCTCCACCAAGACTGGCTGTCTCTCCCGTTTGAACTCAGATGAATTGGCAGGTGATTTCCAGATGTGACTCTTGCTCATTAGACATGCCTGTTGCTATCAGACTTCACGTGATGTTCCATGAAGTAAGAGCAGCTTCTGTGGGGTTTTATGACTTAGCACATGTGTAATGCTTGTTCCATAAGCAGCACCTACCTGTATAATCACATGTACCACTGTGCTTTTGTGCCACTCTCATGTGAGTTCACTCAGATTTGCAGGAGTCCTTCCTGCTGCCTTCACATCTATTCTGCATAAGTGGATTTTTCTGGCTCAGAGGTCACGCAAACTTTCCGGCTCATCTGGTTTGTGTCTTTCATGTGAAAGCACATCCACTCCTGAGCGAATTCCACTGCCATCACAAGCAAGCCTGGGTTCAGCTTGGAAAAGGGGAAGATGTGTGAGTATTTGAACAGCAATGAGATGAAAGTGTATGTGGATCATATGGGCAATGGATGAAAGAAATACTTATATTAAGAATACTTAGCACATACTATCTGCAGTCCTTAAAACATCTCATATAGATGGAAGTTGGATATAGGCAGGAAATGTTTTTTTTCTATGAGAATTTGTAAACTGCAGTTACTTCTGCTCCAAAATTGGATAAGAAGTAAAAATATGTAATGCTTTCACAAAGGAGTAATTTGATTCTCATCCTGACCCTATCTCTCTCTCCCTATGCCCTAGCCCCAAAATGTTATATCAAATCAAATTAAATATTTTGTTCCCAGTGCAACTTTTTACCATTTGAAAGTCCCTTTAAAATCCAAATTGTCTAGAACTTAAAAATGAAAAGTCATTTTCAATCATAAAGCAAATGTTTTTGTTTAGAAAATGTCAGAGCTGAGTGTTGCCATGGTTCCACAACTTTTTTTGTGTTCTCGCCCCCCTCTGAAAATGCTTCAGGGGTGATAGTTGTTAGAAATTGACCCCTCTCTTTGATTTTAATGAATTGATGCTTTGGGGAGTAAGAGGTTTTCATGGAAAATTTGCCCATGACTCCAGAGGAAAAAAAATCATGTTACTTATTCTTACCAGTTCTGGAGATTTTATTTATTTATTTATTTCGCACCATCCCAACATTATGTGGTCAGATACACTGTGAGCTTTAAGCTCAGAAAAAGAAAGAAACCTCTTTCTAAATCTTGTAGAAAAGCATGGAAACCAGAGTCCCACAGACTAGGTTCTCTGAAGGTGTGTGATTCCTCCTGCACATGGCCCTATCCTTCTTGAAGGTGTTATGATTTTTTTAAACCAATTCCATGATTTTGGAATGGGGAGATGGTCTGATTCATCATTTTTAAGTGCTTAGTTTTAACAATACTGCATTATTCCCAGATAGCAGATGGGGAAATGGAGAAATGTGGTGAATTGCCAACAGCAGAGCCAGAAATAGAACCCAGATGTCCTGGTCTTGTGTTGAAGCTCCCCGGTCTCTCCAGGAGGGCAATGAGCAGGCTGCAGTGCTGGGGGATCTTCCTCCCAGTGAAAAGCAAAGCCCCGATGGGCAGGGTGAATCCCCCCAGCTCACCGACGGGTTGCGAGACACTGGAACTTCGTCTGTCTGCCTGTTGTCACAGCCCTGCACTGGTGTAGAGAGGAGGCAAAGCGGTCTGGTTGGTCTCTGCCAGCTTTGTTGTTTGTCCCCATTCCGTGACGTGTGGTTCTGCCTTTTCTTGCATGGAGCAGGCAGGTCGGCTGGCGTGTGCCTTTTCCACCTGGCTGCGTGTGCCACACAGGTCAGCTCGCCTGCGGTTCAGCGTGGCTGTGGGAAGCTGCCGGCTCCCGTGTTTAGCTGCCTTCAGGCCTAGCAAAGCCGAGGCAGTGTCTGGCTCCCCAGCCACAATCTCTCGTTAGAAAGAAATTAAAAGCCACTCAATTTTGGCTAATATCCCTCTGTAGGCCTTTAACTCCACCTGTGACTAACCCATTCATAATAGCTCTGTTTTAGTGGCTTGGGTTGATGTATCCTCGATTAATTTGGGAGGAGAGCGGCAGGGCCATATCTCTTTGTCTCCCCCTCCCTTACTCCCTGTCCTGCAGTCTGTCTTCTCCCACTATTTCATCTCTGCTATCATTTCTTCATTCACTCACCCTCTTCTTCCCGCAGCTGCTTTTTCCCCCCTCTCTCACTTTTTGGCATTTTCTTCCCCAACTCCTCTTCGCCTGCCTTTCCCCTTTGTTCTCCTCATGTCCTTTAACCTTCCTCCTCTGCCTCTTCCCTCCTCTTTTTCTTGGCTGGCTTTGCTTCCTTTCCCTTTTTCACCTCTCCCTTCCCTTCTTGCCCCTTTTCCCCTCTCATTTGGACCCCTTTCTCTGATCCTCTCCCCCCACACCTCTCCCCTTGCTGCCTCTTCCTCCTTCCCCAGGTTTCAGATGCTCACGCGATTTCTCTCCCTCTTTGTTTCAGGCGCCCCCACCCCACTCTCGATTATTATTAATGATAAAGGCTAAAACATCACATCAGTAATTTCTGAGTGAGTTTTGCAATGAAGCTGGGGCCTTATCAGCCCCTCCCGAGTGCCACAAATTTTACTTTTGCAATTTCACGCCTTTGGTTATTATCACGCTGCTTCGTCCCTGCTCTGCCTTGCGCTTTCCCTCCCCCCCTCCTCTGGAGAGAGTACTTAAACTTGTTTTCATTCCCTTATTCTTTATTTTTTTAATGTCCACTCTCTCTGGAGCCAGTAATGTTCTTCCTCTTTTTTCCTCTCCCATTTTCTGTTAATTCTGTGCCATCTGCCTTAGCATCTGTTAAAAATAAAATTTCCCTCACAATGAGAAGCCCTCCCTGCCTTGCCTCCGTCCCCTCCCCCACAGCCTCAGCCCCCCTACTTTTCCTACCAGGGTTGTTGGAGGCTGCTGCTCTCCCTCTTGGGGTGCCTCTTCATCCCTCTTCCCAGCTCCCTGCCTGCCTTCCCAGGCTGGCTCAGCAGCATCCGCTGGGCAATGGGGTGGGAGTGGGAGGAGAAGGGATGAAGAAGGTGCTAGGTGCAGCTAAATTACTCTCACCCCACACACGTGTGCATGTGGATGTCTTGCATGGGAGTGTTTCTGTGAGTCTGGGCAGGGTATGGCTAGCACCAACATGGTGAATCAACACTGGGTCGAAGGGACTGGTGAGTGGAGCCACTCTGGGAATAGGAGAGGGTCTGGCTGCTGTGTAATGCACCAACTCTCCTCCATCCATGCTCAGCAGGTGAAGGCCATTTTGACCAGAGCTGTGGCCAGGTGTGGATTTGGCCACCGTGGAGCAAAGTTTCTACCAACCTGGCTGACATGAGCATGAAGAAAATTTCCTGGTCCAGAGAGAAGAAGGCTTTGTTGCTGTTTTTATTTATTTATTTATTTATTTTTCCCCAGAGTGATTTCCTTTTATGGCTGAATTTAGAGTAAGAATCCAGGCCAGAGTAAACCAGACCTCTGAGATTTCCCACTTCCATCAAGGTCTTCAATGTGGGTCTGACACGCATGTGAAATCTCCCTCTGGTGGAGTGCCTTGGATGGGCTTTGGTTATACTTCCCCTGGGCAAGTTTTTGGGGTTAAGGAGATAGAGGCTCTGGTCCCCATTAAAAGTTTCTTTGTGATTTCATGAATGATGGCTTGGTTCCCAAAGCAGGAGGTTGGATCCCTCACGGAATCTAGGATTCCTGAGCTGGGCTTTGGGAACTGCCTCGTGTCAGTGCTCACTTGTCCCTGATCCCACGTCCCAGTTTCAGTATCAGGTCCTTCCTCTGGCCAGTCAGGGTCTTTAGAAGGTGTTTGGAGCACAGCGTTTTGGGAGATTCTTAGTTCTTGCAAAACCTCTGGCAACAGACCTCTGCTCACAAGCCCCTTCCTGAGGCTTCCACTCCCCAGGGACCTTCTTCAGCTTCTCCTTTTCTGTGATGCAGACAAAGCTTGTAAAGCAATGTGGCTTAGCAGCCCTTTTGCTAACTCCACCATGTGCTCATGACCTCTGAGACAGGGCCTTGATGCTTTCTCATTTGTGCGTGCCAGGAACAGCATGCTTACATACTGTTGTCCATGGGTTTATCTGACTCTGTGTGTCTGGGTTAAGGACTTGCACCCAGATGCCGAGGGTATTCATATGAGCTACCAGGTACATCTATGTCCAGTTGTAGATGCCTTCAGCGATGACTGTTGCCTTTGCAAATCTGGATGTGCGTGTATTTATCTCTGAATCCATGAGTGGCCGGCAGGCACATCCCCTGTGTGAGCACGGGTGTTTGCTCTGTGTATGTCTGAATGTGTGTCTCCAGCAGGTGTGTTGGTGGGAGCACACACAATGCCCACTCCTTTGGCAGGTGTCTTTGGATGCCAGTGGATATGGGAAAGGAGGGTGCAGGGCCATCTGCCTCCCTCCACACGTGCCTGCTCTGAGCTGGAGGGTGCGAGCCAGCGAAGTGTGTGCAGAGGAAGGCCCCGGTGAGTTTACGTGGAGCAAATCCCACCCTGTGTCTCCCTGCAGCGCCTCCATTAACAGCCACACTGAAGGAGCTCAGAAGCAGCGTGATTCTGCTCCAGCACAATAACCTCTGCGGCTTTGATAACAACAAGCCCCCTTAAGCCCTCTTCCTCCTCCCAGCTCCCCTTTTCTCTCCCCTGCTCCCTTTGAGCCCTGCCGACAATAGGCAGGCCTGCTGCAGTGCTGCCCACAGCCCGGGCAGGCACACAAAGCCGCCGAGAGCTTACAGGAATTCTTTGGCAGGCTGCTGGTTGCTGCGGAGAAGAAGAAGGGCCCTTCATACTCGGAAGCTGTCTCATTGCCCCTGGCCCTATTCTCTTCCCGTGTTTGATAGACACTGAGCCACGGTAATCTCTCTCTGCCCCGAGGGGAACAACAGCTTTTGTGAAACAGATTTTTACAAACTGTTTTGACCCCA